>JBAWJQ010003699.1:0-332660 GCA_037783105.1 Bactrocera zonata
AAACCCATGCACATATATGTAGCTCATATTATTACCAAAAAAAGTAAAAAAAACTGCAAAAATCATTCCAGCAAATCATATAAATCACCAGCATTATATTTATGTATAAAATTATATAAATTTTTTGCTCCGATTTTAATAATAAAATTAAAGGCAATCGACGAGCAAAAGATTCGTGAAATTGCGAATATAAAATTACATCGATTTACTGATACGAATCTGGCGCGCGCAATAATAATTCATTTTACGATGCGTTTTTGAATTGAAAATTGTCTATAAACGAGTCCGCAAGGCCGTTCACAACAAGTGCACAACAAGCGCGCGATACGTTAAACGGCTGACACGAGCATAAATTTGCGATGTGCCGCGCCGCGCCGAGAAACCGTAAAAATAGTAAAGAGATCTGTGAATGCCGAACAGCGGCCGCCGACCGACCACCAGACTCGGATTAACGTGGCAGATTATCGGAAGCAGCAAAGCAGAGGTGAACACGCAGCCGAAGGAAAAACGAGCCAAAAAAGTTGTTGCCAGTGAAATAGCTTAACGCAACATGATATATATGCGAAATAAAAAAAAAATAAATAAAAATAATAAAAAAAAATCGCAAAAAGCAGGGGCCAGGCGCAGGTCGTGCGATGAATCTTTGCGCATGCGCGGTAGACATAAAGGTCTGCATTTGGGTGATGATCGTGTAGCCCGCCACTTGCTGAACTGTAAGCATTTTATAGCACTTATTGTTATTGTATGTTGTTGTAGGTGTGACGCAAGTGTTTGTTGGAGGTTGTAGTATAGTGGTTCTAACCCAACTAGAAGGCATAAAGACTGCATATTTGTGTCACAATGTGTCTAGGAATTGGTTTTGGCTACTAGTAGAAAGCGTAATGGGAAGTTTAGATCCACATCTGGCATTAAAAATGAAAAAAAAAGAGAGAAGCTTGACTTTCAGCCTCCATAGCTTATATGTGGTTCAAAAAAGACAACATTTTTTCCACAAAAAACAGAAGTATATTTCAAGCACTGTTACTAAAGGTCAAACCACTCCAACTCAAAACAAAAAACTTTATTTAAACGCTTATCGCTATCAGCAATTCAAAAAATAGCAAGTACTAAAATCATATCGTAAAATTTTATGATCTCGTATATCTGCTCTTAAATCTTATGCCATATTATTAATCCTCATGCATGCCCACGAATATTTTCTGAGGACATCATGATATCCTCAACGAGCGGCAATATGGTTGCGACACACAGCGGCTGCGGCTGCGGCTGCTGGCATTTCATTCATTCATTAAACGTGTGATGGCAACAACAAGATCAACATATTAAAACAACAACTAGTTAACGATTAATATGCGATTTATGTTTGTTTTTGTTTTAGCGTAGTAATTTACGCTCAATAATTTCGTCATGCGTGACAAGCCAAAAAGCCTGCGCTGACATTTTGATGTTTTTACTAAAAAAAAAATTAAAAAATCAGACAAAATTAAACGGTCGACTTCGAGCTTAATTTAAGTGTAATTATGTCATAATTGTTATGTTTGCATATAGTCCAGCTTCAAAAAGCATAAAATATTGGACTGCTGTTTACAGTGCTTCGTGAAGCCAGATTTTTTTCTGTCCTCTAGTTGGATTTTAGATCTCATTAAAGCACCTTGGACCGATCGCAAATCTATTTATATGTTTTTTTATATTTCCTTTAATTCAACTGAATAGAAACCGATAAAATTCTTAATGTCTGCTAGTACTGAGACTGAAGAACTTAACCTAGCAAGGATTGTAATTTTCCATAGTTTGTCCCGACATTGTTTTACCAATTTTGAGTGCACGGTCAGCGAGCTTTAGTCTAATATCGCCGCGATATTACGTATATATATCGAGGTAGATAGCCACCACTCTGAAGGAGGCTGTGCTGGAGAATAATAGATTTACCGCTACCTTAATGATAGCCAGTTTCACCTTGAAGATGCTGCAATGTCCAGTAAGCTTCTCCGCCGACTTTGATTCATCCGTAAAAAACTCAAAGTCCCTCCCTATTAGCGACCTATTCCCACCTATACATTCGTCAAAAGTGGATGAGCAAAAAAAGATTGCCATCACTATTGATCTGCTAAACCAAGTACTTGGAAATGAAATCAATGAGTAAAAGTGTTCCAGAATGCTTAGGCTAACGACTAGGAATATAGCTGTAAATCCAGCTTTTCAGAATACGAAAGCACCTTTCGCAACCAGTGACCTATGAGCAGTGCCCTTGCAGTAAAGAGTTGAGGGCCATATTTTATATACAAAGTTCTTAGTGTAATGTTCTCTCTTTCAATACTTATTAATTTATTCTTAAGCTTAAGCAAAGTCCATAGAATACTATCGTTTTGTAAAGCCAAAGGACTACTTTTCATTAGAGACCTCGTCTTTTACTAACGGCTCCGCTGCATCAGTATAGAGCAACCGCTGCTTTCCTGCACCTTTCCGTGATATTAGGCTCCACGTAAACTAGTGTAAGCCCTATATACTTTACTTTAAGGCGGAACTCGTCCGAAGACGGAGTAGAACTCCTCTTATCAGTGGGAGAGATGCCTCCAAACTTTGTATTTTTAGTGAAAAACCAATTAGGTCTTTCGAGAATTAATAGAAATCTCTATGTAAGAAGTTATCTAACTCAAACATTGAGCTTATTCTTGAAGTTTTGAAAACGGAAAAGAACCGACTTAACATTCAAACAAAGGCTTCTTAATTTGCCATCATCTTTTACTCGAAACATGTCTAACAACTATTTGGAACCCAAACTATTTGGAACCCAAACCAAGATTGCTAACCGCGCTGTTAGTTCTGCTTTCTCTAGATTGGATAAGGTAGCAAAGCGTATGAGACTCCGCCGAACCAATACGGTCCCATTAAAGCAGTGGAATACTCTGGACTACGACAGGATGCCTAGTGAGGCTCATATGTTCCCAGTTAAGGAGAATAACGAACTTCTCTCCAGGCAATTCCTGCTGGGATGCCATCAACATCAACATCTGATAAGTCGGTGTCAATTTTTCGAGAGAAAGGTTCTGAGGAAGATTTATGGTATTTTGCGCATAGGGAACAGCGTTCGATGGGAATATGACCTATGCGAGATATACGACGACCTTGACATAGTTCAGAGAATTAAGAGACAGTGGCTATACTGGCTAGGTCATGCCGCCCGAATGAATGAAAACACTCCAACTCTGAGAGTATTCAACGCAGTACCCACAGGGAGAGCAGAACAAGAGGAAGAACTCCACTCCGTTGGAAAGACCAGCTGGACAAGATCTGGCCACATTTAGAATCTCCAATTGGCGTCAAAAAGCGAAAAGGATAAACAACTTGCGCTCTGTTGTAAACTCGGCTCTAACCATGTAAACGTGTCTACACCCCAAAACAGAAGGAGAAGAGGTAGTGTTGCTATAGATTTCAATATCGATAGAATCCAAAGTTTAAACTGTCGATTGTGTCCTGACAACGAGAAGACTACACAGCATTTCATGATAAGAAATATTTTACATGCATTTGTTTACTATCAAATCTATTCGCCTCTCTTCTTCCTCGCTTTCTGGCTCTAAGTTGAATCCAGAAGTGCGCATAGCCGTACTCCTTTTAAGTAACTTAAGTAAATAGTTGTATATCTATGCGAACGTAGACAGTAATGTACTCAATCCATTTGAATTGCTTATCAGAAAGCCTAGCTGGTTGTAATATGATGCCAAGGGCAGCGGTGGCTTCTAGATCAACGATCAGTGGAGTAATAGTTGCGAAATTCAAATGTAAACATGAGATCACTGATCAATCGTCTAAGTTTTGTGGCATCTTATTTTTGCATTTGAACCAATCAAGTTCCAACAATGAATTACATCGTCGGTTATCAAACCTTTTGAAGGTCTTTCCGCCATTGATCGCTGCTGGTATAATGCAACTAAAGGTGTACGAATGCTTAACTAAAGTACTTCTGACATATAGAAGTATATTGTATATGCTTTGTGTTATCACTGGCTTAGGAGTGAAAATCTGATCTAAAATCAAACTGATTAGCAAGTTAAATGGAACTCGAATGTGAGTGTGCTGCATGGCTAAGCGATCGTGCAACGTGATACGAGCGCTCTGTGAAATATTCCATAGAAATAGGTGAGCAATAGACTTCGCCGGCGATATTTGCATTTCTACTACTTTGATTTAGTTTTATTGGAATAACTTTATTTATTTCAAATGCTGACTTTAAATGCATTCATTATCATCACGTTGATTCAACAAGGTATCAATGTGCCAACTGAACTTCCACTATGAATATTGCTCAATTATACACGGAATACCAGAATTGTGTTACAGAGTTATATAGAATATATTTTCCAGAAAAATTTGTTCAAAAATATGGCATTTGTCTCTGGAGAGGCTACTGCTAAGACAAAAACCTCTTTTTGAGTTTTTCTATTAATATTTTAATTTTTCTTGGACGAAACTTTTTACACACGTAGGACAGTGGCATATTCGTAATCAGCTTTCCGCTGCAGAATAACAGTCATTTGATGGTCAACCATAGAGAATTTTTTAGAGTTTAACCTGGCAAACTCCAAATCTCAAAACGTTCTGTTGCATTAGGATGAATAGGCTTTCATGATAGTTTTTATACATTTTGTTGGTAGTAGTTTTGATTTTCGACTTCAATATTGCTCGATAAATAAATGCAGAAAACGCATGAAGTAAGAACTTATAGATATGGAAAGGGTAGTAAAGTTTTGAAGGATGCTGATTTCGAGTATGAATAGGTCTATGAATAGTAGAGGAATGAATAAGGGTATTAGAACCAAAAAGCAATTTTTGTAAACAGGACTGGCGCTGTGGGATGAACCAAGCGTAATATTACGCTGCCTAAATTTGAGAACAGGCAGCAAGTATAGGAATACAAGTAAAAGAATAAGGAGAAAATGAAGATGAAGTAAGAAAGGAAGTGGGAGTAAAAATATATTTGATTATGAGAAGAAATAGAAGAACGAGTTTGGGCAAGTGTATTATAAATTGCAGGAGGAGTAAAAGTATGCATTGTAGTGGGAGTATTACTGTAGAGAATACGTGTAAGTAGAAGAGTTGGCGTAGGAAAAGGCATAAATATAAAATGAATGTAGAAGAAAAGATACAATTTGGTTAAGGAGGAGGTAAAATGAGAAGAAGTATTATTGAAAAAAAAAACGGGTATGAGCAATAATAGTTCGACTACCATGAGAATAGTAGTGAATTCAGAAGGGGGAAATGGGGGACATATAACCCCCCATTTCGCATAAACTGCACATTCCCTGTGACGAATGACGAATACTTCGCCGTATGAAAACGTGGCTGAGGACGAACATGCTTCAAGACTGATTGATCGGCCTGGCGTTGCTGCACACGCATTATGGCATTGAAGTCACAGCAGAAGGAATTCTCGAAAGATTCTCAAAACTTCGCCCACATCCTTTTATTTTGTGAAATTTTTCAATTCATTACACGAACTGACTACAGCAGTATACATTGAAATAAAGTATGCCACCCATACGTCTATGATTTATAATGTGTTTTTTAAATTTTCGAGCATTACGCCTGTCGGACAGCTTGTCAAGCTCTTCATACTCACGCATTTCGGCTTTTCAATCCGGAGACAGCCAGGTAGCTTAATGTATTTTCTTATGCTGGAATCTAGTACTACAGATAACCATATTTCCAGCTCCTGCGAAGTCGATCAGCCTAAACCCATTTGGAGATTTTTCATCGTGCAGACTGAATTTACCGACCGTAGTGCCAAAGATACCTTTTTTGCCCAGACTGGCGTTAAAGTCGCCAAGTACGATTTTGATATCGTGGCGGGGCATCTGTCTTAGGTGCGCTTCAAGCTCTCGTAGAAGGCATCTTTGGTCGCATCGTCCTTCTCTTTCGTCGGAGCGTAGACCCAAATCAGTAACATGTTGAGGAATTTCGTTTTAATGCGGATTGTAGCTAGACGTTCATCCAACAAGGTGAATGACAGTACTCGGCGACGGAGTCTCACTCCCACTATGAATTCCACACCGAATTTGCGCTTCCTTATATGGCCTCTATACTAAATGCCACAAGAACCTACTTACTTACTATTTTTCCCCCTGTGGGTAGGGCGGACCTCCTCAGGGTTCGGGGGGGAAACCGAATATACACGCGGTAAGGCATGCCTGTCGTAAGAGGCGACTAAGATCCTGGCCGCCAGTCCAGAGTTGTATGGAAACTCAACTGGTAGTAACTTCGGTTACAAGGTCATACCAAAGACTTTAACCTGGTACTACGGGGGGCAGTAGCCCTTGGAGGTAACTCCAATCTGCTCATTGGGTTTGGCCCTTTGTGGAGATTCGTGGTGGCTGCGGTTAAAACCCAAATCGCGGGAAGAACTGACTTTGTCAGTTCAAATGTGGAGTTGCATTGCAACCTGGCGCCGTGCACATAGTACGGTAGAGGTTTTAGATGGGCCTCGAACCCTACCAAGGTGGTTAGTGTGTCCATGCCACACTGCCGATTGGTACTGAAAATGTTCACCCAGTTTTGAGGGCGCTGATCGACGCATTGTATTGATCCGTTGTGCTTCTGAGTACCGTAGAATTAAGCTGAAAAGTAGGATCCTACGTTAAATACACTTCATTGTTCATTGTTGTTCCCTAAGTCAATGATGTTAGCATTCACTCTAACGATGTAAAATAATCATTTCTGGTGATTCCCAAGTGAATGGCTTTGCGAGAACTCTCCTCACTTACGTGAACTTCTACACATGACTCCATCCTCCAAATGGAACCATAATTATAGAAAAACAAAAAATTTAACTTCAGCTGCACCACTTCACAAATACAAAATATTACCTTCAAGAACTTTTTTTGATGGGTCAGTTCATGTGGAAGCTATAAGCTATCGTGATTCGATCTGTCCAAAAAATGTAGCGCCGTCCTAGGCAATAATCTGTGCAAAAGATATCTTGTGGTATAAAAAAGTTTTTCCCACAAAGACTTGAGTTTGATCGGTCAGTTTGTGTGGCAGCTATATGCTCTAATGGTCCAATACGACGTGGGCTAAATTTCAGATAGATCGCACAGAAGGACTAACGGCCATGGCTAAATTGACACAGCTCGTGACGTATTTTCCTTCTGGTCGTAACAAACTTCGTCGCAAACTTCACATACCCTGATCTGGACTTTAAAAAGAAAGTAAACGGAAATACTTTCGAAAGAAATTATGAATGTTGTTTTTATCATATTTTTATTGTCTTTTCTGGCGATCTAAAAAAAACCAAAATTGCGGTAAAAATGTATATGTAAATTAATGATTCCAATATTTAATTAAAACCTATGCAAACCTCAAACAATAAATTCTGCGCTCAGTGTGAAGAAGAAAACATTAAAAATTTAATATTTACATTTTAATCATTGGACAATGGCACGTGCTAATGGGTTAACATTTGTCCCAAACTAATTTAGTATTTAAACATGAAAAGAAAATACAATCTATTACTTCATATTAAATGTCTTAAGTAATTGTATGAGCTAGTCTCTTGTAGAGTGTTTGGTATGCCTTTCCAAAAATGCAGAGAAAGAGTAGCTGACTCATTAGATGAGCATATCGCGAGGTATTTATAAAAGTTTTAAGGCAATTTGTTAGTAATTAGTAAGTAATTGTATTGGTATCTGCCGCTCGAAGCATAACTGCTTATTTGCAGAGCATAGCTTTCAGCACCTTCACAGACGCAATCATTAATTAGAACATACAACAAAGGCCATGAGTTGCTTAAAACAATTTGGATGGCACCGGTGGCCGCAGCTGGCTGCCGAACAAGCGAGCAATCACCGCTTTGAAGAGTGAAGCGCTCTCTTCCAATACAAACTATTTTTGATAACAACAAAAACTAGCGAGAAGAAAGACTGAGGCGACAAACTAGGCAAATCGGTAAGCACGAAGTGGACACTTTAAATTAATCAAATCGCCGAAACAAAAGCTGGAGCCAAAGCA
Source organism: Bactrocera zonata (assembly GCA_037783105.1). Taxonomy (NCBI): domain Eukaryota; kingdom Metazoa; phylum Arthropoda; class Insecta; order Diptera; family Tephritidae; genus Bactrocera; species Bactrocera zonata. The sequence goes on from JBAWJQ010003699.1 coordinate 8,005, forward strand.
GAAGCAGCGAATAAGTAGCAACGACAAATCAACAAAGCGATAACGATCAAAGCGAAAACACAACAATAAACACGTACACACACACACACTCAAACATGAACGAATAAAGTTCAGCAATCAAATACTTTTGGTAGCAAAGCCGGGCCGACAGCCGGCAGCTGGCAGCTCCAGCCGTCGTAGCCGCTGGGGTGCGTGCTAAAGAGGCAAATGAAGAGCGTTAAATTGGTGACAATCTATTAACACCGATTCTATTTGTTGGCCATTATTTTGATGTATACGAAGCTTTCAGCGTGTTTGCATGCAAACAAAGGATTAATGGCCGCTCAACAGATGTCCAGTGTCAAGCGACTTTAACGGTTCTCCGTTGAAACAAAAGCGCGCGCCAGCAAAGAAATTCCGCATGTCTGCATGTGTGTGTGTGTGTTTGTGTGTGTGTCTCGCATTCAATATCGCAATCAATCATGCGCCGAACAATGCCTCGGCTGGACAACTGGTCGCATATTTGAAGCTTTTGCCCTAACAATCTATAAATATTCAACCATTTCTCTTTTATTATGCGATTATGATCGATTATTGGTTTTTTCGCTCAAGCAGGTGGCCACGGCAATGCGCGTTCGATTGGACATTGCTTAAATTTGACATTAATTAATTTGTGTCTATTAATAGGTCTTAAAGTCTACTTATTTATATGCTAATATGATTACATAGATTGAAGTGAGAGCTTAAAAAGGGCTTTTCAAAGCGCTTACTAATTGAAAGTATATTAGCTAGCAGATTATGGCCAAAATAGCATGCAAAGCGAATAGGCACAAAGCAGGAGTGAAAAAGATTAAAGATTAGTTCAGGTTCCCTTCTGATGCGGAGGAGGGAGCTATATAATGATGGAAAATTTTTAAGTTTTAGCAGAAAATAAAAATCATAGAATCGGCAATAGAAGAGAATCTGAATGAATTGTGGATTCCAATCTTCCACTGGTTACAATATGCTGGGAATTCTTTCAATAGAGAACACTTGTATGTCACGAAAGAGGTTGCAGTCGGGAAAATACATCTTGTTTTTTATAAATTATAAGGAACAATGTTTTTTCCGAGAGTTTTGTTAGACTTGTTGAACCTCTTTCTTCTGAAAACTGCGCAGCTCAAGCAAGCCTAGAGAAAATCATTATTCTTTCTTGTATTTAGTATGCGGCTGAGGCTGCTATTAAACTCAGGGAAGCCGGGCACATGATCGGTCTCAAGCAAAAATATCCTGAAATTCTCCACTAGTTCAGTTGCATCCTTGACACAGAGAAGGAATCACTAAATGAAGGCTGTACGATAACCTCTGCACCCACAACGGTTCAGATATCTCCACCTGGTGGGCCCTTCTCTGCGCACATACTTATGAGGGATATGTGGGACGAGCGAAGCTTTTAAAGAGATATGGCGAGCTTTTTCACGGATGGAATGAAGTTTATGCTATACTTGACCCGCTGTCCTACCGGCTGGAGAAGATTCTGTGGCCGGGCGAAACCATTGAAAAAGAGTTGGGGTGAGCTTATTTACGGATGGATAAAAGCCTCTGCGATACCTGACCCTCAGTACTATGATTCGGGGAAGATTCTGCGATATAGAAGTTCAGGTATCGCAGAATTTTATGAGTATGAGGGATACGTGGGACAAGCAAAGCTTATAATAAGGTATGGCGAACTTTTTCACGGATGGATGGAAGCTTAGAGTGAGAGAGAGAAGTGAAGGGATAGAGTTCTCTGTCGGATGCTCTATAAAATTCGGTTTCAGGATACGGACCATGAGTTGTGTTTCAAGTGGTTGTAGTTGTTATGAAGGTGTCAGTAACTGTACTCCAAGGTAGCTGACATTAACCGATGTTACAAAACTTATGGTAGGCTTCAAACGCTTGGCCTCCCTTTGAGGATCTGATGGTTTCTTTTTAGATGTTTTGGGCATCACAAAAGATTATCCCCCATACTCGTGGCTGTCGAAGTGAGTTTCTGTACTACCTTTGGTGGAGAGATCAACCCTACGATCTAATTTAAATACTGGTAGCGGTGGAAAATATGTGTTACATATCTTTCGAAATTCATCTCGATCTGCCTCAGTAGAACATTAGCCTTAAAGACATCACAAATTGGTAATACTAGTTCGGTTAAGTTCAATGTTTGCCGAACTGATTAAGAGCCTATTTATCGAAATTAAAATAGCTCCATCCAAGTAACTTCTACCAGAGGAAACAATTTCGAGGGAACCTTTTCATCGCAGCTTTGCTTGAGACCGTAAAAACCCATATCTTTCGAGTTCATTATTAGGGCCATGTTTTTTTTCTTTGTTTGAGCCATTTGTAAAAGATGATAAATTATCCATCCTCCATGATCATGTTGAAATACTTATATTAAATGATTTTGCACACTTTGAGGTCTTCTAGATGAGTGTAATACAGTATTCCGAACAAATTCGATTCAAATCTCATCAATTCTGAATAATTTTTAGCTGTAGGACTTTAATACTCCGTTATGTGACAACAAACTTAGATTAGGTTGGGTTATACTGCATACATAGACCTACAGATCCTTTGGTATGCCAGATTGAGATTCTGACAAAGGACTTAATTAAAAAAAAAAAACTCTCTGTAATTAAGCCTGCCTTCACTCTTATTCATTTTCTCTGTTCTTCTCTAAGCAATTATTAAGCGATGTCAAATTCTTCCCCTCATTAAATCAGACAAGGCAAATGAAGAGCTATTGGCCACCCCCGTAAGGGCCTGTAGTCACGTATTTCGACGAGAGAGCGCGTACCAACTTTAAATCTCATAAAAATGCTCAACAGCTGATCGCTTCTGACTGATTATTAATCTATAAGTTCCCACCGTTTAAAATTCGACTCAAATATGGCACGCGCTACTGTCTTACCCTCCCACAACACTTCAGACTTTTCCAAATGTGTTAGAAAACTATGACACAAAGAAAAAACTTATTTTTTCTATTATTTTTGGGTATTTATAAATTCATCGCACCTGCTGCACATCCTGTATGCCGTCTTTCCGTTTAACCTCATTCGCTTTTGACAGTTGGCTGTTCTTCAATGCTTTGTAAAAGTAAAATTTCAAATCGGTAGGAAGTTTATGTGATAACTTCACTACGAAAATTACGTGTGACATAAATTCGAGTTGAAAATGAAGAAGATGACACGTTTTGAATTATCATAAAATTTAAAAAAATACAAACATTCAAGGTGTGAGCCTGTTTAAGAGAATCCACATATTGATTTTTTACTATTTCTGGTTTAAAAAAGGTCATAAAGATACTAAGAATATATAGTTTAGTATGCCAAGCTAAAAATGGTAGGAGGGTTATGGGTTATGCAATAAAATTACAATAAATAAGTCGTTCTCCAGTCACTTCAATAAAGTTATCAATGTTTATGCAGTTGTTTACTGAAGTGTTCCTTTGGTCATGCGAAAAGTTGGTAACGCTTTGTTTGCACCGTTTCTTTCGATAGTGGGATCGTTCGATTTCGGATATTTTATCTATGGTCAGTGTCTTGCCTCTAATTATGATAGCAAACGATCGGTAGTGCTTGTTAGGATTTTGTTTTCTTAGCATTAGCAGGGTTGACATACTAATATGGCTTAATTTCAGAGCACTACAACTGCTGGGACCAATTTAAAGAATATTTGCTTCCAAGCGTAGAAGTCCTCAAGAGACTAAAACTTAAGGTCAATTGGATCTGACAAGACATCGCAGCCGATTGGAAATTGCACCAGGACAACGCCCCATCTAACGCCGTCTCTATTGTGAACAGCTACTTAACCAAGGCCGTGATCACAGCGCTTCCGCAGCCGCCCTATAACCCAGATGTGACCCCCACAGACTTTTTTTGTTTCCTTGCCTGAAAACGCCGATGAAAGGCAAGAATTTTGAGACGACAGAGAGAATCCAAGCAGCATGCACCTTGGAGTCTCAAGGCTATTTCCGATAATGCCTTCCGTGATGCCTTCAATGCTTAGAAATCGAGCTGGCAGCGCTGCATCCACGAAATTTTATTGAAGAATTGTAACGATTAATTCAATACATTTTTTAAATCGACTCAGTCCTATTACTTTCCGAATGAATGGGCAAGAATACTCCAACTCTGAAAGTATTCGACGTGGTTCCCGCCGGGTGTATGCAGAAGAAGAAGAAGACCTCTAGAACAACCAGGTGAAGAAGGACCTGGTTACACTTGGAATCTCCAATTGGGCGAAACAGCGAAAAGCAGAACGACTGGTACTGAACCAATGGAGCTCGCATGCGCTTTTCATGCGCTGGTTGGCGCTCTGCACCTGTGCGATTGCAAGACCCTTATGGTACAGGATAGAATGCAGGCACTTCTCCAACATTATCCAGTTTTTACCAGACTGAGAAACATTTCGGCAGTCTTATCTTCGGCAAACTAAGAGTCGCACTAGACATTGACCTCGTAACCGAACCTTGGATTAGGATCTGTGATAATGAAACTTTAACCATCGACGAAAATTATGCCAAAGAACAATCGAATACAAAGGCTAATATTTTCATCACAAAAAATATTTAAAAAGAAGAAAATAAGTTTTAGTAAATATAATTTTAAAACAATGTAATAAGATCTAAAGAGGGCATGCATAAATACTGTAAACGATCGTTGAGAGGAAGACGAGACCGCAAAGGCTAAATATCTTCGTACAAGTTCTTGGTATACTAAGGAAATTTATAGCCTCTCGAATGGATCAATTAATGTTTGTGCGCATAGGTATAAGACTGTCTTAGTTCACAATTTTATTCGAATATATACATATATTCGAAGACTATGATGTGTACTTATCATTCACGAAGTATGACATTTCCAGACTCTCTTTTAATCTGCAAAATGTATTCTAGAAGCTATTTGCGACATCCGAAATATGGAACCACAAGTAATTGCTCAAAGTGCGCTGACAGCTGTTTGGAAAATCTCTGAGTTACGAGTGTCTCTCTCAGAACTCAACAACATTGAGATAGGACTTTTTCGACTAAATTTATCGAGATCCATCTAGCCAACGACAAGATATAAAACTCTAATTGAGCACAGAGGATCGCAGTTGGCCGTGGGGAAAACCTTTTGAAAAAGTGGGCGTGGAATATTACTCGAGACACAATTAAGGACGCATTATATCACTATGCAGAGCTATAATTCGATCCTACATCTTGCGCTATAGCAGATTTATTTTCTTATACATAGAGATGGCCTTTCGGCATAAAATAGCAACACACTAATTAATTTTTCTAGCAAAACACCTTCTACCAAAACGGACTACCTGGTCAGAAGTAGCGTGGCTGTTGTTCGACATCAAAATGCACACAATCCAAACCTTTAGAAGACCCTGCAATTTTATACATAATCACATGAAACACGAATTGCACTGAAGACTGCGAAGTCTTCGCTTTGCCTTCGACACTTTGCACTTGGCATTGGACACGAAACAATACGCAAATGGGATTTACACAAAAACAGCAAAGCCAGCAGCAACACCGCCATATAACAACATGTCACCGGCGATGACACGACCGGCGTGTACATGTGAGTACCTACGTGTAGTCACACTGCGCTGGCGCGACCGTCAGACAATCAAGTGTGGCTTCCTCACGCTGTCGGCGGCGGTGGGCAGAGGTGCCGCGCTGACAATGTGGCACTTTATGATATCAGTGGCGGAAAATTGAAATATGGGACGATTTATGCATATGAAATGAGCTGACAACAACAGCAACATGCGTGACACAATTTCGTAGAGAACAACAATGACGAAAAAGGCAAAAATTACATACAAAAAAATTACAAAAAAACTCACCAGAAAAAAATGTTAAAGTGCTACAACAAAAGAGTTTGTGGCAGGCGACAGCATAATCGCTACCGAAAGGGAAGTTTCGACGGGCTGTTGTCACACATTTTAAGCGCGCAAACCGGAAGTGTAATAAAACAAAGTGGCGAAAAAGCAAAAAACTAAAAAAAAAATAAAAATAAACATAATAAAATGGTAATAAAAATAAAGGCAGGCAAAAATAGCAAGCTGTATGCCAATAAAGCGCAGCGTCGGGCAAAAGCGTCCAAGGCAATTGTGTGGCTGGTTCGGGTCCGAAGCGTGTTGTAGCGACAGCGGGGACTGCCATTGGACGTTGCCTTTGTGTCCACATTGAGACCTCTATGTCTAAAAATAGTTTGAAGCGAAGATAGAATATTTCTATTTATTTCTAAGGAGAATGCAAATAAGAATGAAAGCGCGCATACTTCTTCGGTGCACAGCAGACTCAAGAAGTCTTAGATTTTTTCCTGGCCCAAAATGTGCATGGCAACCTGTTTGCTTAGTTGACTGTCGACCGTTGACAGCTGACGGCTGCGCTTGACTTGTAAACCTTCATTTTTCATGTTCGCCGGTTGAATTTTAAATATTTGTTCGGCTAACATTTTCATCGCTCTTGAGCCTGAGCTCTTGACTCGTGTCAGATTGCCGGTTGCGCATACCTAAAATGACAACATATTATTTTTCTGGAAATAAGCGACAGTCATACATTTCCATATTCTGTGTCTTTCGCTGGCTTCTTTCCTATATGATTACACGTGTCAAGCACCGTTACGTACTTGTAATTATCGAGTTAACAAATTAGTTAGTCGCTCATTGATTTTCGTAAGACGGTGTCCAGAATTCGCACGGGCTTCGCTCTAAAATCAATCAATGCTCAATAATAATAAATGAGCGCTTGGGAAGATGCTTGTGAGGTAGAATGATGGTGAGGCAAATATAAAATAATTCTACTAGAAATTGCGTTTAGTAAAACTGAGAAGATTATTAGACGAATTAAGATTAAAAATATTAAAATTTATTCCTATTTATTTTCCTTAAATAGTTCAGAATTTAAAGAGCGCTCATCTAAGGATACCCAATCAGACGCGCTAAAAGCTTAAAAAGCTCAAAACATTAAAAAGCTCCAAAAGCTTAGAAAAAATAATCATAACCTTTAGTTAATAGCTCCAAATATTTCATCTGTTTTTAAGTCTTAAAATATCACAATGATTTTTTTTGGAGCTTTTAGTAGCATATTCGAGCTTTTTCTCCAACAATACCAACAAGTCGGAGAGCTTTTCAATGTCCTCTCATTAGTTCAGAATTTAGAGAGCGATGATCTAAGGATACCTAATTAGAAGCGCAAAAAGTTTAAAAAGCTCAAAAACTTAAAAAGCTCCAAAAGCTTATAAAAAATAATAATTACCTTTGGTTAATAATTCTAAATATTCCATCCGTTTTCAAGTCTTAAATTACAACAATGGTTTTTTTGGAGCTTTCATTACTATAATACAGCCTTTTCTCCAACAAAGAGATGGGAGAACTTTTCACTGCTCTCTCAATAGTTCCAAAATTTATAGAGTGATTGTTTGAGGATATCCAATCAGGAGTACTAAAAGTTTGAAAAGATCAAAACCTTAAAAAGCTCCAAAATATTAGAAAAAATAATCCATTCCATCCGATTTTAAGTCTTAGAATATTACAATGGTATTGTTGGAGCTTTTATTACTATATTCGAGCTTTCAATACAATAGAAATCTTATGACTTTTCACCTATCCGTCAATAGTTCAGAGTGATCAATACTGGATGACCAGTCGGGAGAAAAAAGCTCAAAGCGCTTGAAAAGCTCCAAAAGCTTCAAATAGTATTTAATTTTAATTAATAGCTCAACATGTTCCAATCGTTTTAAATCCTTAAATATCATAATATTTAGTTGGAACTTTCATAAATGTATTTTATTGCTCCCTCAATAGCTCAAAGCGGCTATCAGAGGACGGTAATTCAGGAAAAAAAAAAATTCAAAGCGCTTGAAAAGCTCCGAAAATTTAAAAAGCTTGTCTCGATACATTTTGTACTGGCTTATATATTCGATAAATGATTGACCGATGGCACTTGAAAAGCTCCAGAAGCTTAGAAAGCTTGTCTCGATATATTAAGTAGTTGCTTATATATTCGGTAAATGCTTGAGCGATATTTTATTTTTTATATATTATTATTATTTTTTTTCAAAAACAGTTCCCTTCCTTTATAAACGATAAACAGACATGTCTACAGATATAAACTTTAAAGAAGCTTTTATAAAGCTGGAATGCATTCGAAGAACAAACCTTAAGATTTTTTAAATATAATTTCCAAGATTTTATTTTTAAGAAATATTCAATTTTTCTTTACCTGTTGTTCGTGATACTACCTTAACTTCAGAATTTTTGTTTAACTTTAAAATTTTTTCAAACATCATTTACTCTGTACGTGGACATATTATGAGCTTTTAAACTCGATAGATGCCGCTTTTCTTTACTTTTTGTGGAAAAATGGTCTTAAAGAACCCATTTCGAACAAATTTCAATTATATATTACTTCCATTATGGAATACAGGCAAAGAGCTGTAATCGGCACAGAGTCGTTTTGAGACGTGAGAACCAAATTCCGAAATAGCGGCATCCCTGTATTTTTTTAAGCTGCTCAAGCATGCGAAACATTCCCAGAACTTAAATTCTCCAAGCTTATAATTGCATTCATCGCCCATTTCACTTTAATCCGCTTAAACTTTTATCGAGAGCTTAGCAACCATTTTTAATTTGCGGCTATTTACTTGCAAATGATAATCCGACAATGTACGATCGACAGACGGAAATAAAAAGCCATTCTAATAATGGGCAATAAATAGGAAACAAATTGGAAAAATCTTCCAGAACCTGCAACCTGCGAGCGCAATCTAGAGCCAAACAAGCATAGAGTCCAAGCGGATGCCATGCACTTCAACAGTTTATCTCTCGCTGAGCATGCAACATAAACTTGCAACGAAATGTCGCGTGCCACTGTCACAACAGTCGTCCAAACACCGGATGCAGTTATGCAACACACAAATATCGATTGCTGACCACCGGTGCGCGCGTCGCCATTGCGGACAATTGTTTTTGTCAGCAAGCGATGTTGCCGAGCGATAAAGTCGTTTGGTTTATGCCAAATCGTTGCAACATCAACAACAATAATAAAAAATATCAATATATACAAAGTGTAATATTTTAGGCGATAAACGAAAAGCCTCGCTGGCGAGTCAAGGAGCTAAACAGCTAAACGACTTGTTGCTTGTTGCCGCTGGGCAACAGGTAGTACGTGTAGGTTTATTAGAAGGCCATGGCCGACGTTTCTAGCTGCGCAGCGGTCGCAGGCGCAGCAGTGGCTCAGCTGGTCGAGCGATAAATTGCTGATTGACAAATTGTCGACACAAATTGTGACTAAGAACTTGAGCAAAATGTGGCTTCGAATGGCCACGGGCGTCCAGTGTGGCGGCTTTGCAGGCTTCCCGCCGAAAAAAACTCCGCCAAACATGGCATAATAAATTTGCACAGAAGCTGGGAAAATGGAAAAACAAAGAATTGCTTTTGCCTTAAGGTGCGGAAAATTTATTGTTTGATTTTGCATGATTAACGAATTTGGTCAGATGACATTGGTTGGACGCTCTCTGAGCAGGCATGCTGGACTGCAAAAAAAGGAATGCTAACCAGCAAGCGGTGATGCTGTGGCCAACAAAATTGGCTTGTTTTTATACAAAAAAAAAATGGAGAAAATATATTTTATTTTATATTTTTTCTTGCCAAAAATTATAATTACTCTTTAAATGGAGATTAATTTTTGGAGTTCAAGTGGACTTTGAACTTTAGTCATATATATTAAAAATTCCAAAAATTAAGTATGAGATCCTCATGGAAGAAAAAACTGGTGTGGAGCTTTACTAACCTAAGATTCGAACCGATTTTGGGCTATCTTTATCTTGTTCCACATAAAAATTGTAAGACATTAAAAATTTTGGTGGAATCTTCACCAAAACATTTAATAAATTAATAAAAAAAAAAAAAATACTGAAACGTTTCATCAAAACCCTTCCTTTCAGCAAAGAATTTTCAAAAAAAATAGAACAATTTAACTTCATTAATAAAAAGTTCAATAAAAACGTTGAAAAAAATCTCTTTAAGTAAGAGAGTGGGGACTTTTTAGTATTACAAAAGCATACACAAGTGAATTCCCCTCCTTTTTCTCTTCTTCTTGCCAGTAAAAGTTCCCTTCCTCTCTCTCTTCTTCTTGTTAGTGAAAATCCCCCTTCTCTCTTTCTTTTTCTCCTGTCAATGAAATTTGCATGCACATGCGTTGTTGTTGTACACTAAATGCAGATTGAATAAAACATTAACCTTCAGTTAGGCAACGGATATTTTTTTCAAGTGGCGTGCTTATGACAGGTGACTCACCCGCATAACAAGTGAGCAGCCCAAATCACGCGGCAGCCAACAGATTTGCATGAAATGCAAGGCAGATATATAAACTTTAAATTTACAATTCTTTATTTTTTCACATCTGTAAGAGCAATCGTGCACGCGTAGAAAATAATGCCCTTGGCCAACTGAGAATGCAACCAGAAAAAGAATTAAATGTGTTATTGTAATGAAATGGTTACAAATGGATTACTCGAAGTATTGTCCAACGCTAGTCACAACTTTTTCTCAACTTTCTGGCTAAATTTGAATACCATTAAAACTTAAAAAAATTTCCTCTCGTGATAATATTCAAGAATCAAGCCATTTTTCGATGTCGTCTTGTGAGTGGAACTGCTTCTAAGCCAAACCATGTGCCAGCGAACGGAACAAATAATAATCGGACGGTGCAATATCTGAGGAATATAGCGCATGGAGTAAGATTTAAGCATTTCCAAGTAGGCTTTGACGGATTTGACAACATGTGACCGAGCTTTGTCATGCAGCATAATCCTCTTTTCCTGCCTCTCTTAGTACTGAGGACGCTTGTAGTCCCTTCGAAATGGCTTAGCAGGTGACTTCCAATCCTGAAGCAGGCCCTTTTTGCGTGTGACACGGATTCTCATTGAGAAAAGTCTCCAGTTCACAGTCAGCGAAGGTTTTTGGAGTTCTTGATGTACTAGAGCTGCCGATTTCCTTAACTGAAAGAAGAAAACCAACACTTTCCGCAAGTGACGATTATTTGACAAAAAATTGGACAGATTCGCTCGATGAAAAGTGTATGACACAAAAATAAAGTCTCCGATGTGGAAACCCATTTTTTTTTTTCAAATGTCCAGCATAAGTTTATAACGTTTTGGATACATGAAAATGTGAACTAATCACGAATAATTTTTGTTTTCAGTAGTTTTGGTGTCAAAAGTGACCATGCCCGGAAAACTAATTGTCGAAAATATCCAAAAAACCACGAAAAAAAACAAAGAAAAAGGTCGAGTCCGAAAGCAAAAAAACCGTTAAGGATTGTAATTCCATCAGATAGATGCAGCTGAATTGCAATAATATTGATCCATTTTTGAAACTCCATTACAATCTCTCTTCATTTGGACCTGTACTCTCAACAATTGAACTCCAAACAAAGCAATAGCCCGGAAGCAGTCAGCTTGCGACAATAGCACAGAAATTTTGTGCCATCAGGACAACGAATGATCACACACATCGATAGTGCCTATTGGGTAGGTTCTAACACATTTATCTTATAGTCTGGCCCTGGAACCAAGTGATTACGCCTATTCTAGTATATGGAGAATGATTTTGCTGGTGAGATATTATCCTCAAGAGTATCTGGTAAGAAGCGACTGTCTGATTTTTTTACGGATAGAGGTCGAGGTTTGCTTGAGGTTTGTTTGGAAATGACGATGAAACTTTTTATAAAATAAAAACAAGTTATCGAACAAAAGAGTGTACATATATTTGACTGAAATCAAAATAAACAATCAATCGGATCATTCTAACTATATTAAATAAACCAACAATTTAATAAACATAATGCGATTATTTCGAATGAAAAGTGGTAACCACTAAAGTCCCGTCTCTTGGTCCCTTAAGAGCTTAGAGTAACTTATAATTATTTTTTCTTTCAGAATAACTTAAAAGTATATTTTGGAAAAATAATTTTATAATTTCTGAAATATTTCTGAATTAGGTTAGATTAACCTGGCAGGCGAATGAGCCACGCATAGTCCAGTTTTTATGCTTTGCAATACCAGATTGAGTTCAGTTACGATTCGTAGTCATCCATTAGGATGCCTGTGATTGATGCAAATTTCAAAAATAATCACCTAAATTGCAAAATAACCTAACATCACTTTTCATAAGTTTACAGGCGAAGGAAAACCAATATAATAGAAACCGCTCATATTGAAAAAATTTGAGTTTTGGTTATAAAATGGTTATATGTTGGATATATATTGGTTTTATCTGACAGCAGAAGCTGACAATTTTATGCTATATATTTATACTGGTGGATCCGGCCACGCGCTGCTGTGGTATACATTTTATACTATTATTCATATCATAAACTATTCAATACAGTGAAAATTTTATTTACGAATAAAGGCGAAAACATTTTTGTCGGTATAGGAAACCAAGGGATTGTACTTGAGATTTCATACAAATAAATTTAATTGGAAAAAATAACGAATTTAAGGCTGCTTTCTCAATGTCTGGTTACCAGCCTTTCTGTCGAGTTAATAGAGTTGTCCACTTAATAGAGCTTTCACTGTATTTTTTATTTATGAATGTTTTTTTACCACCCTATCTTCTAAGTTGGTTCGAACTGGACACAGTATGATAAATTTTACTAAAATCGGTTCAGTAGTTTAGGAGCCCATCGCTGACAAACAACGTGACACGTGATTTTTATATATAAAGATATCGTCACCTGAAATGAAAAATAACGTAACATAATTTTTCATATGTTCACAGGTGAGGGAAAAATTTTATAAAAGAAACCACTTGCATTGAAACATAATTTGAGTTTCGGTTATAAAACGCTTATATATCGGTTATCATACAGTAATATTGAAACAAAATAAGAGTTTTTGTTATAAAATGGTTATATATTGATTACTATAACTGACAATGATTTTAAACTATTTTTGCATTTTAGGTGACGACATGGTCTCACCATCGCCACCTCTTCCAGTATCTCATACCGTGCAGCGCCCAAATGCTTAAAAGGTAACCTTGCTAGTAAGGTTCAAATGTACAAGATGGGCTCCATTGTTTGACTAATGACTTGCTCTCGACATTTTTTGCAGTATTCTCGATTTGTCAGCCCCATTCTAGCGTTCTACGCATGACTTTTGCAGTTTCACTCGCAGGTAGATCCATCCATCGCGTTTTTCCTTGCCATGCTTCCGTACAGATCGTCGTATAGATCAATGGGTCAAATGATCATGGGTTTTCCAAATTCCAAATATTTTTAAATAAAATTAAATAATTTATTTTTTTATTGCTTTAGAATGTAATCAATAAATTGGGCAATAAAATTGTGCAATATTTATAACCACATTAGAAAACGCCACACGAGTATGTGGAAGTCCAAGCAACGTTTAAAAACCACTTCAGTACAACAAAATTGCAAAGAAAATAAAAAGTTCGCAACAGCAAATATAAAAATAAAGCAACAATAAAACAACAAATAAAATGATAAAAAGAAAAATCGTACGCGCACAACGTGTCAAGCCAAGTGGCAAAGATAAAATTAAGTGGCAACTAAAGTTACATGGTTAAGTGCATTTTCTGCGCCAACCAGCAACCAACATGCTGCGCGCATGCATGCAACACACAGTTGCTACATCTAATACATACACATGTATGTCTACCTATGTGCGCGTTGCTAGACGCAGCAGCCATTTCACGGCAATAACAACGCTGCCAGTGCGCGCGCAATTTTCAAAGTCATAAAGTCAACGTCAGGCGGCGCACCAGCGCCTCATGAACGAGTGCTGCCACATAACAATAGCAACAACAACAACGCATACTTTGAGCAGCGCAGAGGCACATGCCACAGCGTAGTGGATGACGGCAGCCACGCTAAGCTCACAAATCGCATGTGGGTGGAAAATTATAGCCCGCGGCAGCTGCCACACACACATGGAGCAACACACGCGAACACGCGGCGTGGCAGGTTTCGTTGAGGCGTTGGAGCGCACTGACAGCGCGCAAGCAAAAACGAAAAATCTAAATTAAAAATGAACACAAAAACAACAACAAAAATCTTACTAAAAATAAAAAGCAACCACAGCATCATGCCATGTTGCTTGCGTCTAATTTACAGTGTGCAACATGTAGCATAAAATTATCAGCGCGGCGGCAATGCCACTGCCAACACTGCCACCGCGCGCTGGGCTGCAACTGCTAGCCATTAAATTCTAATCACAGTGCTTTGCCCGCGGGATAGCTGCTATCCGTTCGCTTGGATTTCCCACTGCGCTTTTATATTTAAATTGCCATCGCGCATTGCATTTATGCGGCTTATTTTATTTTTCGGCCATTTATTGCTCAACATTTAAGTGCAACATTTTTATTGCGCGCAACAACAACTACAACGGCGGCAGCCAACATTTGTGGGCGTTTTAACCTCTTTGCACTTTGTCGCTTAACTGCCGATTGTCAATAACGCTGCGTCGGCAGTCGTTAGGCCAGGCACTTTGCCGCGCGGTGGGTGTGTCCGGAGCAAACACCCAACACCTACTGTTTGCCGCGCTCGCGATGGCGGCGATTGGCGCTTGTCGCTTAGCTGGCCGTTTTATGCAGTTAGATTATCTGTAACCGCTTGTTCGCGACAGTTAATTACAGCGCAGCCAACAACCTGTTGAGTCAATAATATATACTTACCGACCTCATATGCATATATATTGGCTGCAGATAGATGGCTTGGTGCCCAGCTTTTATTACGAACATGTTTATTAGCGCGAAATATTTATGGAATTTCAAATCTATTTGTCGTTATTATAATGGGTCCAGATGGGCGGTTTTATGACGTATAAGTATAGCGCATGGTTTTTCAGGTAGGTCTTGGTAAAGTCTCGAACTAAGCGTTTAACTTAGTAGAAGAGGAAGGATGTTATTGAGTTTAATTGATAACTTATTCTTAAGTAAATGAAAAGACAATTTTTTTAATAATAAATAATATTAATATTTTTTTTATTTGATTTTTTTAATAATGAAATTTAAAAGACCTTTTTAACATTGAAATAATAATATTTGATGCTACAAAGAGCGGTCTTGTTTAGTCACCGAAATCATGGGCTTCAATTGCAAATAGTCGGTTAAGATGGCGCGATAACAGTCGCCGTTGACAGTTACGTTCTCACTGTCTTCTTTTCTGCAAAAATATGGACCGATGATTCCACCGGCCAAACAAATCATTGTTTTTTCTGTAAGAAATGACAGCTCTAGAATCTCTTCAGGTTGTACTTCGTTCTAAATGCATAAATTTTACTTGTTTGTATACCTGATGAGCCAGAAATGGGCCTCATCGCTGCTCAAAATTTGGCTCGTGACGTCAGATCTTCTTAGAGCTTTTTAAGAGGCCATAGAGCGAAGCGATTCTTCAAGTTCGAGCAGCTTCAGTTCTAGCACAAGTTCTATTTTGTAAAGACTGTTGAAAAAAGTACCTCTACTTGGCTTACTCATTATTTTCGTACAATAACTCTACGAGTTTTGCCTGTCAACAACCATCCAAATTTGAACTTGATTGGATAATGAAGAATTCACGTTTCGTTCATTCGTACAAATCGACCAGCTTGACTAGTGCAGAATTGTCCTTTGAATCGTTTTCCATCAAGTCAATGGATGGGTATTTATTTGCGGCAAAGCTTGGCTGCCGTAAGAGGCGATAAAATCGATAAAATTAAGTGAGTCTTTTGCAGAGTATTGTCCTTAGTAATAAGGACAGTCTAGTTAGAGAATAATGCTATAATATTCCTTTGAAACTGAAATTATAACACTAAAATGCAATTCTTACTAATAAGAAAACGTTTGAAGTTCAAGCTACAAATGCCACCTGTCATGAGCTGAACGGATGTTTAACTATAAGTAGTGATGTTGCGAGGTCGGACTGGAGACTTAAACCTGATACCACGGGTTGCAGTGAACACTTGAAGTTCGCTCCAATCTGCTCATTGCAGTCGGCCCTTCGAGAAATATCGCAGTGGTTGCGGTTAAATCCTAACACAGGAAGAACAGACCTTGTTTCGGTTCAAAGTGAAGTCGCACTCCGGACGGGTGTCGGACCCAGACTACGATGGAAGTTCAAGATGAACTTCGAACACAAACTGGAGGTCCTTTCCATCTTACCGATTGCTACCAGAAAATACTTTGCAGTTTTAGGACGTTGAGTACGGCACTGTTTGGATCCGGTGTTTTAGCTGTGGGTTGGGCTTTAGAACTTTCTATACCCATGCAAAACGCAGCGGAAGCTATCCTGTGATTCAATGTTTTTTGAACAAAGGAAAGGAAAACCCCTCAGTCAACGTGAGCATCACGTTTTTATGTGTACAAATTCGTGATCAAAAGGAAATATTGGTTGTTGAGAAATATCAGAAGTGTAAGGTTACGCACTTAATTTCATTTTGCAATCCTTTCACCAAATTTCATGAGTTCTTTCGAAAATTTTTGGTCATATTGTCAATTGTAGCTTTTTTATAATTTGTATAAAGTTCACTGATTTAAATATTTCTTGGTCTCTAGTGTGAACAAATAGACTCTTGCTTCGTTGACAATCTTCAACAGACGCGAAAACTTCTTCAGGTTGCGCTTAAACAGCGCCAAGCGCTGATGTGATATAATCTCAACGCGGCACATAACGCGCTGACGCTTTCTCATCCCAAAAGATTCATTCAGGGTATAGCTCGCGGTCTCAACTGTCTCTCGCGGCTTTAATCGGTGGTATGTCTATATAAGATCATGATTCGAAGTCGGACTATACTTTTCCATGACAAAAGCAGTTCCGAAATAATTTCTTTCTAAAAACAGCTTATCTTCTTGCTTAAAATGGATGAAATCAGAGAAAATCTTGCTCTAGTCTTCATAAAATTACTTTATGGAATTTCAAATGCCCTCTTGACTTTATACTTTGTTAATTGGTCAATCTGTAAGGTTTTTAATGAAATTCAGAGTGCCTCCATTTTTTATATGGATATGGTTTGATACGAAAAGTGAAGAAAATCGGATCAAAATATTCGCTAGTCCCCATATACGAGTACCTTACACAAAAAAAGTTATAAGTGGTAGCCTTTTCCTGCTCTGGTGGTGTTGGAGCTGGTCGTGGCACATGTGTATTCAGCTTTCAAAGATTCTTTGATTTCACTGTCTAATTTCCTTTCCAAAAAAAAAAAAAACAAAATAATAATAATCAAGTCACCGATCAATATTGCTCTTTTTCCATTTTTTTAAATCCGTAGGCAGCAACCACACTGAATTGATCCTCTGCAAAAACGAAGTAGATGATAGTAATTTTTTCTTGTATTAATGGCCCTTTCGAATGACTAGGTGAAGTCATTATCGGGCCGTCCTCAGATACTGGTGAATCCGATCTTACCCAAAAAGGACATCTACAAACGTACTGAATTTGTAAGTGACTGAATATCTCATTTTTTCACTTACCAAACTCGATAAGAATCTTCTACATGAAAAGCTAAGCAAAGAAAAGTCTTGGAAGTCTCAAATAAAGAAGAATGGAATAGAGAAATCACTTAATGATTCAGACAGTTAAGCAGCATTATTGTACTTTTTTATTTGTCATAATATAATACATTACAAAACCTTCCCAGCTCACAGCTAGGAACATGCAAGGCATTGAAAATGTTGTGCAATATTAGAGTATCTCTTATTTAGAAACTAAACAACATTAATTGACTTTAGTTAGTAGTTAGATAGGGACGAAAGTCTTATTCTACAGGCCAAAGAGAAATAATAACTAACACTTTCAGCATATCAGCTTTCAAATTGAATAGAATTTATTATGAAATGTTTCCGAAATGTGACAACACTTTCATATATTGAGTATGGAATACTAAGACATTATCTGGTGTCAGAATCAGGAACAGCAAAGAGCGTAAATTCGTAGTTGATTACTCGATCATTCCAAGAACTTCATAAACAATGATAAAAAACCCATTGATATCACACCACCTGGAGTTATGACACCTGTCGGTACTGTGGTCGCTTGGCAGTTCTCCAAAGAGTTCTTCTTCGCGCTGACTCTCTGGCTAAAACTCAAACCAACCAAAATTACAATGCCCGGTATGATTAATGTTCTCTATGGCTGACTCAGAAATTTTAATGAGCCAGTAATTCACTTTACTAACGACGTAACTAACTGTAATATCAAACACACTAAATTTTTCACGCAACCGCTGGATATTTAAGTACAAAAAGCATTTCGAAATTATTTTAAAGTGCATGCCATTAACTTAATTAAACTATGTGCTGTGCGGCTATCGAATACGGAAGTAGAATCGCTTAGAAGATTTTAGAATTTTAACGCATCGTTACTTTTCGGGAAATTTATCACTGAGGTAGAAAAACAAAGAAAATGTGACGTGTAAGATGTGCACTACCGGCATGTGCGTGCCACAAACAAAGAACGCCATGTCAACAGCGAAACAGCGGTTAATATTTCTACGCGCACACACATACACACGTAAAGGTATAGATGGTAATGCGCATGTGCAGAACGCTGGAACAAGGAGAGCGAGCAACAAGTGTTGCAGTCATAAAATATGAGATAAGTGACTAGCCGCAGATAGTCGCGCTGCTAAATTTATGAAATATTATATTTTTGTTTATGAATTTATGGATATTTGTGTATGTATTTAAGGTATTGCTATGCATATTTATACCCTGAATAGAGTATATTAAGTTTGTAAGGAAGTTTTTAAGAAGGAAGTTAGCTACGGAAACCCTATAAAGTATATATTATATATACTTATATATAAATGAACAAAATGACGAGCTGAGTCGATTTAGCCATCTAACAACGTAGATCCGTCCTTCTGTTATACTTTCTTTCTGTATATACGCGAATTGGCGCTCAGTTTTTGAGATATCGTTCTGAAATTTTGCATCCAATCTTTTCTCCCTAAGAAGTTGCTCACATGTCAGAATCGCTGATATTGATTCAATATAGCATATAGCTGCCATACAAACTGAATGATCGGAATCAAGTGCTTGTATGAAGAAGTTGTTTATTTGACGAGATATCTTCACGAAATTTGGCACGAATTATTCTAAAAAGATAAGGTATAATTTACGAAAAAATTATTCAGATCGAGTCACTATAGCATATAGCTGTCATACTAACTCAACGTTCGGAATCAAGTTCTTGTAGGGAAAACTTTTTTATTTGACGAGATATCTTCACGAAATTTGGCATGGACTATTCCTCAAAGTAACGGTATAAAGTCCGAAGAAATTAATCAGATCGACCCACTAAGGCATATAGCTGCCATATAAACTGATCGTTCGGAATCAAGTGCTTGTAAGGAAAAGTTGTTGATTTGAAAAGCTAACTTCACGAAATTTTGTATAAATTATTATTCAAAGCAAAGCTATAATGTGTGAAGAAATTATTCAGATCGGTTAACTATAGCATATAGCTGCCATACAAAGTGACCCATCAAAGCAAGTTCTATTAGGGAAAACTTTTTTATTTAAAGAGGTATCTTCACGAAACTTTACATGGATTATTATCAAAGGTAATGATATAAAATCCGAAGAAATTATTCAAATCGAGTCACTATAGCATATAGCTGCCATATAAACTCAACATTCGGAATCAAGTGCTTATATAGACAACTTTTTTATTTAATGAGATATCATCACGAAATTTTGCATGGATTATTTTCCAAAGTAACGGTATAAACTCCGAAGAAATTGTTAAGATCGGACCGCTATAACATATAGCCGCCATACAAACTAACAGCTCAAAATTAGGAAAAAAATCTTTTTATACATTTTTTGCTACAAGAATTGCCGCTGTGTAGGGTATTTTGTGTTGTTTTTGTATTATATATAATATATGTTCATATTTCATAATTTTTATATGTATATGTGTGCACTTAGTACAATTCAGTGTACAATTTTAATTGCTGGTATAAATGTTGCCATAAGTACATGAATATCTTTGTATATAGTATATCAAATACATAATTGTATGTTTGTGTGTGTGCATTGAGAGCTTAAGCGTTGTTGCATGCTTCCACGATGGCGCGTAATTATATTTATACCTAAGTAGCGAGCTGTAATTAAGTCAAAAGAAGATTCTGTGAATTATGGCAAAGGCGCATGGCTACACACAGACACACAACTACTATACAAATAAACTTAAATATTTTATGTTATTTATATGAACTGCAAAGTATTCTTATTGCCACATTAATTGTTGTCTATCACACACACACATACACATACATAATTATTATGCCATATAATTATATTACGAAATAACAGAAATGCTTTAGTTCACAGGCAGATATGATTCTATGTTTGTATATATGCTTGTATGTATATATATATGCTTGTGTATGTGTGTGGCATTTTAAATGGTACTTTTTATGGCTCTTAATAACAGGTGCGGCGTTCGGTCGGCGGCGCGATTGTGTAAGTTTTGCAGTTATATTCGACTAACTCATTATTTATGTGCACGTCGCTTATATACATGTGTGTGTGTGTGCTTTTCGTATTTTTTTTTTTTGTTGATTCCTAAAGTTCATTGTTTGCTGAGCTTAACTTTTTACGCCAATTATACACATTTCAGTGGTGAATATCCACGAACCAGATGATTTATGATGTCATGCAAAGCGATCTGCGCAAACCAAAGGAGGCACACACACACACATGC
This sequence comes from Bactrocera zonata, assembly GCA_037783105.1. Taxonomy (NCBI): domain Eukaryota; kingdom Metazoa; phylum Arthropoda; class Insecta; order Diptera; family Tephritidae; genus Bactrocera; species Bactrocera zonata. The sequence continues at coordinate 28,715 of JBAWJQ010003699.1, forward strand.
ACGCTGGTGCTGAGACATTAAGTTAAATATGAGTTCTGGCGTTTAATGTGCACCCAAATGAGCCGCAAAGCTCTGCCGAAGGCGGCAACGGCAGCTGCTGTCAATATATACAATTATTTGCTGAAAGATAGGCGCGCATGCGCATATATGCATGTATGTGAGTGTGTGTGTGCAGCGCGCGGCAAATGATAGCGGTGAAATAGTTTCGGTGCGCGCATTCTTCGCACTTAAATTGCCACCATGAGTAATGTGGCTGCTGTCGACAGCACTCAGCACTGCTGTATGTTGTTGTTGTTGTTGTTGTTGTTGTTGTTGTTGTTGTTGTTGTTGCTATTATTGCTGGCAGACGCTGCTTTGAATGTCAATGCTCCATAGCGGTTATTTAATAGTGCCCATTATCATTTACACTAAAAATGCCATAATTGCAGGCAGCAAAGTATGCGTTATTTGCCCGCCGAATGGACAGACGGACGGACGGACCGGCCGCTGGTAAGCTGAACTATTGGAATGAATGTGGAAGTGATGGACCACTTTGGCATTTGTCCATTTGTCTGTTTGTTTGCCATTTAAAGTCAATCACGCGGACAAGTGAGCTGAGAGCAAATGCAGAACTGCAACACACACACATACACAGACACAAAACCACACAACGAACATACACAGAGCCACACAATCCTGTAAGTAAATTGCAACACATTCGCAGCGCAGTTCTCGTGTTGGCTGTGGCACCGGCTCAAGGTGTACGCATGCGCGCCGCACGCGCCGTTGTTGTTGCTGTTGCTGTTGCTACCACAGTACACGTTTGTGGCATCCACAATTTGGCGCGTGCAATGAAGCTTTACAAATTGAAATTAATTTGCGTGCATCGCTGCGCAGTTGCTGCTGTCTTATGTTGTTGATGTTGTTATTGTTGTTTTTGTTATTTGTGTTTTTTCTATGGCATCTTGTTGCTGCAGCAAACCTGCTTGTTACGTCTGCGCGGTAGCTAATTCATCATTGATGGCATCTAAATTGCCGCTGAAGCTGCGGCGCCGGGAGTTGTGTTGGCGGCTGTGGCACACACACACTTACGCGTGCGCATATTGACACACAAGAACAAAAAAAATATATTCACACATATTTACTGGCGCATAAATGCCAATAAATCAATTAATCGCATTAGAAGCGTTGTTTATTCATGGCGAGGTCTAACATATTCAGCGTGAAGTGGATTGATTTATTTTATTTAGTGTCACCTTTTGGGTTGCGGGGGCAACCCAAATGGACTTGGTTTGGAGACAGCTCAGCTGACATCCTAGTCAATTTAGTGGATGGCAGAGTTCAATTGAGCTTGAAACATAAAAAGTGCAAGCCCTCTGCATAAAAATTTGCAATCTAAGTCTAAAAGTTTTATAACCTGTTCTTTATGTCGTCAAACAAATCAAACGTGGCGTGGAGGAGACAAAGAGTAAAGGATGGGAAAATAACAAAATCAAATTCAATTTGCGACTTTTCCTGCAGCAAAACAGAACTTTGATATTAGATTTGTGATTATTCTTCCTGCAGCAAGTACTGAGGCAACCAAATTAGGACTAAAAAGTCTTGACAACAGAATATTTAATATTTAAAACATAAAAATGTATTTTATAACCATTAACTTAAGTCCCGAAATTTCCAAGCGCTAAAAAGAGCAATCACCAAGTTCACAACTAATTTTTCAACTGCCAAAAAATATGTATTTTTCAGATTTGTAGATGAAGCTTTTCCAGCTGAATTTCCAAGGAACATTGGCAGTAACATCACCGCTTCAAAATTCATCGAACTCGAACTATTTTGTCTTTAACCCTAAGTTGCGCCAAACTTCCGATCTTACTTAGGCTTTGTATCAAGACATCACATAATGAAAAGAAAAGCGGGTCAAAGCGAAAGGCAATGAATACCGTCAGAGTAGCATACGATTACTTATACTGACAGCCCCCAACATATGAGCACTATTCATTCTTTTTACAGTAACCTAAAATATTCATCTCAACCAAAAAATTTACATAAATGACCAACATTTTGGCGCAATTATTTTTTTTAAATCTTGAACACGACTGTTTATAGATAGTATTTCGAATTCAATCGAAGGCGGATATCACAAGACGAATTTCGCGAAGGTCGTCCAAATTAGTTCTAGTTCCGGAAACTATTGATGGCGTGCGAAAACTGATATTGCGAGATTGTCATGTGACCTATCGTGAGGTTGAGAAAACTATTGATGGAAGTGGAACCAGAATTCATTCAATGCTGCATGAACATTTGATTATGGAAATTTTTTTTTCACATGGGATTCCACACAGTTTGTTTAAAAAAAGGCTTTTATCGATCGGTTGAGAGACCGGAACACGTTTATGAAAACATGAGAGATATTGATGACGCGTATATACCCGAAAGTAAACAGCAGTCCACTGTAAGGGTGTTTAAAAATGAGTAGAATCCAACAAAAGCCGTTCAACTAGGAAGCACTTCCAAGCAAATGATTGCCTGTATTTTGGAAAAAACTGGACATGCCGCACCTGTACCAACAATGCAGAACAGTAAATTCTGCATGGGATTGTTGTTGCCTTTCAAGAAATCAGGAAAACTAATCACCGAAACTCAGGAAATCAGGAAACTTCCCCACGACAATGCGAGCACTCACTCATCGACTAAAACAACTGCATTTTTGAGCACTCAAAACATCGATTTGATGAATCATCCTATACGGAGGCTCTCCTTGACACCGAATGACTTCTTTTTCCTGTACGAAAAAAAAACTAAAAGGTCAACGGAGAAAAGGGAGTCGGTAAAGGAGTGCTTGTCGGGTGCTAGTTGCGTCCAATGTCTGATTGGCGTATTGTTCGATGTGGTCGACATAGTTGAGGAATGATACTCCTAAGAGATGGTTCTACTCCAAACAGATTACTTTGGGTATGATTTCTGCGAATGCACCCCAGCAGCAACTGCTTGGAGCCGAGTTCATTATGCTCATTAACTGGGAGCATACGGGCCTCACCATGAAGGTGTTCGTTGGAACACATCAAGCCGTTGTAGTTCGGAGTGTAGTGTTCTGAAAAGTCTGGATCTTTCCCGTCTACGTTTCACTGCATCCAGGTGTCCATATTAGTGCGGCGTAGTTAAGGACCGGCCGGCCTATTACCTTGTAAGTTGCCAACAACGTTTCTTTGTCCTTTCCACATGTACTGCCGGCTAACGACTTGAGGATTTTGTTGCGGCTATGTACTTTGGCGATAATCGCAGTCGTATGAGGAGTGAAGGAGCACAGACTATCAAAAGTCACACCTAAAATTTTAGGATTATTGACTGTGGGAGTTTTGACGCCATCGGCTGAAATATTAAGGTCAAATCTGTGCTCCTTTGTCCAGTTTTTAAATATGATCGCTGTGGTTTTGGTGGAGAGGATGTTAAGTGTGGTGTAGCGAGAAAAGTCGAAAAGATAACCATTTATCTTTGAACACATGCCATCGATTCCATTGCCCGACGACAATATTGTGAAATCATCAGCGTACAAGGTGATTGAAACCCCTCTGGTGATTGTGGGAGTTTTAAGATATAAAAGTTAAACAATAGTGGGAGAAGACACCACCCTGCGGAACCCCTTGTTTAGTTCTTCTCAGTTTTGAGTTTTTATTTCGAAATAGTAAGGATGATTGACGACCACTCAAGTAGTTCATGGTCCACCTCTTCAGTCCTCGTGAGAACGTAGTTTTTTCGATATCCTCCAAAAGCGTTGTATGATTGACTGGCCACGAACTATCTGTTATTGTGGTGCTGTGAACTTTTCGGAAACTATGCTGGTGGCTCAGGTGGTGTGTGGTGGTGGTGTGTGAAGGTCGGGAGTAGCATGACCTCAAGTGGCTTTCCTACTGGGAAGAGGAGAGTTATTGGAATATAGGACCCCTCCCCTCCCCTTGTTGGCCCGTTTTCCAAGGTTTCAGTAGTGGGACCACTCTTTCAGTGACAGGTTGAGGACCGTTCCTACGACAGTCGGGTCTATGAAACTGGGACGAACCCGGATTTTTATCCGGCCAAAGAATTCTGCCGCCACAACAATAACAGGTTGAGAACCTTGACGTAATTTACTCCCGTCGAGCCTAGATGCTTTAGCATGTTGATTCCATCAGTCTATTGTCATGAGTCTTTCCACGATGACTAACAATATTAAACAAACAGAGAATGACAGCTTGACATTGCTCTCGCGTGATCTGTCAATAAAAGCCTACTGAAAAAGAATCTGTACTTGGTTTTTCCGATAATTCGGTCATATATGTCAAATTTTCCAACGAAACGTCAAAAAGCACGTAATCGCAGAAAAACTTCCGAGTTTAAAAACATAAACTTACACCCACGTAATTAATATTGGACTTGAAAGTTATTAAAAAATTTCCTTAAATAACGAGAAAACTAAATTTTTATTTTCGGTACAATGATTTTTACAACAACAGCTTAACAAAAGTGAAAATAATATTTTTTAATTATTTTCAAATAATAATAACTGCATGTCTGTATGCTTGCCTCTAAGTATATTAGGGGAAAAAGCTTCCATGAGTTGATGTAACGGCTTTCCAATTGCTAATAACCCACACAGATACTTTCAATTTGCACATACTTACACACACACAACATACAAGTAATTGCAGTCAGCATTAATTAGTTGCCAACTTAATTTTGTTAAAATTTAATCGCACGCCAAATGGCCAGAAGCTGGCAACATTTTTCTATGTGAAATTATAAGAAACACAAAATGTATTTTCTATGCAAATTAACGCCTTTGGCAGTCATTTCTAGCGAGAGACCGAGAGCGATTAGGCAGATGAGCGCTATAAACATTAAATGGATTTTGCAAATTTCGCCAAAAATTTTAAAAGTCAAAGTTATTAATGACAACAACAATATGACAGGCGTATCAAAAGATTTTCAGCACAACAACAACAACTATAAAGTGAAAGAGTGCCAAAAAACGGATGCATTGAAGTTGACGACACGATTTCGGTGCAGTCGCGATCGAATTCGCGCGCTCAAAATGGCTACAACAATTTGTAATGATGTATTCGATAAGCATCTAATTAATTGCCGCCGCGGCGCATTAGAAGCGGGTTGTGCGAGCACACTTATGGTTTTCAGTGTCATTGGCCAAAAGCGGAGGCAGTGTTTGTGGCAAGAAGCGGCAGACAAATTAATTCGATTGCGATTGTGCAAAAGGAGGAAGAAGAAGCACAAGACAAACAGTGATGCCAACGACAACTGGCAACAAGCGATCAGCACGCTGTGCGCTAGCTGCCGAGTGCTGGCTGCCAACCGCTGGCAAATAAAGCGTATGGCCAAAAGGATGCGTCAGGCATTGATTTTAATATCGGCATATAAGCGCGCAACTAACCAAGCGCAAGTCGGCCTAGCGAGAAATGATCGGAAAATATGGAATTATGTTGTAACTCCACTCAACTGGTGCGCGCCGTCACTTTTGTAGCATGAAAAAGAGCAAGCAAAGCGAACGCCGCACAGCTTGCCGCAACACCACTCAACTTGCCACACAATTAACTCCGCAACTTCGTGTACGCACTGCGCCGCCTTACCGCGTTGCAGACTGCATGTATCCAAGTGACTGGCGCGCATGGGCCTTGCGTCGAGGCTGGACGCTCCTGCGTCCAACACGCGCATCTTCGCGCGCCTTTTCTTCCTCACTCATTTGACGTTTGCACGGTAATCAGTTGACTGATCTTTCACTTCTTCACCATTTGCGAACTGCGCGAACTCTCCACCACACCCTTGCACCGCTACTCCTTAATCTGTTTACTAGTTGTTGTAGCTCCTCAATACTTCGTCGAACGTCAGCGGCTGGAAATAGCGTCGAAATTCCCATGGCAGCTCATTTAGTGTCATTTTATTTGGCTTTGCGGCCACTTCGCCACTGCAGCGACTACCAATGCGGCAGTTGCAGTTGTTGCATGCGCAGCGCTGCCGTATTAGCCGACTTGTGCTGCTCATATAGTGTAATGGTTCTAAGCCGCTGACAATTTGATTTTATTGACTTTGACTTGACAGTTGTGCGCAGTGCGCAGTTGAACGTAAATGGGCGGTCAAGTGGAGAGTCCAACAGGCATTGACGGTTCAAGCCGTCCAAGGCGCATCGCTTCGCGTCGTCCAACCGGCTGACAATGCCGCACTTAATGGCTTCGGAGTGTATGTCAATGTTTGACTTGCTGCGCTCGGTAATGGCTCGTTGAGTTTGTGAACCTTAACGACTCAGACATTCTTGCGATTACTCTTGGCTTTGTATTTGTTTAATGGATGCCACTAAATAACGCATACGTCAATATATTTACATAAGAATTTTACAAATACCGAGTTTTTTGCGACTGACTGCCTTGTATCTGGTCAAAAGTGCAGAGGCAAGTGGAGCTCGTTTCCTTTAGTTTCAGCTCTTTTATCAATAAGCGAAATTCCAATTTTGAAATATAGAAAAATATATATTAAAGGATTATATGAGTATTTTACCATTCTGTGGATTTTGACGGCTAAAAATAAAACTTGTCAAAAATGTCAAAAAATTGCCAAAATATCAACCGTTATTCATCTGAAATGCGAAACATAATTTACACAACCAATTGGAAAAATAGTCTGTTAATCTATTATATCAAAACAAAATAAATTATTATTTTCAAACAGCTGTAATATGTAAAAAGGTGGCATCTCTGCTCAGGAGCATGATTTGCTTTCAAACTGTTTTCAAATCCTTTTATTTTTTTACTTAAAATAAATTTTCGTTTAAGTTTAGTGATTTAAGTTTTTCAAACAACTGGCAACACTGGCTTAAACTATCTCCTTAACAACCTCAAAAATAATAAATATGATGACCAAATTGTAATATTTCATTAATTTTAACAATTTGACTTACGAAAAAAGTTTCAGCAGATGGCAACTCTTCGCAAAAATATTTTCAACTGCTTTCTCAAATCTCCTCAGTTTGATATCTTTGCAATAAATGTAATATTTAATCAATTTGGCAGACGGAAGAATTTCAAACAGGTGGCAACTCTTCGAAATACTGTTTTCAAGTGCTTTCTCAAACCTACTCAGCTTGATATCTTTGCACAAAATGTAATATTTCCTTCGTTATTTTAATTTATTTAATAAAAAATTTCAACAAGTGGCAGCCCTCTCCAACATTTTTTTAATTTCACTAAAAAAACTTGTTTACTTCGATATCCGTCCGCTCCGTTACTTTCATTGGCTTTATTAACAAAAATTTGTCAAAAATTTTTGAACAGGTGGCAACAATTTTCAAAAATATTTTATAATGAATAATTAAATTTATTTCTTTTGATATACGTACATTCCTAAATTGTAGTATGTACTGCAATAATTTTATCAAATTAACTGAAATAAATTTTTTAAACAGATGGTAACACCGCGCGAAAATTTTCAAGTGCCTGCTCATACCTTCTTAGTTTCATATTCATGCACAAATTTTATAATTTTTTTATTATATAGATTTAATTGCAAAAAATAATAATAATAGGTGGCAGCCCTCCTTCAAAGTATTTATTTTAATCTCTTAAGCTATATTCTTTCGATATCGGTCCTCGAACTGTAATATATTCTCGCTACTATTTTATTACAATTTATGGTATGTTACCTACTATTCTATTTATTTTATAATTACAAATGTATGAATAATTTCTTAACAGGTGGCAACACTTCTTAAAAGTATTATTAGACAACTTTTAAATTTACTTCTTTTGATAATCATTCCCAAATTGTTATCTTACGAACTTATTTTTAATTTAGTTACACATAAAAATGTAATTTTTAAACATATGGCAACCCTTCCCGAAAATATTCTCAAGCATTCTTTTATTTGTTATGTTGATATTCATTCACAAATTTTAATATTTTCTTATTTATACTAATTTAATTGCAGAAAACTATGTTAACAGGTGGCAACCACTTCAAAAAATTTTAAGTTGCACATTAAAACCTGTTTACTTCGATACTCGTCCGCAAACTGAATTTTGTTTGTATTATAATAAATAAATGCCTACTTTTAAACAGGTGGCAACACTTCTCCAAAAAACATTTTATAATTTCTTATTAAATATATTATTTTCCATATTCATATCTAAATTGTAATAATTCATTTATTATATGAATACAAACAAATGCATATTTTTTAAATAGGTGGCAACCCCCTCTCAAAAATATTTTAAATTGGCCATTAAAAGCCGTTTACTTCGATATTCGTCCACAAACTCAACTAATTTATTTGTTGTATTATTATAAATAAATGCAAATTTTAAAAAGGTGGCAACGCTTGTCAAAAATATTTTGTAATTTCTAATTAAATATATATATGTACTCCTTTCAATACTCATATCTAAATTGTAATATTTCAATAATTATATTAAAAAAGTATATGCATATATTTTTAAATAGGTGGCAACCCTTCACAATTAGTTTTTTTTTTTTCAATAAATTTTTAAAACTGTATAGTTCCTTAACAATATTTTGTTTATTTTATTTCATTAAGATTTATGTTTCGAAAATTCAAAAATGTGGCAACTCTAAGTTTTTACCGAGTTTCTCCAGGAAAATTTTCGAAAAATAATACTAAAATTGGTTAACCTTTCAGCATCATAACACTCTCTACACCGTGTGTGTGACGCAACATTATTTCGTTGCATTTAAGCGATTTACCAGTGGTGCCTTAGAAGACTTACCTCAGAAGCAAAGCATACCATAATATTATTGGTAGAGCTCTGCGGGCCTCTGCAATTAAGTCAAACTCTTTTATCATTATTTTGCAATATTCCAAATTTAATTCTGTAATCAAGCATCTGCGTTGCAATCTCGGATCATTAGAATAAATCACTTATTTCAGCATGCTGCAGGTGTGACCGTTGGCCAACACCAGACCGTAATCTCCGCCAATCAGATGTTACATTAAAAAAGTGTTTGCTACTGCAACAGCCTAGAAACCAAACAAAAAACAATTATGCAGAACAAAAATCACATAAATTATGCAAAATGAAGAACTGCCGCGTACAGGCTACTTATTAATAAACTTGCCACATTATCTGCGGAATGCATGGCAACCATTAATTTATGTGCTGATCGCCAACGCGCTGACGCAAGCACAAGCGGCCGCTCATCGGGCTGCAGGCCGCGATCTGGTTCTGTCGCATTGCGCGCATAATAATGCGTCACGTTGCATTTGTGGCATGCCACAATGGGCCGCCACATAGTGGAGTGTTGCAAATATTTGCGGCACGCATTAAAACGTATGTTGCATAAACAAAACGCCAACAGCACCTCATGCCAGCTGCCGTTTATACCACTCATTGCGGCGTCGCTAATTGCTGTGGCCGCCAGAAGCCAAAAGCGTTGGCAGCAGTGTGGCAGCACGGCCATGTGGCAGCGTGGCAGCAATGCGGAATAGCATATTTACAGCTTCTTCAATTCAATTTGCCTGCAAAGTGTTTGCAATTCTAATCACAGTCTAACTAATACTAATTAATATTTCGATAAGAAGGCCAGAAAGCACCGTACATTAGCCGAGCAATAAATCTGCCTGCTGTCAGGCCGTGAACTTTATGCTTTGACTAATTGCTGGAGATTACACGCGACTACCTACGCTTTTCACCTTACCAATTACACACCTTGTTGCACAGGTTTATCATTGAAGGATTCCTCTTTGTGAAATGATTGTGTAAAAAGATAAGAAATTATTTGATTTATGGAAAATTCACTATGACATAACCTCAATATTACGTACAGGATTCCACACCACTTCATTTCACATTGCTATCCATAAGCGTATCAGCAGTGTTCAAAACTATTACTGGGTGGATCTAAGCCACGTTTCTTTTATATGAACTCTACTTCGGTGGCGGTAGTCTTTGGGATAGCTCTTTGGAAGGGACTAAAATGTTATGTTACAGGACCAATCGTCGGGAAGTATACTCACATAATTGTAAGAGCCTACTTATCGAAACGAATTCCCTACTGCCTACTAATTGCTTGGGTTAATAACAGATGTATTGGAACCGTCTTCGCTTTCTACATTATATTAGACAAATAAGATTTCGAAAAGAATATTAAAGTGGTATAATCACTTCCTCTTTCATTATGCCGGTCTGTTTGCTTAGTTATACCAGTTACATATTCGATTTGTTTTAGTCGTGACCTCCCAAACATGGTACAGTCAATGAGGAAGTATTGATTTTCAACTTCATCTTCTTTCATACAGCTCCTGCAGATGGCGTCTGGTAAAATCCCCAACCTTACAGCATGGACGCCAATAGATCAATACTCTGTTAAAAGCCCCAAAACCAGGAAGATGCTAGCCTTACTGAGAGCAAAGAGATCACTAGATCTCTAACGATCGATCTTGGGCCAAAAGACTTTTCCGACCTCGCATGTACCGATGGTAGCCCAACGCTAGCCAAACGTCTGCGAAGTCCAGCTATCTAGTAGTAGAACACACGGAAGCACCGACACCCTCCCATTATACCGATATCGATTCTAGAGTGCCTCTTCTTGCTAAATCATCAGCTTTGCAATTTCCTGCTATTCTGTTGTAACCTGGCACCCATACCAGTCTGATCACAAAGACACTTGATGCTGTTGAAAGGAGGTTAGGCACTTTTTGACTCCCTGAACGCACTATTAATGAGTTCAAGGTTAGTATCGTCACTTGACTATCTGAAGAAGGCTGCACTCCGGAGCAGTGAATCAACTACTACCTTAATGCCTGCAATCTCGGGTTGGAAAACGATGCAATGGTCAGGAAATGTGAAGTTAACATTAATAGAGGCCTCCTAACAGTGAGGCCCTCCACCACCCTTCCCCCCAAGATTTTACCCATACGTAAAGAGCTCACTGCCACTCTCCTTCAAAGGCTTTTCCCCACTCACAACTTCCTCCCCGGTATGTGGACAGAAAAGAAGCCGCCAGAGTTCGATTTGGAGACTCCATGATGCAAGAGATTTGGTATGAAGTCAAAGTGTGTGAGGATTTCCAAGTGTTCAGACTCGCGTTCTTTTAGAACCCAGCTTCCCTGAATCTGATAGCAACTTTCGCAGCCACACACCTTTCGAAACTGTCTACGGGCAATATGTACGTTAAGTGTCATGGTTGGAGTGGGCCTTAGTGCACCACACATGCAGATGAGCGCCGCTCGTTGAACGCTCTCCCATTCCTTTGCAAGTGTGGTCTTTCCTAAAGCCTGCGACACATTAAGTCTCCATAGAACGTAATGGGTTTGACTATGGTGTCGTAGAGCCAGAGGACCGTTTTCGGTGAGAGACGCCACGTTTTGCGAATGACTTCTCCACAGCAGTACAAGGCAAACGATGCCTTTTTTCTCTCTCTTTGATATTCGGCTTCCATGGAAGATTCCTATTCAGAATGAGCCCATTTCACTGTTGAGGCAGTATTAAATAAAACCCATCTCGGTTTTATTATATTTATGAGATATTGATAAATTAAGAGGCTGCTATACTTCCAAGATGTTTTAAAATAAGTATAAGTTTGGCTTGCTGGTCACCTGTTTCGAACTCAGAAAATAAATGGAAATTTACACGCTTCTCATTGTAAGAGATATTATAAGCTTTTCAAATTGTGTGTACTTTATGTTTAATTTTTTATTTTTAATCTTAAGAAGAATTTTTGAATTTATTGTTAGCAAATAACGGCATTTTCAAAGTATTTGCCCAGTTTGAGCGTTCCAAGTCATTCTTGAAGTTGTAAATTTGTACCTTTATTTATAATTATATATTATATATATGTACAAATATGTATATATATTTTTTCCTCTGCCCATTTAAGCATATTTTGCGAGCATTAAAGTCAATGTAATGCAACCGCGACAAAACAAACGGCGACGTTACGCTCGTAAAAACAGGTTCATGTCAACAGCAGAAGTCGGCGTTAAGGTTGCAGAAGTTCAAAGTGAACTACAAAAAATCAATGGAACAGCCACAGACAGGGAGGGCAATAAAGCAATTAGCGATGCAAATTTTTTGTTTCTTCAGTTAAGATATATCGATTTTGAAGCGCATGAAACCCGTCCAATAGTTCATGCGTCCCAAACTCGATACATCTGAAGTAAAGAAACAATCGATTAATCGATTCAATCTTCAAAAGCCGTCTTATGATTTCTAAGACTAAAACTAACTGCCTTATGGTTTCTATAAACATTGTTTTATGCAAGTTCACAATTTTTTGTTTCACATTTTGCTGATTTTATTTTTCTCAGTTTCGCTTTTTTGGCTAGATGGCAACACTAGTACAAAATATTTTCAATTAAAGCTCCGAACAGTTTCCAGAAAGCGATGTAGGTTTGGCAGATAATTTTCAACATTTAGCTCATCTTAATTTTTCTAGGTGGCAACTCCATTCCAAGTTACGTTAAAATTACAAAAATTGCGAAAAACTTTTTTATGCGCTTGATTGAATATCTTAATTTTCTTAGATATTTATAAATTTGTTCACTCTTATTTTTTAGATGGCAACACTATACTATCTTATAAATATTACTACCTAAAACCCTTGTATTCTGCGATAGAGGGTTCTCATTTATACAAGTCAACGGTTTTGAGTACGCTCAGTAGCATCTCTATAGTCCTTAAAATCCTATGTTAGGTTGGGTTCGTTTTACAGATCATAACTGTTGCAAAGGTCAGTAAGGATTCCCAACTACGATTACCGTTCCACTGTGATACTCAAATACTCTTAATTATTTATCCTAAAGACCCTCATATTGAACCTGTCAAAAATTTGTGAAGGCACCTAATAACAATTTCGATTATTTAACTGGGTTCACCGAAGATATGACTACCTACCTTTTTCAACCTTAGTCTTGCTAAAGCTAGACAACGGAGGAGAAATATGATTCTACCTCACCTTCCTCCATACAACTTTGACGAGTTCGATAAAATTTTCAGACACATATACGCCTCTTTTACATCTTGTCCAGTAAGAACTCCTACGTTTGAGGCAAGTTTATCTCAGCTAAGAGAAAGTAGTTAGTAGATCTCCTGTGTTCTGTTCTAGTTCAGAAAGATCTTGCGGTCTAGCTATTTTTTATCAATGCTTGTTACGCAAGCGCAAATTTTGTATGTCCGGCGTATTAACGCAAGAAGACAAAGAAGACACACCACTTATTATTTTATTAGTATTATATTTTATCTCGTCGGATTTACAGTTTCTCGTGATTCCGCTATGGCCATCTTCATAAGCTTGATGCTATCGATAGTGAGGGCAGAAACCCTTTGAGCTCACAAAGAAAGAACTCAGTATAATTTTGGTGCTCTGCTGTCGCAATGAGTGCTTACCACGCTGAAAGGGGGTGAACTTTAGACCAACATATCAACTCAACATTAACAACGTCCAACTCTACTTGAAAAATACTAGAGTGATCCGAGTGGCTGAAACCAAGTTTGAACTTTGAACTTACAGAATACTCCCCTATCAACCTTTCCTTTAGGCTTTGACACAATCGTGAAAACGCACACTGCGTCTCTTTTTCATCGACTTACCTCGTCCATATAACCCGAGTCGATATGTGATGATATATCACCGATATGATCGATACTGCCGCCATTTCACATTCGATATTTGTACCAAGCTCATCAATCGTCAGTGACTTGTTGGCATAGACCATAGACTTGACGTAGCCCTACAGGAAATAGTCTAACGGCGTTAAATTCAAATCACACGACCGAGGAGGCTAATTGACTGGGCCATTTCGTGAGATAACGCATTCACCAAACTTGGTTTTCAATATATCGATTGTGACCTTCGCCTGTGTAGTTTGTGACGCCGTTCTGGTGGAACCACATAGTCCCTCTCTTCAAGTCGATTGAGCGGTAGTGATTCCCTTTCAAAATAACGGGCCAGTATTGATCATCATGGAAGAAGTACAGCCCATAAACCACACCAAACCGTCACTCTTTCGGGATGCAATGGTGACTCATGGAGTACGTGTAGATTGCTGCCTGACCAATAACGTATATTTTACTTATTGACGAAGCCATTCAGCCAGAAATTATCATCAACATCGCTGAAGATGATTTTTCGATGAAAAACTGGATAATTTTCAAGTTGTTGCTCGGTTCAATTCAGTAACATTCGACAATTCTGGTGGTCAAGTGGCTTCAGTTCTTGCGTCAATTTGATCTAGTCAGGATGAAGGCCAAGATCCTTTCGCAAAACTCGCCACAACGACGTCACAGAAATACCCAACGCTTGAGAACGACGTGTGAGATATTGATTTGGGTCTTCCTCAATTGATGCGTTAGCGGCAGCAATATTTTCGCCACTACGGGTACCTCTTTGTTTCACTGGCGTGAAAACATTTTTATACTGTGCCCATGGACTCAAATTTTTCCGCTCAGTTAAAGTTTTAAAGTTGAGGCATCTGACTGTGGATTTTGGTAGTAAATTCTATGATGAAATAGCAAACTTGAACTGAAGAGAAATGTCAAAAGAGCGGAATGGCGTTGTTTCCTATCGGTCTATTTTTGTAGCGTCTCTATTGAAAAATCCTATAGATTGCTCGTGTGTAATCGATAATATTATCGATAAATATTTGCAAAGAAATTTTTACGATATTCAATGTTCTGATTGAAATTATTGGCATCGCCATTATCCACAAAAAATCACAAGGTGCTTTTGGCAAGTGGCCGGCGCTGAGCGGCGTTTAATCCCATTCCTGTTACACTTGAAATTCGAGGCGCAAGACAATGCGACAATAAATCAATCAACTTCGCAGCAACGCCAAAAAATATGGGCAATGAAAGACGAAAAACAACAACAATGTGTAGCAAAGGCAACCAGAAGTAAACAAATTGTAGTGGAAGCTATAAAAAAAAGTATAGTAACTGCAAGCAAAATGTGCGCCAATGTAATAAAAAACAGCAACAACAACTAACGGCTAAAATATGCAGGAATAATTTTGGCTGAAAATCCCAAAAAAAAATCTCAAAAACCGCGATTACCGCAAAGCCGCAGCGAAATCGGCGAAAAAATTCACAACATTTAAGCGATTTTATTAAGCCACGCAAGCGTGTACTGGCTTGAACGCCATTGTACAGACCCTAAATGGCATTTTATTTATTTACGTTTTAATTTGTCAGAACAGCGAAGTAAACAAATCGTTGTGTAAGACAGTCCGGCGCATATTTAAAAGGGTTTAAATGTAATTTCGAGCCTTTTTCGTAAATACACATTGCTTGTTGAGGGATTTGCGTTGTTTTTGCCACAACAACAATAACGACTCTGCGTAACACACGACAACGGTGGCAGCAACAAAGGCAACAACGTCAGCGAACAAGGCAAAAAAGCGCGAACCAAGTCGAAAAAAACGCAACACAACAACAATGTGGGCAAAATTATCAACAACAAGAACGATAACAATAACACCGAGAACAAAAACAACAACACAGGTACCAAAGGCGACAATCCAATAATATAAATGGCGTTAACAAAGTAGGTCAAGCTGGTCCGACAAAATAACAACCACGACGACGCAACAATGAAGGAGAACAATAACAAGAATACAGACGGACGGACGGACTGGCAGGCAAATGACAACGCAATGCGACAACAGCAACAGCAACATATAACAGCAGCAGCAACAATAAAAAGCGACAATGTCTAAATGCTGAAGGCGCATGCGTGACAGTAACAACCAAAACTCCAGATAGCCTTTGCGCAAACGCTGGCTGGGATTTGGGAACGCGACTAGCGGGCTGGACACGCGCACACACCGCAAAAATAACAACAACAACAATAATGGGCGAAAATAGCAGCGCCAACAGTCAACAGGTAACAAGCAAGCAGCCAGCAAGGCAGCCAAAGCAACGGCAAAGGCAATCCAAGCGTCAGCGCGTGTTGACAGCTCAACAGGCCCAACATTCCTGCCTACGAACGCTGTCGTTGGCTTTTGATTAAAAAAAAATAGCAATAACAACGCACTTAGCTAAGTAAAAATTAACAACACATAAAGTAGCCACATTTGTGGCAGAAGCGCCCACCGTACGTTGCATACTAATTAGGCGCACACAATACCGGTATTGGCGCACATACCTTCTGCCATACCGGCCTATGTGTCTAAATAGTTGTATAAATATATAAACATGTACATATATATACATATAACATATATATATACATAAATATAGTGTATGCTGGTGCGTGCCAAAGCCACAAATCTACGATCGTGCTCGGGCCGTTGTTTACTTGTTGACTCCAACAAATTCTCTAAATCCACGCAAAACGGTGCAAATATTTGCTGACTTTTCATTCTGTCACATTCCTCAATAAAGTTGTTGTTGTTGTTATGCTGATTTGAGACATGCTGATAACAGAAAATGGAACTTGTTCGATCATCATATTAAATACTTTGCAATAACTATAAGTGTTTCTTAGCTACCGCTGCGTAATTAGATGTTGATGGACATGAATGTGGCTCCAGGAATCAAAGCAAAACTCGGAGTGACATTAAAATTATAAAACATAAAAGATCAGGCAATAAAACGCAAGTATCGTTAGTTGCAACGCACCTGTGACACCCTTCACAAATCAGAAAGTTTTCTTCATTCCAATCAGTCAGATTGTATGACAGCTATATGCTATAGTGATCTGATCTGAACAATTTCTTTCGGAGATTGTATTATTGTCTTACGCAATAATCCATACCAAATTTCGTGAAGATATCTCGGCAAATAAAAAAGTTTTCCATACAAGCATTTGATTCTGAATGGGCAGTTTATATGGCAGCAGTAGCTATAGTAAACCTATCGCAAAAATTTCTTCGAAGATTGCAAAATTGATTCTAATAGTAATGTATGCCAAGTTTCACGAAGATATCTCGTCAAATAATAAAGCGTTCCATACAAGCAGTTACTTTCAATCGTTCAGCTTGTATGGCAACTATGACCTATAGTGGTCCGATATCTGCAATTCAGATAAATGAGCAGCTTCGCGGAGAGAAAAGGATATGTGCAAAATTTTAGACCAATATCTTAAAAACTGAGGGGCTAGGTCGCATATATACAAACGAATAGATGGAAAGAGATTGACGGAGACAGAACGGCTAAATCGCATCAAGTCATACCGCTGTTCATTTATGAATATTTTCGTTTTAGGGTCTCCTTCTGGTTTCTGCAAACTTCGCAGCAAACTTAATATCTCCTTCTCAAGTTATACAAATTAAAAAACAAAATTGTCAAAGCAAGAATTAGAATTTGCCTCCGAACTAGCTTTATAGCGATATCGATAAGCCAGATGCTTAAAGGAGAGTAAGTATGAACAACAGCTCCAGTTAGATCTTCCACAGTCTTTCATCGAACTAGAAAGTTTCATAAAAGAACTCTCACAGACCCGTGAAGACATCGACTGCTCGATTGGCATCTGCATAAGCAGTGTTTCCAATATGACTCAATCTATAGTGATGAATTTTTAGAACAGACATAAGCGAAAATTAGCAACTCCTTCGAAACACCGGTAGTAACTAACCTGAGGCTTAACAGATTCAGGAAAAATGAAATTAATCAGTTGTGATATCGTAGTACCGAGTTGCTGAAGAGTGCTCTCTGAGAGACGGAGTGTAAGTGGAGTTGAAAATCGTTCGGGTATCTGTTCTGACTGCAACTTTTCGACGCCGAACATTCCTTGTGTTCGTTGATGTCCGTTTTTTTTGCTGCACAGAGGCAGCTGCGTATCTTGGCTGCAACAAAATACTAGTTCAAGTCGATGTTAAGTCCTCGGAGCGTACGCACATCTAAAACATTGGAGACGTGTATTCCGTCTATCACAACATGAACGATCTGGTTGGAGCCTTTTCGATCCGTAGGCAGCCAGGTAGCTTGATAAATACTCTTATGCTGGAACCTAGAACTACAGATAACAATATTTCGGACCCCAGAGATTCGATCAGTCTCAACCTATTTGGCGATGCTTCATCGTGGAGCTTGATTTACCGACCGTGCGCTCCAAGCACTCATAGAAGGCATCTTTGGTTATATGTTTCTCTTCCGCCGCGGCGTGGACTCAAATCAGCGATATGTTGAAGAACTTCACTTTGGTGTGGATTGTGGTTAGACGTCCATCCACCGGGGTAAATGCCAAAACTCGGCGACGAAAGAGTCTCTCTCCCACCACGCATCCCACATCGACTACTACATCACTGTAGTAAATGCCACAAAAACAAACTCGTCTCAGTCTTTGTCTCGTCCATCGCACTTCTTGGACGGCGGTGATGTCAACCTTCAGCCTAACGAGGACATCAACCGGCTGGGCAGCGGCAGCTTCCCATTCAAGGAACCGGACATTCCAGGTTATTGGCCTCAATTCATAATCCTTAACACATTTGCAGGTGTCACCATCAAAAAGGGGGGTCACTTATACGAGGCTGTTGTTTCCTTTTCATTGCTTGAGTCATACAAGTATGTAAAAGAATCGTTTCCGGCCATTCTCAAATGAATGGCGCTTGGAGAACTATGAAGTATGGATGAGCTAAATGAAATGAGAGCGGAGGTCTTCAAAATAAGGCAAGGATATGCAGTTTTGATGACAGAATTATGAAGAGTTAATTGAAGTGTGTTCAACTTTAACGCTTAATAAAGCTAATCGGACAAAACGAGTTATAAGCAAAAAGCTTTGACTGAATAAGGAGAGCTTTAGAGTAAAGAATTACTAGAAAGCAAGGAATTTGATCATAAGAAAAAAAATAGTTGCACAGAAAAACCAAGAGCCGGAAGAAAAATACAACTTTCTACATATTAAAGGTGAACCAACGAGCGGGAAAACAGAAAATTAAAAAAAGAACAGAGAGCAAGAAGAAAATTTGCTCGAGATAAACGACAGTAGGTGAGGATCTCAACTGGGTATGCCAATATGAAACTTAAACGATTATGAAAAGTAGGAAATCGCAACTGTATTTAAAACGATGGGAACAAAACGTCATACGCTGGCAACACACACTCTTATTCTCACATAAGGCAACCCGCTGGCTATTTTTACGTGTAATCACCCGAGTACAAGTCCATTTCATATTCTTTCAACATTCTAATTATCTAATAATAATGATAATAAATTAGTTGTATTATATAAAAGTATTTGCGTAATTGCCGCGCCGACAACAACGGAAGTGATCACTCAACGCAATGTGGCAAGTGGCAACATATGCAACCAGTTCGCGTTGATGTTGCTATCGACAACAAAAAAAAGCAGCGCTCACTCTAAGCGCTCGGCTTGTGGACGCTACAAAGTTGGCGCGTGTGTGGCATATCACTGTCAACAACATCAATCTGCAGGCGATAGCAAAAAATGCCAACAGCAACAAGCGGTCATATCACAGCGCCGTTGTTGCCTGTCAATGTTGCAATGCGCCAGTGTTAGATGAAAATAGCATAAATGCAGAATGTTAGATATTTATAGGTAAGTGGCCGGTCTAATGCGCCGCAATAAGCTAACAATAATGTGGCATTTAATAAATGTGCTGCCAGGTGGGGAGTGTGGAGCGCGGAGGCAGCGCGCGCCTATTACACAGGATCGCAAGCAGTAAAGCGCAGCGCGTAAATTTAGCGCTTCCTGTCGTTAGTCTAACTGCGAAACAAGCGAAACGCTTAAACTCCGACACTTCGCCACTAAACAGTCCATAAAATGTGACTTATACGCTAATAATTTATTTAAATGCCTTCATATGTATTGCAAATTGCCGCGATCGCAGCGGTAAATACAAAGTGAGTTGCGGTGACGTGAAGCGTTTCGCTCAAACGGAAGCAGGAAGTTGACATATGTGTGGAATTCACAATTAATCGGTCGATTATGCGCAGCTTTGCATAGATAAAGAGTTCCTTGGCAACGCGAAACGCTGGGTATATTAATTCACCATAAAAGCGGTTTAATTTAACTTTATGTATTCTCATATAATGTAAGATGTGTTCATTGTACAAGTAGTAAAGTGGAAAGGACTAAGACTACGTTGAGTATCTAGGATTTACCCGTAGAGCAGAAAATTCGCAAAAGCAAATTCTTTTCATAAAAAATATGAGTCTTCCTCTTTTATACTTGCTTCCAAATATTTTCCATGTTTTTCGCCAG
This sequence comes from Bactrocera zonata, assembly GCA_037783105.1. NCBI lineage: Eukaryota > Metazoa > Arthropoda > Insecta > Diptera > Tephritidae > Bactrocera > Bactrocera zonata. The sequence continues at coordinate 48,845 of JBAWJQ010003699.1, forward strand.
TTCGATGACGCTTTCCTCCACATGTGGCGTGCACTTGGAATGTTCGATCCTTAAAATGGGAAGCTGCCGCTGCCCAACTGGTTGATGTCCAAGAAGTACGATGGACGTGACGAGGACTGAGATGAGTAGGTCCTGGTTGCATTTACTATAGTGGCAATATAAAGGAGGACAAATTCGATGTGATATTCGTTGTGGGAGAGGGACTATCAGCCTAATCTAGTTTGGTTCTAACCGCGTGTGCAATTGTCTGCAGATTTTAGAAAATGGAAAAAGATAAATATCTGTCTGTGGGGTGATTCGAATCATGTTTTTTGCAAAGAAAAACTCAGAGCTGATCCTCTATATAAAGCTTTTATGGAGGCCAAGCATTGAGTGGACAGTAAGGAAGGCATCGGTTGCCTTATATTTTCGTATAGCAGCCAAAAGGACTCTCAACAAAGGTCTTGTTTTGGCTCTACGAAACCATAGTCAAGCCAATAATGTTCTATGGTATTGGTTTGATGAGACGGGGGACTTAGAGAGGCTCTCAAAAGCATCTCTACGCCAACAATAACACTTAACGTCATTTTAAACATAGCACCAGGGGACATTGCCGGCAGGTATATGTATTGCTACAAAGTGTGCTTTATGAATCAACGAAGCTGGGTATAAAGAAGTCCGAAAAAGAACACGCCGAAGGTCTCTCCTTCTTTAACTGTATTCCTGTAAACTTGAACCAATGCGTTACAGAGGCCATTAGTGGCATCTTTTTCTCTTCTCACATAACGACGAGGAATGTATGAATGGACACTGTCAAGGAGTGCCTGTCCTCACTAGAAATAGCATCAAACTACCTGATCATCAGACTCGTAGCGAACTCCAAGAGCTATCTGCTTCCCGTGGTCCCATTTTTAAGTCTCCGGTCAGACCTTGATAGTACCAGTTGAGCACCCATCATACTCATTGACCAGAGACACTTTTCGCTTGAACTTCAAATATCTTTTCATTAGAAGAAATCTCACTCAGAGTCTATAATATAAGTTCAGAATGAGTATTATAGCACTATTTCTGACAAGGCTACGTTGAAATTTCGAGGTAAGCCAAATAACAGACATAGTGCATATTGGATTTTAGTCGTCTCTTATGACAGGAAGTAGAGACAGCAAGTAAGACAGCACTGTAAAACTGCCTGGGTTATATAGAGCATAAAATATTGAAGATAAGAAAGCTCTCAGCGTTATGATTCTACTTGACGCTGTTTAAGGCCAATCCAAAAGATGGCATGGTTACCGCGATACACACCCGAGACAGAAGAGCAGTCGAAACAGTGGACTTCACCCAGAGGACCTGCTGCTTGCTCTACATAAAGCGAAAAGTGTTCTATCGTTTGGAAAAGTGATACCCATCAATTTTAATATTTTTGTTATAATATCTTTTTCTGTGGCTTTGAAAGTAAATATATGGAATTTTATGCAAAAAACAAGCTTCTACAACAAGCTCCACTCTGCATTGTGGATATCTAAATAGGACCACAATTTCATTTTTATGCTCTGGTGCCCAATATTAGTATTACTACTCGTATTTAAATAGATTTTCTATCATAATTTCTCTCCAAGAAATAACGGCACATGCATAAAGAGCTTCAGAGCGCAAACATAACCTATAAATGCTGCATAAGCAAAATTGTCGTATGTGGCAAACTCGTTGTGGCAAAACGATTTGAATACTTCCAGCGGTGCAAAAAACGAAAAGTTAATGACTCAATCAGATATTGCAACAACAACCAGCTAGCAGCTACTTGCAACATACCCGTATATGTGTGTGTGTGTGAAGTTGCAAGAGGATTCAATGCAAATAAGTAAATAATACAATAGCAACAACAATACTGGAGCAAAGCAATCGCATTTGGTTCATTCAACAAACTGTTGATAAGTATTAAAGGAAGTCGGCAACATGCCACAAGCAATCAAAGTGAATTAGCGACACGCAAAATGAAAATCATTTAAACTATTACACATTTGTTGCACTCAGCAAAGGTGATATGCCAGCATGAAGTGTTGCTTTTTCTCTGAATGCAACAGGATGCTTTGGCATGCAACACAGCTGTGGCCACACCACACAACTTGCCACATTCAAGAGCGCAGACGCCAAAGCCAAACTACTTATAATAAAGCAATTGTAACAGAGAACTACAGTTATTTGTTGCAAAGTATATGTTGCAAACAAAAAAAAATAATAAAACAACAACAATTGCAACACCTGTTCAGCTGTTCGCCGGTGCCGTGTTGCATTGTCGGCGCCTGCCTCTGACCTCAAACTGAAACTCGGTTCGGGCGCGCAGCTGGTCAGCAGTGCAACAGGTCACCCGATAAGTGCCGCAAATTGTTGCAAGTGTTTAACACTGCAAATGTTGTTGTTTCGCTATTAAATTATGTCTGCTTTTTGCCACAGCGCTGACAAATCGCAAGCTGCCGTTGCCGCTGACGCGCTTTTTAGCTGGCGCATGTTCGTAATATGCAAAAATTTATGTTGCAACACCTACGCAGCGGTAAAATATTGTCTTTAGTGTGTTTGTGAATTCATAAATATGTATTTGTGCGACGTTGTGGCGAGTACATTGTTGCAACAAGTCGCTTTTAATTGAATTATCGCACACACGGACGTCGTACTTAGCATGCGTGTGGCAACACCACATGCTGCGTTACTGGCGCATGTTGTCCGAGCAACACCAAATCCGCTTTGCGCGTGTTCCTGCTGCAAATCTCCGCGGCGCACTGGTGTGCGAGGTGTGGCGCAGTGCGGCAAACGCGGCCTTTGGTTTGCGGCAAGTTCAGCAAATGAAAAAGAAGAACTTGTTTCTATTAGCGCTAGTCGTGCTCTTGATGTAGATATTATCAGCATTCATTTGCTATGGCCATAATTCACTGTGGACAGCTCGGTTGGTGATCGCCGCGACGCTTCGTGCATAGTAATCCCTATTTTGCGCCCCTGGGGATTAACGAGTAAGTCAACTTGGCGGTTTTTTCGCAATGTATGAGGAGTTTGAAATATATTAGTGGAAACGAATTAAAATATTAATCGTATATATCTAATGGCAATAGAATACACGTTTCTAGCAACTTTTTTTATATCGTCACATACTAAAAAAAATGTTCCCTGGGTTTAATTACGGTACCTCATATAGAATCACTAATCATATGCAGCAAAGTCAGCCGAATGTTTGCTGGTTTGAGTCAAGCTTTCGCCAATTTTATTCTTTTTATTTTAGGCTCAGGGAAGTATTGTCCCGATTCAATAAAATTTTGAAACAGAAAATTACTATTGCCAGGAAAGGATTCGCTCTGAATTTCATTTATATATCTCATAAATGGACCGATGTTTTCGTTCAAAAGTCAACTATAGATACTGGGGTCCACCTGAGACACCTGCTACTGCAATCCCCTGTGTCAAATTATAGTTTTATATCTTAATTCAGTGCTTAGCTGTGGCGCTTTATATGATTTCCGTTAATGGCGTTTTGTGGGCGTGGCTGTGTTATTATTACGCTCATCTACGAACTCGTTTTTTTTGTACTAAGGAAATCGCATACCAAGATTGATCAAGATATCTTAATTTTTACTCAAGTTACAGCTTTCTCGGACGGACGGGTGATGAAATAAACAGTTACCCGAATTTCAACTCTTCTTGCCCATCCTCACCATTTATATATACATAACCCTATATCTATCTCTCTTACTTTTAGTTGAACAAACCTATTATACTCTGTAGCAACATGTTGCAAGAGTATGAAAATCATTATAAATCTGAAACCTCATAGTTTTGCAATAACTTACCACTCTACAGAATGTTTTCTGACATATCTAATCCAATATATCATATATGTATACATGATTTCTGGTCATGTCTAATATACAATAGATTAGTATCCTAAGGTAAAAGCAGTGGTCGTCCAAAAGTGGTTGTTACCGACGAAAACATCAAAAAATCTTCAAAATGAATTTTAAAGATCGAACAGAATCGCCTCTTTTATTTCTTATCTATAAGTCAGAATTACTACAGTACGTGGCAAATGCAACCAAAAGGTTCGTTGCTTAAGTCTTAATCAATAATCAAAAAGACAAAATACTACCGAAAAGTGGGCATGGTTCGCCCCATGACAGCCATTTGTTGATAAATATTGGCTTGCAATCACTCCAATCAGTTCCGATAATATAGCAACGATGGTTTAATATAAATGTCATTAACCTACGGATGGACCAAATCAAAGAAAAATACATTAAAAGGTGATTTGTTTCACTAATTATTTAACATTTTCAGTTTTTGTATATATTAAGAATAATAAATTCTCAATACTTGTTGTTTCATATGATGGTGAGCTTTTTAAGGAATGTTGCTGAAAAATTTCACGTAAATGTGCTGATTAGAACTTGGGAGTTTATATCGATCGCCACCAAAAATTATTCCAAGCAAACCCGATCTAAGTGAGCTCCAACCAGCCGAGTTGCTTTGACACTAAAATGGCGGTATTTTGAAAATAATTCGAGTTTTGATAAATACTTTTATGGTGACATCTTTGAATATCTCAACTATCGATTTGTGAAAGAAAAAACTGATATTATTTATGAAATTTTTAGATCAAAACACACGCTTAAAGCCAAAATAAAGTTGGCGCAACAAAATTTGGCACTTATATAATGCCTAATATCTACCAAAAATTGGTGGAATTGCTTTATTTCCACTGGAGTCTCCATAAACTGATCATGATTATTTCCATACCTCTGATCAGAGCAAATATAAAAAAATATTTACAATAAAATCAATTAATTTTGTATAACATGCACAATACTACTCCGCAAAATAACTAAAATATTCTACACACCTTTTATTGTAACAAATTTCTAAATTACTTAATCTATATAAATAAAAATGAATCGCCAAAATGTATGTACGCTCATAACTTTCATACGACTGAACCAAATTTGATAATTGTTTTTTTAATGTGTTCGTTGTGGATCGGGGAAGGTTTAAAAATAAAAATACCTTATACTTTTAATTAGGATAGGTCGGAAAATTGCACTATTCCAAAAAATAACTTCTTTTCATATAATTTTTTTTTCAATTTTTGTTTGTTTTGTTTTTCAATATTTTGATTTGTAAATTATTTGAATCGTTCAATTTCGGTCGCTTACTTTTTTAATCCAGCTATCCAAAAGAAAAATTTTTGAAAATTATTCAGTGAACACTTTATGCGTGTTTCACATAAAAAGATCAATTACAGATTGAAATTTGTTACGAAGCCACGAAGAGGTCGCGCTAATATCGGTCGGCGTTATGTTTGGCATCAATTTATGGCAGCCTAAGGCAAGGCAATGCAGGAAGTACTCCCAGGATGCGATGACATATAGTACGTGCTGATTTATGTACCGCGATAGCTACTCAGAGATCGTCACGATGTCACAACACGACTTTTCAATCAACAGTTACGATGTTTGATGGACTTTATCTGGAATCAACGCGCTGTTAGATGCTGGATGTACTCTGTTGAGGGGCAAAGAAGAGGTTTGCCGCTTCTTCTTTTTTGGATGGTGGATGGTGGTTACATTAGATTAAATTGATGCAATCATTTTTGCAGAAATTCCTGATCCAGAGATAGATCCAGAATTATACAAAGTGGTAAAAACCAATATAGTTCATAAACATTGCGAACACCACAATCCTTCTTCGGTTTGTATGTCTGACAATAAATGCACGAAACACTACCCACGTGCATTTCTTTAGGAAACGCAAACTGGAAATGATGGATATCCACTGCATCGGCGTCGCTCACCAGACGACAATGGCAGAACATTTAGCATTCAATTTAGAGGAGTGAATATCGAAGTTGACAACACATGGATCGTACTATATTCGCCAATGTTGACTAATTCACATTCAAAACTTGAGTATTACAGTTTGGTGAAATCACTGAAATACGTTTGCAAATACATCACCAAAGAAAGCAACATTGCGATTATTGGCCTTGAATGAGATGAGATCAGTAAGTATCAAATGGGTCGATACTGAACTGCAATAAAGCGCTTTGTAGGATATTTACTCTTGCATTTCATGAAAGTTTTCTGACTATGGTGAGCCTCGCGGTTCAACTTCATTTAAGTCATTGCGTACTGTGAATAGTAGAGTGTTTGCAAGCCAGCAAGTACAATTACTGGAACATGATAATAACTGGAATCAAATTATGGACGATGCTATAGCTACTCCGCATGCCACTGAAGTTCGCATACTTTTCGCGAAGATCATTTCGACATATCATCCTTCAAATTCGCGTCAATTAAGGGATACGAAAAAAGTGATATTGTCGATGACATTTTACATTGTATTCGCTAATGATTGGAAATGGGCAAATTTCGATTGATACTTTCATTGGTTTGATATAAATTTTTCCTGCCTATTGTCAATTCACTTCAACGAAAGAAGAACTGATGACGTTTATCCCAACAATAGCAAATTGTCATAACTGCGATTGCATGAGAGCCCGCGCAGTTTTAGTTGCGAAAAATACAGATGTTAATGAATTAAACTGGCTCATACAAATCGATCGATCGTCTTGACAATGAAGACAAAGCCGTGAATTATCCAGTGGAATTTCTAAATTCTTTCGATAGGCTTGGTATGCCGCAGCATAATTTGCATCTCAAAGTTAGATCTGTCATTTGTATGTTTCACAATCTTCATTTATTCACCGAAACTTTGTAAAGAACCCTAATAATTGTGACGCAGTTACCGAAAATAAGGGGACAGTAATTTCATTTCAAATATATTCCGTTTCCAGAGAAAATTGCATTTGCAATCAACACGACAAAGGGATAGATAGATATTCGTGGACACGAATTGGAAACCCATCTTCTCTGTATATTTACGCACCAGAACAGAAAACAAAAAAATTTCTTTATCAAGCTGCACTACATTAAAAAAAAAATGATTTTCAACACAATATAAATTCAACTTTCTTTTCATTTCAAACACACATAAATTCACGCAGGGCAACGGCTGCGGGGTCAGCTAGTATACAATATACATGAACTCGATCGGTCTTAGTGCTTACTTAAAAACTTTGAAATTTTTTGTTGTTACACATGCACCTTCGTCACTCTTTCGTTGCTTAATTAGCTTACCATTATATCACATTTTGCACATATTACATATATATATTATTCAACTTAAGCTAATATTCCTTAAAAACTAATAAAAATTTAATCAAAATCAATTGTTTGCCACACCACTTCCTTGTCAACTACTTGCACTCCAAACTGCTTTTCTCAACTCAAACCAGGAAAACTGTGAAACGAAAGCGATTTTAGCGAGTAATCCGACAAATTTAAAATTGATTTCCTGCGCCTGTGCTCTGTTCCCTCGAATAGGGGACAACTTCAATATGTATTTGACAATTTATAGCTACATAAACTTAAATTCACACTAGTAACTCTAGTACAGTTGCAATTGCACACATTTTTGGCAATTTACAGTTAGTCAGTTCATAAATGAAATTCAAGGAGAAAACATTTAGTATGCCCATTATAATTTCATGTATTGAAATCATGTATGAAATTGTTTCTTAGAGCTTTAATTAAAACAACTAATACTGGCTGTATTGGGTTTGCCAAGTCTGCAGAGTAGGGAAACGAACAAACAATTGGTTTAAGCAAATATACTATATGTAATAGTGAGAAGTTTTTGAGTTTTATAATCTTAATAAGTTATCAATTTACTGTGTTACAGTGAATATATTTATATGACCGAAAGGGGGCCTCTGGCTCTACGACACCATAGTCAAGCCCATTATGTTCCTTGGAGTCTTTATGTAGTGGAATTAACGCCATCTTGCACGCTGTGTGTCATAGACGTCGTCACAAGGTGTATGGCGGTGAATGTTGCTATCAGACTCAGAGATTTTGTGTTCTTAAGGGGGTATTCTAGTCTAGAAGCATGAATTTCAGGTAATTTTTAAATCGTCGTTAAAAAAGGCAATTATTTTTCAATTTTTACTATCCATTTTTTTACGAGTTATTTATTAATTTTTGAAGAATACAGAAAGAAATTAAAAACTAAAAAAAGTAAAAAATTTCAAAAATTATGAGCTGACGAAGTCTCTAAAAATTTCCACGTGACCATGCCCGTGATTTCAACCCTCCTAAATAGTTATCTGAAACCAAAAAAAAGACATATAATTAATCTAGAATAATGTCGCAATGGTCGGAACTACAGAAAAGTGGGAAAGATTTTTTTTTCACAAAATGGCGACTGCCTAAGAAAAATTTTTTTTGTTTTTTTTTTTTTTGATCACTTTTTCTGACTATTTCGAATTTTTTAAAAATAAAAAAAATAAAAATTTTGGGATGGGGCTAGTTTCAACCATAGACAAGCCTATAAAGAAGGCTCTATAAAAATTTCAAGTAAATCGGTACAGTAGAACCTGAGAAATCGTGGGCATCGTTCCGAAAAAGTCAGTTTTGAGAAAAACGAGTTTAAAGTTTCGCGTAAAGTTTTTTGCAGTCTAGTTCCAGCCGAACCAGTTTGGATGCCGGATGCTTATATTTCCGAAAATAATTTGAATTTTGAAATATCCTCCTGTACACATATTCTTGAATAGTTAAACTTTGAAAATATAAAAAAAAATCAATTTTTTTAAATTTCTAGACTAGAATTAAAAGAACACGTATCTAAACACTCTGATATCCTCACACGTTTTGATTTCATACCGGATCACTTGGATCATGGAGTCGCAGAACGGAACTCTGGCGGCTCCTTCTCTGGTCATATACCGAAGAGGGAGTTGTAGGTGAGAAGAAGCTATTGGTGAAGAGAGGCAGTGCGCTTCTTTACGGATGATTCAAAGCTTGAGAGAAAGTTCAGTGGAAGGGTTTACTATCAGGAGCGCTCTATTAACTCTATTACAGGAAAAGAATTCTAGAACCGCTATCAGTAGGATGGGAGCGAGTCGGTGCTCCAGTATTCTCTTGTGTGCTACTACTAGATAGCTGGGCTTCGCGAAAGCTTGGCCAGCGCTGGGCCATTGGCTGTCGCAAGAGATCCACTGGTCCCGTTGCCCTCAGTAAAGCTAATCTCTCCCCAGTTGTGGCACTTTTAAAAGGCCATTGCCATGTGGCTTCGGAAATTACTACATTTAGAAGTCCTCGTTCCAACTTTGACCAGACATCTAACTTATCCATTATTCCGTGATAATTAAAATTGGAAAATCTTGTAAGTCCAAAAAAATTTTTCATTCAAAAAAATTATATCTTCTTATTATTTCGAAAATATTACAATTTCCTCATCTAATCCAATTACAGGACGAAAATATATTCTTCACCAACAGCTGCACCGCCAAGAGCATGACGACGGCGTTGAAATAAAAAATCTCACTCCCGACTTGCTGAGGCATGCAACTTTCCTATGCATATTTGATTTCATGCGTTTTGGCCCGCCAGTTAATTGCCTCGCTTTATTAATTGTGTAGCTGTAATTGCGGGTATCAGCAACATTTACGGACGCCGGCGAGCGAATGAGCGCCAAATGATGATGGAAAGAGGTGATTAAAAAGGAGTTTAGCTGTGCGCTTTAGAATTGCTGTTCGAATGATCCGCTTTTTGCGCAAATAAAAAATGCATTTATTTAGAAATAAATGCTGCATTGGCGTGTGGCAATAATTGCGAGCACAGTGGCAGCAGCAGCAGGCGCAGCAAAAACTTGTTGCACATGCAATGCAAAACTAATGATGAGGGCAGCAACAACATGCACCTGTGCAAGCAACAGAAACAGCAGCATCAGCTGTGGCACCGACTCCGCGCGCAACAATGCCCGTTCGTCGCCGTGGCAGTGGCATTGGCCGTGGCAACGTCAACAAGTCAGCTAGTCAGCGCCGCAAACAAAAAAGTGTCTGTGAATAATGGCAGATATTATTAAACGACATTTAATCAACATTCTCGGGACGGCAGCACAGCCGCGCAGCGCTCAAGTCGTCAGCGGTAAACAAGCCGCGTCAACAACTGCACTGCTGCACCGACCGCTGTTGCTGCCACAAGTAGCCGCAAGATGAAGTTATTAAAATTACAAGCTCTTGCATGGCGGAAGGGTGCAGCGGCGTGGCAACGTTTGCCTTTATTAATGTTACGGTTGTCGCTATGGCAGCCCAACTCGTTCGCAAGGCGGCCGAACTTTGTTAGAGCGGTGAGCGCGGAGCGCAAAGCATGGTTCGTTCAGCAGTTTTATTGTAGTCGTCTTATAATCATTGTCATGTCATAGCAATGAGCTGTTCTGTTGTCACTACAAATGTGCGATTACGTGGGATTGGACTGGTGTACTGTGTAGTGGATTTAAATTGGCGGGCGTTGCTTTCCACTTTGCATACACCGTTAGAACTGAATTTTAGAGACATCAAAATGTTGCATAAGTGGGGCAAAGAATCTTATTTTGCATATGGACATATATATACATAAATATATGTTCATAAATATATGAAAATAGATTCCAAATTAATGAAATCGGGTCCCAAATGGTTCAGTGCGTCGTCTATAAATCCGGATCCACTAAAGTTACATAGATCAAACTGCCAAACAGAAATAAAAGGTAAATATTGTTTTGTTGTTGTTGTTGTAGCTGGAAACCATATTCTCGAAAAAATCTGCCGAGTTCTTGGCCAGATGAAATTCCGGGTCCGTTCCAGTTATCTGAACACAGCTGTAGTGGGAAGGGATTCCACCGAACGGAAGGCTAATTTCATCTTTTTACAGAACCCTTCATTAACTCTTCTCCAAAATTTGTATAGTTTATTATACTTCCACGAAACGTAGCACAAAAAGTTCAAAAAATCCAATTATTTGATTGAACGGATACTTATGTATATTGGATGACTTTTATCCTTCTTCATTTTCTTCATTCTTTTTAACAACAGCGCTTCAGTCATTCTTTCTTACCGCCGTTTGGCGCCAATTGGAGATTCCAAGTGTAGGGAGGTTCTTCCCCGCCTGGTCTTTCCAACGAATAGGTGGTCTTCGTCTTCCTCTGCTACCCCCGCCGGGTACTGCGTCGAATACTCTCAGAACTGAAGTGTTTTCATCCATTCGGATGACTAAACCAAGTCAGCGGAGCCGCTGTCTCTTAACGTATATGTCGCAAAGCTCATCGTTCATCGACTGTGGTATTCAAAGCACAAAAGACAATAAATCTTCCTCAAAACCTTTCTCTCGAAAACTCGGAAGGCCGATCCGATCTACGACTTCGAAGTTATGACTGTCAATAGTGACGAGTACGACGACTGTTTGTTTGATGACAGTAGATATTTTGTTTTGACCTCGTTGACTACCAGTCCCATTTGCTTCACTTCTTTGCCCAACGTGGAGATAGCAGAACTAACGACGCCACTATTGTGGCCAATGATGTCGATGTCATCGGCATACGCCAGCAGTTGTGCACTCTTGTAGAAGATTGTACCTTCTCTCTTCAGATCTGAAACTCGTATTATTGTCTCTAGGAGTAAATTAAAGAAGTCGCACGATATCTGAAACCTCGTTAGGTATCGAACGCCTCGGAGAGGTCCTTCCGGAGCCTCTGGTGTTGCTAATCGAGAATGAGAGAATGGAACTTGTGGACTGGTACTGTCTTTCATGTCTTTATATCCCGATTAAAAACTAAGCAGCTCTTTAATTGTGCCTTTCCGTTAGATCAAATTCACAAATAAGTTCAAAAGTTCATTCCGGAACGCTTTGAATGCAATGAACTTTCACGCCTTACCTTTTGATAGTTTACTAGCACAGAAGACGTCTCTTCGGGTTCCAAAAGTAAGACATTAGTTATAGCCGGAGTCAGAAATTTTGCTAAGGTCTGGCCACACTTCTTCTTCTTCTTTACTGGCGTAGGCACCGCTTACGCGATTACAGCCGAGTCAACAACAGCGCGCCAGTCGCTTCTTCTCTTCGCTACTTAGCGCCAATGTGATATTCCAAGCGAAGCCAGGTCCTTCTCCACTTGGTCCTTCCAACGGAGTGGAGGTCTTCCTCTTCCTCTGCTTCCCGCGGCGGGTACTGCGTCGAATACTTTCAGAGCTGGAGTGTTTTCATCCATCCGGACAACATGACCTAGCCAGCGTAGCCGCTGTCTTTTAATTCGCTGAACTATGTCAATGTCGTCGTATATCTCGTACAGCTCATCGTTCCATCGAATGCGATATTCGCCGTGGCCAACGCGCAAAGGACCATAAATCTTTCGCAGAACTTTTCTCTCGAAAACTCTTAAGGTCGACTCATCGGTTGTTGTCATCGTCCAAGCCTCTGCACCGTATAGCAGGACGGGAATTATGAGCGACTTATAGAGTTTGGCTTTTGTTCGTCGAGAGAGGACTTTACTTTTCAATTGCCTACTCAGTCCAAAGTAGCACCTGTTGGCAAGAGTAATCCTGCGTTGGATTTCCAGGCTGACATTGTTGGTGGTGTTTACGCTGGTTCCAAGATAGACGAAATTATCTACAACTTCAAAGTTATGACTGTCAACAGTGACGTGAGTGCCAAGTCGCGAGTGCGACGACTGTTTGTTTGATGACAGGAGATATTTCGTCTTGCCCTCGTTCACTGCCAGACCCATTTCTTTTGCTTCCTTATCCAGTCTGGAGAAAGCAGAACTAACGGCGCGGGTGTTGAGGCCGATGATATCAATATCATCGGCATACGCCAGCAGTTGTACACTCTTATAGAAGATGGTACCTTCTCTGTTGAGTTCTGCAGCTCGAACTATTTTCTCCAGAAGCAGGTTGAAAAAGTCACACGATAGGGAGTCGCCTTGTCTGAAACCTCGTTTGGTATCGAACGGCTCGGAGAGGTCCTTCCCGATCCTGACGGAGCTTTGAGTGTTGCTCAGCGTCAGTTTACACAGCCGTATTAGTTTTACGGGGATACAAAATTCAGACATCGCGGCATAGAGGCAGCTCCTTTTCGTGCTGTCGAAAGCAGCTTTGAAATCGACGAATAGGTGGTGTGTGTCGATTCTCCTTTCACGGGTCTTTTCCAAGATTTGGCGCATGGTGAATATCTGGTCGGTGGTTGATTTACCAGGTCTAAAGCCACACTGATAAGGTCCAATCAGTTTGTTGACGGTGGGCTTCAATCTTTCACACAATACGCTCGACAGAACCTTATATGCGATGTTGAGGAGGCTAATCCCACGGTAGTTGGCGCAGATTGTGGGGTCTCCTTTTTTATGGCCATACTTAAGGCTTTTATTTAGTCTATCCCAAATTAATATACTCATTTACTGGTCGGCTAAATACGAACCGGAAGACTAATAGCACATTTCTACTCCAAAGTTTCAGAAAGTTATAACATTATTTTAGATTCTAGTATCAGGTTCAAGGCCGAAGAGAGAAAAAGCCGGGGCCCAGGCATGATCGTGGAGTGTTTCGGAGCAAAAAATATGCAGAAAAATATTGCGGAGCACCGAACCGTCATTGAGAACTTCGGTCCCGGGTCGAATTGTCATTGATCTTCCCGCTGCAGTTGTTGTGACGGTTATCTAATCTCTGCTTGGGTGGTAAGGTTCAGTTAGGTTCTTGACGAAGTCGTCTAATGGTAAGCCCAGGAAACGTGCTGCTGCGGCGGAATCGGACCACGGGTAGAAGGGTGTTAGAACATTGGTGTTGGCTGGGCAAGCATAGAAGTGGTTAGAGTCATGCGGGGACTCGGTGCTGGAGATTACAAAGGCAGCCGGTTCTACATTACCGTAATTGATTCGGATTTTATCCGACCAAACTATTATTTCGATGATTTAACCCTTTTTGACAAGTATGTTTCAGGTTAAGATTGTCTCCCACCTCTCCTTCACTGTTCAAATGTTATAAAATCAGAACTATATGAGCTACTAAATCGGAAAGAATGAAAAATTATGAAATACTGCGAAATGAGGAAGAAAGTATGAAGTTAAACCTCCACAAGATTCTGTCTACAGCCGTCTACATACAACATTTGCTCGGCTGGATCTATAATCCGCCCACTTTATGCCACCGTGACTGTTCATCTATCGCAGGCACAAGCTCGTGTATATTTATTCCACATAAATCGCTGCGTTTTACGAGCTGGTTATGGCATCACAAGCAATTATAATCGTATGTACTAAGCGAAGATCGCGTGCCAAACATGTCGCACACATGTTAAATAATTATTGCCTTGATTTGGCTGCCACACCGCCGCCTCACCGTCCACGCCGCCGGCACATTGCCGCCCGGTGCTAAGTAGAAAAGCGCAGCATTAAAATCTCACCTACAGATTGCATGGATCCATCTAGTTAATGCGCGAATGGTGAGTGGAGAGTGGCGTGGCACGAAGCACGGCGAGGCGCATCAACGGGCGCAGCAGCCGCCTTATCGTGGAACAAGATCAACAACGACCGCTGCAACTGATAGCGCAAACGAGTGATCTAATAACAAGTCAGTCGACGGCAGCAGCAGCGGTGGCAGTGACAGTGGCACTGGCGGGGACAACAGTGTTGCTTAAATATGCGCTGCGCATAGCGAAACCGCATAGCATAGCAAATCACAGTATAGCATGGCATAGCATGGCAAATAAGTAGCAGGAGCACAGGTTCAGTTTTGTAACCACTGACAGACGGACTTGTGTTTGCGATGGCAGCGAGTGACAGCGGCGATTGCTCACAGTCGGCATACAGCTACATTTGAGCTTGCCACATGGCGGTGGCAGCCAGCGTTGGTGCGGCGCAGCGGACGCCACCAAGCGGCTAAGGTATTTCGAGTAGTCGCAGCAGCATCCTTGCACCTGCCGCTTACCGCTTGCCACTTGCAACTTGTTAGTGCTGCCGCATCGCACATTTACGCTTGTACTGCCAGCGCGCCACCGCATTTCAACGAGTCAGCAAGTCAACGAGGCGTTTATGCGCCTCATTCATTCGGCTAACGTCAAAACTGCGATTAAAGTTGTTGCACCTTAAGTTGTCCGTTTCGTTTTAGTATGTTGCTTTTTGTTTACGTTCACCTGACTTTGATCTCGTTCTCGAATGGTTTAGTGCGCCGTTGCATTTCTTCTTCTCCTTTTTTTCACCGAAAGCTATGTTATCAAATCAACTCAGTCACTAGTTGGAAAGTACAACTTTATCGCCGCACTAATGGCGACTCGTTAAGTGCACTAATTAGTTGCTCGCTTGCGTTGCGCGGCGTGTGGAAAAAAGTCGCAGTAATGCCTTTAAACAGGTTAATTGATTGTCTCTAAAAAAGCCTTGCTGTTTAGCTCTTCATCAAATCGCCGATTGTCGCGCGTACAACGGCAGCCAAGTTGCAGCACCAATAAATCACAGTTATGGCCTAGGGTTGCCTTATGCGTTGTTTTGCTTTATTTACTATACTTATTGGTACACGGCAGCCGCATACTTGCACTATCTTGATAAATATAATTTATAGTATGTTGGCTGTCCGTGGCCGCAGTAGCTGTAAAGCACACTTGACTCTCACATTGCGCGCTCCTGTCGTTTCATGTTATTTTCCGAGAACAATGTTGCAGCGACATTTTTGTAAAAGGCACAAATTCTTGCCCAAGTGTCAGTTGCTCGCGCATTGAATGACATTTGATGAGCCGTGTTGATATGGCAGCACCGTAGGGTAGCGAAATGCACCAGCAAATGACCCATTTTCGTAAACAACAATAACGGAAGTTCCTTACATAAGACTTACATATGCAGAAAACATGATCTCAGATCGAACAGAATGTTAGTGCCTTGTAAGCCTTGTAAGGAATCTATTATTATATAGATGAGTCTTAAAGCAGTTCAATGAGCCACGAGGGAATGCGCTTTCATTTAAGACAAGGCCAAGAGGAATTTAAATATAAAACCTTTTATTTACTAGCATAGACACCGCTTCTTCTTCCTTTTCGCTGTTTGACGCTAATTGGAGATACCAAGTGTAGTCAGGACCTTCCCTACCTGATCTCTCCAAAAGCGGAGGTCTTTCTCTGCTTAAACCGGCGGATACTGTGTTGAATACTCACAGAGCTGGAGTGTTTTCATTCATTTGGACGACATGACCCAGCCAGCGCAGTCGCTGTCTTTTGATTCGCTGGACTGCGTCAATGTCGTCGTGTATCTCGTACAATTCATGGTTCTTTCGAGTGCGGTACTCGTCGTTGCCAATGCGTAAAGGACCATAAATCTTCCGCAAAACCTTTCTATCGAACTCTCCTTAGCCATCTTATCAGATAATGTCATTGGTCATGTCTCCGTACCATATAACAGGACGGGAATGATGAGAGACTTATGCAGTTTGGTCATTGTTCGACGGTAGAGGAGCAAAGTAACAAAAAATGTTTCAGAAGTATTTTGAAGGGTCTACATCAACACAAACTCATGTTTTTGAGTGGAACCAAGTGTTCAGAGAAGGTCCCAAAGTCATCGAAAACTTTCCTCATGCGAGTTGTCCATCCACCAATACCAAAGTGGGGTGACGAAAAGATCTGAAGATAGTTGAAGATGCCACATTCATCTAACAAATTATTTTCGACGACCAAACGTAGGTTTGTGAATTCGAAATATGGAAACTGACTAACAATATACCGATTGACGCTCCAAAGATGAGCAGAAACTGAAAGAACCATAATTCGCTGAAAACACTCAAGGCCTTCACAATCGAAACTTACTAGAAGTGTAAGAAAAGATAGTAGTAAGCAAGCTTGTATTAACTCAAAGAGAGCCTAGTTTTAAGGCGATATTAGAGATTTGTATTAAAAAACATGAAAATGCAATTTTTTCATCAGTCCGAGTCAAATTTGATAAGATGACATATCTAGTTTCATCTTATTGTATCACATACAATGTAGACCGCAAAACATTAACTAATATTCTTGAAGACGTTGAAAACTCTAAAAATGTTTTTAATGTAGGTTGGATCTGAAAACATAACATCTGCTCAGTGATATTTTAATCTATGAAGCCTTGAGGCTAAAGTTTAGTTGCTCTCATCGCTCTCAGAGAACAATAAAATCTTGCTGGAGCATGAAACGTATGTTTATTGGAGTTAGAATTAGCAATCCATACTTAACATATGAATAAAATGATCCTTAATAACCTTAAGAAGCATTTATCTTTGTTCTGTAGGTAACACTCGAATTAGGTATGAAAACTCCCGATCAGCTCGACGATTTTAATTGGTTAATATGGAGTAATAACTACACGGACTTCGGTTATGTATTTTTGTTATCAAAACCGAACTTATACGAATTATCCACTGAAGTT
Organism: Bactrocera zonata; assembly: GCA_037783105.1. Classification (NCBI taxonomy): domain Eukaryota; kingdom Metazoa; phylum Arthropoda; class Insecta; order Diptera; family Tephritidae; genus Bactrocera; species Bactrocera zonata. The sequence continues at coordinate 66,101 of JBAWJQ010003699.1, forward strand.
GCAGACCCTTTAAGCCCTAAAGCTTAAGGCGCCAGAACTCTTAGAACAGAGAGAGGGAGGGACAAAGAGATTTAAAAATTCTCAGAGAGGAACCTTTAGATTTTCCATTTATTTATTTCTTTGTCGGTACATGTGTATTTGATCGAACTGAACAACGCAAACTGGAGATCCTCATAGTGAGCATTGCTTATAATTCTTCTCACAACACATATTAGCGAGAGAAAATTGTTGATTCTAAAATGTTTACGAAAATCAGCAGCTCTATTTCCATTATCTAACCCAATTACTAAATTCCAAAAGTGAAACAATCATACTTTAAGCATGACTCAATTGCATAAATAATCAATTTGTGAAATCTCAAACGAACAATGAAAATCAAAAAACATAATTCACTTAATGATTTGGAATTGAATAATTCTTAGTGGCTTTGAGACGAAAATAAACCCCCAACAACCATTATGCCCCATAAAAAAGGGTTGAATAACCGAGAACAATTGCTGTAAAATGTAGATTTCAAGCAGCATCTAATAACAAAAGCAATAACACGCGTAGAACAATACCCCCCGGCATAAACTAATATTGGTTTTTCAAATTACGCAGCCAACTATCTTACGGACAAAGCATCCAGCTTAGAACAAAACATATCGGTAAAATACATCTATTCTGCAGGCAAAAAATCAAATGGATCCTTTTTGTTTCGAACCAATACATACCAGCAATGTTGCTCGTCTGACTCGTTTCGAACAATTGAACACCGTTACAGTTTTCAAAGCAACGAACAATCGAACAATGCCACGGAACTTTGCTAAACTGAATTATGATTGAGAAGCTGCGACTTACTTTTGTCACAATTAACTACTATTTAACGCACCAATACATAAACAAATATGAGTTCGTGTGTGTGTGTGATATAGACACTTGCCAAAGAAATCAATGTCAAGAGTATGCAAATCTGTGTATTATTTAAGTATTAGCTGCGAGACAATGAGATTAATAAATTAAATAAAAAGCCACCGACCTGTTCGATACGGCAATTTCAGGTGTCTAATGAATATATTAAAAGCGCGTGTCCGGCCATTTGGCGATGATTTAAGCACAGAAAGACTCGAACATATACAGTGGCATCTACATAATGTATGTATCCGATAGTAAAGAGCGCCAAGAAATGGGCAGCTGTGCTGATAGTGTGGACTTTGCGTGGAATTTGCATATCGCTCTTTTGTCTCTTGCGAATATTTATGTGGCGTTGCGAAATGATTTCGTTTTCATCGACATTTCTATTATATTTCAGGGGAGTTATGCGAGTTTTAGGTAGGCACGTTTTTTTGTTTGAAGATGACTGAATATTTATAAAAAATAGACTGAAATAAGTATTATTTTTGCACAGCGTAAAAATTTACGCGCAAAGTCTATTACCGTTTCCAGTAAGGTTTAAGTGAGTCAATTAGCAATTTCCCATTATAATTATAAAAGTACAGAGTATACATGAAAACATGAGACATTGGGAAACCTCCTCTGCTTATGTCCAGTCAGTGTGACCTAACTTTTCTGAAAAACGTTTAATAATGTTTGGTATTCAGGACCCCAAAATTTAGCTTGGGAAGTTGTAGTGTAATTCGGTCACCAAATTAAACTTTTCAAAGAATTTTGTCGAGAAAAATTAAGTTCCAGGAAGCTTTACTAATTTTGAGAAGTCTAAGCAACATGGTTTATTGTATTTTGTTTGACAAATTGACTTAGAGTCAATATAGCCGTTTTCTTTCACATAACAATTGGATAGGTATTTTATGTACTCTTAATTAAACCAAAAGAATCAGTTGATATTTAAACTGAATTTAAATTAAGTACACCATACTTGTTATAATTTAATTGATTGGCAATTAAGTTAAATGAAGTTTTCAATTAGTTAATTGAATGACAATAAAGTTAAATGTGGTGGTTAGTTAATTAATTGAGTGATAATTTATTTTTAATCTCTTTAAATAAGTGTCAATTAATATGTAGTGTGTTAATTGAATGGCAATAAAAAAAAGTAGCTATCAATTAGTTAATTGAATGACAATTTAAGATAACGAATTTATCAATAGTGGCAATTAAGGAAAACACACTTGTTTATTAGTTAATTGAATGACAATTAAGTTAAATGGAAATGTTAATTAATTAATTGAATGACAATTAAGTACAATTTTTTTCCCATCTCCCATTAAATTCCCATTAAATAAATGTCAATTAATATGCATTTAGTTAATTGAATGGCAATTAAGTTAAATATATTTGTTAATTAGTTAATCGAATGACAATTAAGTACAATTAACTGCTTATCTCGTTATATAAATGTCAACCAATACGCAATTAGTTAATTTAATTACATTAAGAGAAATATTTATAAATTACTTAATTGAGTGACAATATAAGATAACGAATTTATGAATTACTAAATAAAAAATGTAATACATCATTTCCAATTAGTTAAGTTAAGGCTAATTAAGTTAAATTTAATAGTCAATTAATAAATTGAATGACAATTAAGTACAGCGTACTTGTTTAAGCCAACTAAGTTAAATATAGTTGTAAATGAGTTAAATTAATGAAAATTAAGTGCCGAATACATATAAAATAGTAAATTGAATGGAAATTAGTTAACTGAATGGCGATTAGTTAATTAAATGACAATTAGTTAATTGAATGACAATTAGTTAATTAAATGACAATTAGTTAATTGAATGACAATTAAGTACAACAAAATTGTTAACCATTTCATTTAAGGTTGGTAAGCTACTAAATAACTGTGGATTGGTTTACAATTAAGCATAACATAATTGTCAATCAACTAATTGAGTGACAATTGAACACGAACTCAATTGTAAATGAGCCAATTGCGCTTTTCTATTTATTTCCGACAAAATTAAGCGTTATTTTACTGAAATTTAGTAAATTAGTTTAGTTAATTGTCAATACAAATCTAAGCTTGAACATACAATACCAATAGTAGCTTAAGCAACACTTAATTAACAAGCAATTAGCAACTTAATTTTTATTAAGAAAACTGTTATAAGTGTTATATGTGTATCAACACCAACCAATAATATTCTACTGTACGCCAACATATCTATTAAGTAGAACCACAGCGCTCAGAGGCAACCGAAAAATGCACCACAAATTAGTTAAAATGACAATTGATGTCATTAAATAATGAACGCTTTTAAATAATCCAACATCTTCAACGCACATTTGCATTTTGATTCACCAACTTAATTTATGCCATTGGAACCCTACGAAAAGACGCTCGCATTAACATTTTTATTTCAGGCAACAAATTTCTGTCCGCACACATGTCAGCGCGGCTGTATAAATATTATTGCTGGCGATTTTATTTATGTGTGCAAGCACAGGTTGGAGAGCGGCAACAACAACTGTCAAATCTACGTTGTTAACACTTGAATGTGGCTACCGCTGTGCATGTGTATGTGTGTGTGCGGGGTCTTTCTCCCAACTATTTAACATAATTCCGCCATAATATTCAGCATCGTGGCTTTTAAGTGTTAATGCGCGATTGTATTTAATGTTAATGTGTGCGCTGTCAAATCTTAATTTACATAGCCACGGGTATAAATAGACAACCAACACTTAAATATTCATCGATAAAAATCGGGCTGGCTGATCTCATGGATATTTCATTCTTGGAAACCACAGCGACGAGAAAGAACGCCAAAGAAAATTAAGACTCGCTGGTGAAAGAAGGTGAAAGAAAGAACAAAACCAGCGAATGCAAATCAGCTATCAGCGTTTGGTTTATTCAGAGCATTTCACCGGCGGCAAGACGGCAACATTTTCATTCATAAATTTCTATGGACAATCTAGTAGGCGCACATTCGCGGCGTTCGATGTCTTTTAGTAGCAGACTAAGCAGCAGCCACACTAAAGTGTCTACAAGTATTACCGTTGACACTTCAATTGTTGGCTTTGTACACACAAAAAAAAAAAACAAAAACAAAACCAAACGCTTCAAGGCACCGGATGTAATTACGACTTAATCTCCGCCTAAATGGTCAATGGAAGCCAATGCGAATGACAGCTTGAGTTACTAAGCTTGGAGCTTACAAAAATATATTTGCTTCGACTTTGTTGTTTTGTTCACACCAGTCTTTGGATTTTTAGAAAATACTCGCCGCATTGACGGAATACCAGCAGCGCTGGCCAACAATGAGCGTATTCCTTTCTAAAAACGCTGAGCCGTTCAGCCGTTATGTTTCAATGCCACTAAATGCCACTAAACGCTCACTAGACGTTTTCTTTCCATTCATTGAAGCGCTTCTTCATTCATAGCTGTACTCAGCCTAAGCTTCTTGTAACGCTATTGTAAAGCTCACACTTTATTTAGCATAATATTTTTTATTGAGGAGCAGCTCATGGGAAAAGTCGGCTTTTTGCCACTTGCAACTAATTCTTTTAATGAGTAATATGTTAACATAAGTGTCTCCTTTACAGACAACGAACAACTGTCTTAACTCTTTGTTGACTTTTCTTCAAACACTTATAGTTCCGCTGGCCCTCACATTGTTGGCAATTCTCGAGTTTTTCTAGAAAAATTTACGATGTGTGTTCAGAAAATAACGGGACATTTTCGAAATTTAAAACTTTGCAGAATCGGAGATTTCAATTGTCATACAAATGAATAGAAAGAAATTAAGAAGACCTCAGTCTTGCGAAAGAGAAGGAAGTACCTGGATGTTTCTACCTCACCCTCCTGCATACAACTTTGATAACTTGCATTCGTGAAGATTTTTAGGCTTACCTCATGAGAATTACCAGTAAGACCGCTATGATTGCCGCAAGATGAACTTACCGAAAAGCTAGTAGTTCAGGAGATCTCCTGGGTTCCACTTTTGGCCAAAAGATTCTTGCATACGCACAGGAGCAGGTCGTTGACCAGCGCGTGCTAAGCCGACGCAAGGTCCATTGGTCCAGTGCTAAAACGCAAGGTGGCAAAGGTGATCCTTCTCGGTCCTATTGCAATGTGAATAGGGCAAGGGTACCCCATTTGGTTAGCTCGCCGACTTTGAAGTTGCCAGCGTTTCCACTATGCCAAACGAATGTAAGGATGAAGTAGCTTGATGCAATTTCTAGTCGATTGAGGAAAGACACTTCAGTGCAAGTATTGGCGCTCTGCTGTCGGGGTAAATGCACACCTCCTTGAAAAAGGTTGCATTTCGTAGCAGTGCGTACACCGCCACCTTAATAATAGTCACTTCTGTATGAAAGACTCTGCAGTGATCCGGTAGCTTAATGCTAAGATTAGCAGAGAGCATCTTACATAAAACTCCCCCTTCAATATTCCCTCCTAGCTTCGACCCTTCCGTGAAAAACTTCACCGTTCCTCTTCCGCCGCTAAGGTTAGACGTCTTTTTTTGAGCTTGAGGATTTTCGTTTGCGGATCACAGAATTTGTTCGTAAATTCTTGGCCAAATCAATACTGTAATGATGTCCCAGCCTCTTCTTCCTCCGCCAGATAACAGCTACCGCGAATTCACGGCTAAATTCTTAAACAAGCCTTCAGCCCATTCCCCAGGCTTATCACTTCCTCTTCTTTCTAAACTTGCAAAGATCACTCGTCATGTGCAGACCTTAAGAAATTTTTATTATAATGGTTGATCCGAGCAGAGGCACTCTTTTCAATACCCTTTTTTTGACAGAACACGTATGAGTCGTGTCAAGCTGTCATGTTATTCTTTTTCAGTATTGTTTGGCATTTCATCATTGGAAGACTTACGCCTGAACAACGTTTACAAATAGTTCATTTTTATTCCGAAATTTTTTTTTTTTTGCAAATCTTATGGTCAACATAATCGCCATCACCCATCTTGAGACCCAGCATTCATTATTGGATAATATTCGACCGAATAGACCACGTCCAGCACGCAGTGAAGAAATTATAGTAGACGTCTTCGGATCTTAAATTGAAAGCTCGACCTTCCCAAGCGGCATCGCTTCGGTCTGTGGGCTCTTGAAAAGTTCCAAGAAAATCCAACCTTTTTGAGCCGAATTTTCTTCAGATATGAGGACCATTTCTGGCTCAATGGTAGCTGCAATTTTATCCTGAAACAACGGTTTGTTTGTGGTTTGTATACCGGTGAATCGTAAGTCCATATTTCTTCAAAATGATGTCGATGAGAACGCAACCGTCAATGGCGACCGTTATCACGCCATGATAACACTATTTGATGCCTGAAATTGAAGCTCATAATCCCGGCGACATTTAGTTTCAACAAGACTGCACCACTTCTCATACATCGTATCAATCATTTGAGAGAACACTTTGGTGAGCAGTCACGTTTTGGACCGGTCAATTGGCCACCAAGATCGTGTGATATTGCACCGTTAGACTTTTTCCTGTGGGGATATGTAAAGTTTAAAGTCTATGCGGACAATTCCGTTTCGATTCAGGCCTTGGAACAAAGCAACACACTTGTCATTCGCCGACTTAACGGATGGATCAACTGAGACGTAGCCCCGGTCAACATTTGAAGGAGATAATCTTCAAAGAATAAATGCCAAAGAACTTTCTTTCGAATAATAAAAAAAATTACCCGTTAAATTTGAAGTTTCTGTGTTTTTCCTTTAAAAAAGTAGGGACAAGTAGTTCACCCTTTAATTTTAAATAAAAACTTTTTTCGGACAAATTCTAAAATCCACCAAACAGAATAACTAGTTTTTATTTATAACTAAACAATCCTAAGTCATTACATGTGATAACTCAGTGTTTTAGATTAGATAGCTGACCCTTAAATGTAGGCAAATATTTTAGGGCATTGCATACATTTAGGCTGAAAGACCATGCTGATGAAACAGAAAGGACAAAAGGTCGTGTAAAGAGTATTTTATATTTAATATGACAAATCTTTTCACTATCTGCAAATATTTCTCAATAAATAAAGTCGCTTTATGACGTATTTAGTTCTATAAGAAGAAACTAAGTTCTAATTATTAATGCAAAATTCCAGCTTAACATAAATCATAAAGATTTTGCGATTTGCGATTTGCGATATATTATAATATTTTTTTCTCCTAAAATTTTCGTAATATCTAAGCAATGCCTTTCACCTAATTTTTCTTGCATCGAGAAACGCTTCTAGCTGAGCTTTTGTCTTGCGGAGACAGCGCAAGGCTGCCAATCACTGCGACGAGTGACTTATATACCCAATTAATTCAATGTGGACACTATAATCATACTTTTTGTATAACCAAATATATATACTTAGCAACTTCTATATGATGTTGAATGTGTTGGATCGGAAACTTCGGATGTGCATACCTATATTTACATATGTCTAAGCATTTCTTGTTGCTCTACGCCGGCAGCAGCACTTACGTGTGCATTACATGCATAAACTATATAAATAATATATTATTTTGCTCTAACCACCTTGCTTATGATAATATTATGTATCGACGGCTCAGATTCTAAGAGTGTAAATACACATGTAGTTGCAGCTTCGGGCCGCTGATGAGCGCTGAGTTAGAACGAAGCGGAATGCAGCACTGCCCCAGCACCACCCGTTCGGCCGGTCGGCGGATCGTCGAGCCAACGACGAGTCGGCAAGACGGCTGGTCGGCAAGCTGGCAAGTCGTTCATGCTGTCTGCGCCGAGGCGGACATATAATTAATGTACTCGTATTTCAAGAAAACAGCCAATAACTCATTATAATGGCATTCCTATTCTATTTCAGTTAATAGGGCACGTGCGGATGCGCGCCGGCCGCAACCAGGCGTCGACCATGCTCGGCCAACGTCAGCGGCCGACGCACGACGCATTCGGTGTTCGTAAGTAGACGCGACTGCAGGCATTATCAAGCGACTGCATTGCGGCTGTGGCGGGACACGCGTCGGCCCACTTCCACGATTAACAAAAATTATTCATACAAACATACCAACAACGGATGGATGTACACAGTGGAAGAATACCCGTTTATTTATTTATTATTTAGCAGAGAAATTACCTGTATCGCGCTGAGTCGGTCGGCCGGTAATGGTCGAATTGCTGCCACGAAGCGTGTCGAAACGACACTGGAACGTAGGTAAACATATATTTAGAGAATTTTTATGATTACACAGAACTGCTCATCAATGCGCGAATTTATATGGATTCAAGTGGAGCTGCAAGTATTTTATCCACGTGCATGTTACAATAAGAACAGCTACTCGCGCGCGTTACTTGGTCTGTGTGCTAAGAACCTTCTCGCCGCAACAAACACACACACTGACTGACTTGGGTAACCTTATAAGTATCTATGTCTGTGGCAGATAGTGTTTGATATTGAATTGTAGATATATATGTCGGCAATGATTGCGTGAATTAACAGTTATGCTTGCCTATATACCGCGGAACCTTAGGTTGTGTGGAAGCGCCATATTAATGGAGCGGCTGATATTCGGCGAATGTAGTTCAAGTTATGGGGTTGAGCATCAAGTTCACAACTGCTTGGACAACATAATTAAATTGGTTAAAGATTCCTTATAAATTATATACAAGTATTAGGTCTGTGTTTGAATCAACGATTTCGTATTCCGAAACCTTTTGCGGGTCGGTCTTGCGGCACTGTGAACGAAATAACTTCACTAAGGGCGAATATTATGGTTTCCACTCTGATATTGTGACTCTATACTCGATAATTTTATTACCATTTCCCTAGATAAATGGGAGAGAAACTGTAGAAGCACAACGAGTGGGAAAAACTAGCAATGCTTTATGTACGTGTAGGCAGATGCTCGGCACAACCTGAGGGCTCTCTCCCTCTCTCATGCTCTCATGCTCTGGTGCTACACTGCTATTCTGCTCTATGGTGCAGTAGTATGGTGGACAGGCGTACGAAAATCCACCTATCGGAAGCCAATCGAAAGGGTTCAAAAGCTCAATGCGCTTTGCATAACGGGAGCTTCAAGAACAACTCCAACGACGGCTCTTGAACTGGTACTAAGCCTGCCACCTCTTCGTTGAAAACCGCCCAGCAAAATCGGAGAGACGACTACTGGCTGCAGTAGAATTTATATATGGAACCTTCGGGCATAGCTCGGTGGATAACTGAAAGAATGTTCAAAGTAAACATAGTAAAAGATGGCTACCGTAAAGACGCGCAACACTCTAAATGTCTCTACTAATGGCTCAGAAATGGACGATGGAGGTGGTGCGGGAATATACTGTCCAGAGTTAAGCATAAGGCAACCGTTCAAGTTGCCCGACCACTGTAGTATATTCGAAGCTTTGTTATTGCGGAAGCCGCAGAGCTGGCCTCTAATGCACCTGCGGGCAATTCACGGGACCGAAAACACATTGCGAAACCCATGCATTGTCTAGGCGACGATTTCAACAGAAGTGTGGTAAAGAAAACCAAAGCCCGATGGAACGAGTTACCTGGGTCCAAAACTGCAAAAGTCATGTGCAAAACGGTAAATCGAAAATACACAAAATTCCTATTGACACTCAATATAAGAGACGAACATTAACTACACTGGTCACTGTCTGGTGAAGACACAAGCTCTCAGGATGGGGTTGACAGATCGGGAACACTGCAAAAAGGGCACCAGGAAAACAATGGGCCATCTCTTGTGCAGGTATCGATAGTGAGGCCCCAGAGTCTGTTAAAATTCGTGTCAGGCTCAGGTATTCTGAAGGATGACTACACCTCTTGGACATAGCAACTGAACTCCATCTGGATTCGAAAAGGGAAAATCTGATCTATGCGTGGCTCATTGGCCTACCAGATTAATTTAATCTAACCTAACTATTATCAAAGTCTGGCATAAGTTATTGGCCAGATTTTCCAATATTTTCATCGTTCAAGTGTTGCTCCAGTCTCCTATTGATTCCTTTACCATTTGTAGTATAATCCTCCTGTTAAGCGTCTAAAGAGTTTCATTATGGCATTAATTACAGTTGCGTCGATTACAACGGTCCCGAAAAGACCCCGGAATTCCATCGGTTTGTGCTAAAAGAACGTCAAGAATTGCTATGCAGTTGTCTTTTGGTTGGGCTTAATATCTGGAAAGAACCAACGCGCCACCGTCCGAGCCAAAAGGTTTATCATACCAAATATTTCATACAGGATCTTTGGAGATTCCTACTGCTCTTATAGTATCATTAGATCTTTCAAGATAACACTCATATCTACTTTAAAGAAGACGGTACCAGCTTCTTCTTCTTAATTGGCGTTGGCACCGCTTACGCGATTATAGCCGAGTCAACAACAGCGCGCCAGTCGTTTCTTCTTTTCGCTACGTGGCACCAATTGAATATCCCAAGCGAAGCCAGGTCCTTCTCCACTTGGTCCTTCCAACGGAGTGGAGGTCTTCCTCTTCCTCTGCTACCCCCGGCGGGTACAGCGTCGAATACTTTCAGAGCTGGAATGTTTTCATCCATCCGGACAACATGACCTAGCCAGCGTAGCCGCTGTCTTTTAATTCGCTGAACTATGTCAATGTCGTACAGCTCATCGTTCCATCGTCTACGGTATTCGACGGTACCAGCTTAGACCATAATAATTAGTGAAGATCAAACCAAGCACTGATAATATAGAATATGATTTGGGAGTATTATTTTTGAATTTATTTGATTTCATTACTATCAAAGAATACTTCGAATATCCCCACTGTCAAAGATTTCACGAAGAGTGTATACTAACATAATGAAAGGTAAAGGTTAATGACCTCTATTTAGAAACAGAAGTTAAAAATTAACTAACTAATTATTATACTATCCCCAATGAGTTTCTAAAGAATACTCACATATGGATATATGGCAAAAAATTCGGTAGTTTGAAGAATAATCTTTACGGAAGTGAGCAAAGTGAGGCAGGCAAGTACATCACACGCTTATAAAGATAATCCACAAGCAAAAAGAACGAATTTTAAAGGAAATAACTGCAAATCAGTTGCCAGCAAACAATCACAAAAAGAGTACAATGCCCTCTACAGCACTCACGCTCATCGCATATATGCCAACTGCGGTACTCACGAGTACTAAAGTGCCATACAGCATCGCATTTAAAAGCGCATTAGAAGGCGTTGACAAATAAATTTATAGACCACAAAGCAGCAGCAACTCCGCATTGAGGAATATGAAAACATCCTTTCACATGTCCATCAGCAAGCTGTTGGCAGCTCACTTGTTTGTGGCACTCTCTGCACAATTCCGCTCAACACATCAGCACCCAACACGACAGCAGCGCTACATCCTTCATATCCTTTATAGAGGAGGGTCTGTATGTACTGGTTGCGCGTGTCCTTAAACTGTGTGGGAAAATTGCCACGCAGGTAAACGCTCAACTCAACTGTCTTCACTTCAGCTAGGCACTTTTGTCTCCATTTTACGGCTATTTACGGCATTTTTGCTATGAAAACCTTTTGATTACCCACACTTTATGGGAAGTGTGTACTTGAAATCTCTTGCTCCAGCGCTAGTCATAGACAAACATTTATTTGCACATTTTTGTTTGAAAATTTTTTACTGTGGATTTTCCCCCAAAATATTACTCCCTTGATGTGCGTGGGTTGTGCACAGGGCGTGGCAGCATCCGCTAATGAGACAACAGCAGCGCTGTTCACGCCACACACTCGCTTGCCTAGCCGCGCTGTGTTTCCACTTTAATGGGGGTTGTTGACTCTCGCTGCCAACGTGGGAATCGCACACAGGTGCTGATCACGCACAGACGATCACTCTTATCCGTGGCATATCAAATGCAGATCATCGGCATCCTCGCTGCTTCTCCTTAGCGTCTATTTGCGCACTTCCCTTGCATCAGCGCTGCCTTTGTCTATTTCCTCTTTGGAAATTCGATACGATGCGTTCGTTTTGCTGTTTTGATTGATTCATATTAATATTCTGCTTCGGAGATTGCTGCTCTCTCTTCGTAGCTTGCAGAATTCTGCATTTTAGGTGTGTGAATTTTCGAAATTTTGCACCTTTTCGCAGTTATCACGATTGTGTGCCCGATACGTGGGCGTGCGAAAATCGCATTTTCTCTTCTTAATAGGCTTTCTGATATGCGTGCGCGTTTGACGCAGATAGCAGTGGCAATGCGATTTGTTCACCTAATCCGTTTTGCTATTGTTTCTTATGTAATATTCCCAGAACTCGGGTTACAGGTTTTCGATCGGATTAAAATCTCGAAAACAGACTTTTTAAATGAATTTTAATAGAATTATATTGTATTAGTTCCTTTTCTTCAAATTTTGAAAGCAATTAGAATTTGACATCAGAACCTCTTGGGAAATATTTGTGGAAGAAACCGCGAGCTTGCTCTTCCTACGACATTCAAATCTACGTAACCCGAACGAACCCGGTTTTTATGCGACTAAGGACTGTGAAATCGACAGTATTTCTCCAAACTACTTTAGATAAGTTTTCACATTGTATAGCGTCAACACAAGTGCTATAAAAACTTTTAAATGCAACTCGAAAAAAAAAATTAAAAAAGTAAAATAATAGATCTTTTTGAAGAAAAGTTTTTTAAGGGTACATCTACATAAGTTTTATAAAAGCTGTTAAGATAAACTCTACATCTGTGGAACGTTGACCGTCTTTTAGAACTCCCTTGAAACTTCATCAGCCGCTGACCGGAACTACTCGGAAATGTACCAAACAGTATTTGGTCAAAGCTATTAGGTTAGGTTAAATTTCGGTGCTGATTACCGCAATTGGAGCATCGGTCCTTGGTGATGCCAAAAACTCATAGATATGCAACAAAACATCCTCAAATACTAACGAAACGATGTAAGCCTACCACAAATCGTTCGTTGCTGTTTTTTTGGATTTTAGCCAATTCGACCGGTTGACCAAAGCTATGATATCCAAAAGTTTGATTCTCAGTCCAATCAGAGTCGTAATGTAGAGAAAAATAGTGTTGAGATATTTCCACTGTGCTTTCTTCAATACAAATTTATACATCGACCTTAGGAGAATATTTTTAGTTCAACGTGTATTGTTATAAGGACTCCAAGTCTTCAGAAATAACTCTTAAAATGTGAGGCTTGACAGATAAAAATTAAATAATAATAATAAAAATTTTCACTCGTCCTTTTCTTCGAAGGATACTACTTATTCGTTGAAATAGGTCCTTCGGTCAACTATAACATATATCAGCCATAAAAACTGGCCGCTTAAAATCAAGACAAAGATCTTTTTAGTACCCTTTTGTGCTATAAGAAAGACACTTGTGAAGGGTAATATAGCTTCGGTGCATCATTACGCGACGTAGCAAAATAACAATTATTAAACCCCTTGTTGAGTAAACACGAAACATGGAATCTCATAGCCTCTGACATGCAAGTTATCACAAACTGTTGCCTTTGCAATATTTGCCGCATATTCTGATCCTTCATGGGCTTCACGCACAAACCAAACACTCCTATGGACCGAAATTCTCAAAAGCAAATGTAGCTAGCTTGGGCAAGTTCTGATAAAAGATACAGATACAATGGCTAAAAATGTCGACGGAAAGACCGACCCGCTCTAACCGATAAAAAAATTTGTACATCGAAATATGCAAGGTCCAAAAACAGTTGGGGTGATATCAAGAGGCTAGCGGGAGATCGAGATAAATATAATAATTTGACATTAGGTATATTGCATTCAATATGAAAATTTTGTCAATAACAAGTGATCCAAGTAGAGGTACTTTTTTCAATAGCTTTTTTTGGCAGATCACGCGAGATTCGTGTCATGGCATCATGTTATTTTCGCTCATGTAGATTTATATCTGAACAACGTTTACAAATTATTCAACTCTATTATGAAAATTCACGATCTGTAAGAATGGTAATTCGTGGGCAATCTTATGCAAGAACTGAAGCCGCCTTCCCAAGCGACATCCCTTTGCTTTATGGGCTCTTGAAAAGTTCCAAGAAGATCCGACATTTTCGAGCCAAATTTTATTCAGCGATGAGACCCATTTTTGGCTTATGTGTATGTAAACAAGTAGAGATTCAAGAGCTGCCATTTTATACAGAAAACACTACGGTTTGGTGTGGTTTGTGGATCGTATTTTCATATTTCTTCAAAACTGGCGCTACTTCCTACACATTGCGTCAATCAATAGATTTATGGAGAGAACACTTCGGTGAACAGATAATTTAGACTTTTCCTGTGGAGATATGTAAAGTCTAAAGTCTATGCGGCCAATCCCGCTTCAATTCAAGCTTTGGAGCGAAACAGCGTGCCATTCGCCAGGTATCATCGTAAATGCTCGATTTTTCTTCAAAGAATAAATGCTTGACGATAGTAAACATTTTACACTAAATTTGAAATTTCTGTGCTTTTTTCTTTAAAAAAAAAGTATGAAAGCTCGAAATTAATAACTCTTTATATATAGTAACGGGTGATTTTTTTGAGGTTAGGATTTTCATGCAGTAGTATTTGACAGATCACGTGGGATGTCAGACATGGTGTCAAAGAGAAAGATGCTCAGTATGCTTTGACATTTCATCATGAATAGACTTACTAACGAGCAACGCTTGCAAATCATTGAATTTTATTACCAAAATCAGTGTTCGGTTCGAAATGTGTTTCGCGTCCGTGTCCGATGAGCGATGAGGCTCATTTCTGGTTGAATGGCTACGTAAATAAGCAAAATTGCCGCATTTGGGGTGAAGAGCAACCAGAAGCCGTTCAAGAACTGCCCATGCATCCCGAAAAATGCACTGTTTGGTGTGGTTTGTACGCTGGTGGAATCATTGGACCGTATTTTTCAAAGATGCTGTTGGACGCAACGTTACGGTGAATGGCGATCGCTATCGTTCGATGCTAACAAACTTTTTGTTGCCAAAAATGGAAGAACTGAACTTGGTTGACATGTGGTTTCAACAAGATGGCGCTACATGCCACACAGCTCGCGATTCTATGGCCATTTTGAGGGAAAACTTCGGACAACAATTCATCTCAAGAAATGGACCCGTAAGTTGGCCACCAAGATCATGCGATTTAACGCCTTAAGACTATTTTTTGTGGGGCTACGTCAAGTCTAAAGTCTACAGAAATAAGCCAGCAACTATTCCAGCTTTGGAAGACAACATTTCCGAAGAAATTCGGGCTATTCCGGCCGAAATGCTCGAAAAAGTTGCCCAAAATTGGACTTTCCGAATGGACCACCTAAGACGCAGCCGCGGTCAACATTTAAATGAAATTATCTTCAAAAAGTAAATGTCATGAACCAATCTAACGTTTCAAATAAAGAACCGATGAGATTTTGCAAATTTTATGCGTTTTTTTTTTTAAAAAAGTTATCAAGCTCTTAAAAAATCACCCTTTACATGCTCTTCCTACTCAGGACTTAACAGTGTTTTGTAAATTTATCAATTATTAATATCAGAAATGTGATACCATTTGGCCTGGAAAGACCACTAAAAATTTCAAATTTGGTTTTGCTTTTGTGGGTTTGATCGAAGTCAAAGAAGAAGTAAGGAGATGTTACTAACTTCAATTAGATCGAGTAACTTTAATGCCCTGCTAAAGGTCAATACATAATAAGTTTTGAGAAGAATTGTTGAATTCGATTAAGATTGTTTCAACTTTTGAACTCCCTCTCGCCTAACTAATGGCGAGGTTGCTTGGTCCGAAGATGGCAATACCCCTTATTTAATCTTTGCTTAATATTTGCAATGTGGTAAAAAACTGCATCATAATCTGGTGATTGAATTTGTTTATAATTTTTCATTTCAAGATTGATGGCATACTTCGCTGAAGTATTCAGTAAGTGTAGCAGATTCTTCTTTCTTAAAATCTGTATTGAAATTAGTAGCTAACAGTTAATAACATACTTAGGGGTACATTTTCGAGAACGTCGGAGACGTAGAAACTGGATAAGAATGAGAATTGAAAGGGCTAAAGACTGATCAAGTCTTACGGTTGTGCCGCAATACAATTAACATAAGTATACGCGACTAACTTAACTCCTAGCTTAAAATGCATATAATTCAGAGCATTAAATGAAAACGTTTTCTCTCTCACGTAAGCATGGGAATCAAGACTTCAGCTATAGAGCTAAAATGGTTGATTATTTATCGGAGAGAATTGTGAAAACGTTTTTCTCACGCATTCAGCACACACAGCTGAATGAACTCAATTAAGCTGAAAGACTTTGGTAAACAAGCTATTTTCTTAAACTACAGTCTAATATACATTAGTAACTAAAAGCTTGCTGAACACGGGAATAAACACTGAGTCTTGAATGCATTTGTTTACGCCAATAATTTACTCCGTCACATATATCAGCTGCTCAGCGAACGCGCTGAGAACAACATCACTTCCTAATTGAGACATTCAACTGTGAAGTTTGGACTGGTTCAAGCGCCGAAGCAACGCCCGAAGCTCCAGCTCCAGCATACGCGTGTGAAATGTTTGTGCAGCAAAGCAAAATTATTATTAAAATATGCAAATCTTCTCCAAACAACCTAATTTATTTCCTAATCCAATCAGTATCTGTTTGTTAGCATAATCTAACAAATAGCCAAACATAGTGACGGCAAAGAATATGCTACCATCAAGTCTTCTAAGCAAACTGCGCGCTTTGGGTCCACATACTGTGCATGTAGATAAGGCCACGGGCATAACGTCGGTCGCGAATGAGTTAATCACGTTTCGGACGAGCACAAATAAGTCCAAGCGAAGTCGTGTCGCTGTCGCTGCTAATCGCGGCAACTCGGTGTAAGCGACGACGGTTATTCAATGCAAGTTGCCGCCCAAACAGCAGAGCAAACCATACATCCATATATAGTATGTGCTTGCAGCGGCAGAACAAAAACAACAAGTCGAACGAAGCACAATTTGTCACTGCATCGATTTGCCCCGAGGCATGGGAGTACCGAACAAGATGTATGTTCATACACACACACACAAACACATAAGCAACTTGCATGGCACAGCTGATCACTGCACGCTTGCTGCAGCGCTGAAGCTTTCTTTGAAGCTGCAGGCTTGTTGCGCGCCCAGGAAGTTCGTTCTTCGTCACGGTTCGATGATTGCAGGCGCTGGTGAACTTTGGGCGACCAAATGTGGGGGGTTGCGAACATGACAATGCATGAGTGGGCTGCCGAATAAAGCGCAAATAGAAGTAGTCGAAGAAAAAAAACAAAAAAAAAGAACAACAACAACAGCAAATACCAATAATCCGCTGTCATTGCTCTGCTTCTGCAATAACTGGTCGACAATTTGTTCGTAACAAGGGAGCACCTGTTCACCTGCACGGGTCATTGCTGTTCGTTGTTGGTTCTTATGTTATTGCTGTTGTTGTTATCATTATTTTTATGTTGTTTGGATAAGGCAAGCATTGCGCTACTGTGTTTAATGAAAGAACAAATCGTGACAAAGTTCGGAGCCGCAGTTGGCTACTGTTTGTGGAGAGTGTGAATGAAAAAACAAGAGAGAGAGAGAGAGAGGTAGATGCTGTGTGGGATGATTCGGTTAGCAATGACTTACCAAAAACTATTGGTAAACACATGGCTATTTTATGAACTCATGATGACGCTGCCAAAGTTAGCTTGGGACGCAAGCGATTTCGGTAAAACCGATTACAGTAACAACAGCCAGCAACAACATACGGTTACATATCTTGCAGCGAAGGCAATAGGAATGAACTTAAAGTGTAATTATGTAACAACTTAAGCAAGCTTACATATATAAAATTCTTGATTGCAGGTCACTTAATGCGATTGTTGAGCTGTTGTGGGGTATCTAGTAAATCTAATAAGCTGCATTAATTAATAATATTGCAGCGCAACTTTTTATTGAGCGACTAGTGTACAGGTATATCATATTAGATAAACTTGTTGAATAAAAATTGTAATAATATCTACAATAAACTCATTAGACATTGCCTGAGATAAGCACCCGTCAAGGCAAGTCAAGTAGTCAGATAGAAATTGGGAGTTAGAGAGAGGAAGTAACTATAAACCAGGTACGATTTCCATCATTCTCTCAAAATTGTATGCAGATACATCATATACCAAGGAATATTTGTATTTGAATAAGAATTTAAAAAATTATAACTTAAATAATTTATTTATAAAGGGTGATCCATTTTGATGTTCCCTACTTTTTTAAAGAAAAAACACAGAAACTTCAAATTTATTGGAGAATGTTTATTATCATTCGAAAGAACATTCTTTGGCATTTATTCTTTAAAGATTACCTCGACGACCGCGGCTACGTCTCAGATGGTCCATCCGTCGAGTCCAATTTTCGGCAACGCGTGATGTTTTGTTCCAAGGCCTGAACCGAAGCAGAATTGTATGTATAAACTTTAGAATTTACATATCCCAACAGAAAAAAGTCTAACGGTAAAACGATCTTGGTGGTCAATCGTCCGACCCAAAACGTGAAATTGTTTGCTCACCGATCTATACTCCCAATAAATGCATTGTTTGATGCGATGTGTGGTATGTGGCGCCGTCTTGTTGAAACCAAATGTAGCCGAGATCACGAGCTTCAGTTTAAAGCATCAAATAGTTGGTTATCTTGTCGCGATAATGGCCGATTACGTTCTCATCGGCATAATTTTTAAAGAAATATAGACCGGTAATACCACCGGCCCACAAACCACACCAAACCGTCGTTTTTTTTAAAAGGAATTGCTACTCTTGGATCTCTTCAGGTACGAAGAGTTTCAAATGTGGCGATTTTAATTGATTAAGCCAGAAATGAGTCTCATCGCTGAACAAAATATCGATCGAAAACGTCGGATCTTCTTGCAAGTTTTCAAGACTCCATAGAGCGACCGATTTCGCTAGGGAAGGTCGAGCGGTTTCAGTTCTTGCACAAGCTGTTTTTTGTACGCTTTCAATTTAAGATTTTGACGTAAAATGCGACAAGTCGATCCATGTGTCAGCCCGAGTTTCTGCGAACGGTGCCGAATCGACTCTCCATGGCCTTCGTGTACACTCTCAGCTGCGGCTGCTATATTTTCTTCACTGTGTGATTTCTTCGGTCGATAATTATCCTGTAATGAACTCTGAGTCACAAAACGGATGATGATGTTGCAAATAGTATGCTCAGTAAGCCCGTTATGCTGACAATAAGTTAAGTTGAAAAACCATCTTTACAGAACGTGAATTTTCATACTAAAATTCAAGGACTTGTAAAGGTTGTTCAAGCGTAAGACCTTCCATGAGGAAATGCCAAAAAATACTGAACAGGAAAAAGTTGACAACTTGACACGACTGGCACGTGATCCGTCAAAAAATGGCTAGTAGGAAAAGTACCGCTATTTGGATTACCCGTTATAAACCAGATATCATACGCTCTCTATCAACTGAATCTTTTTTCAGGCTAAGGTCTCTCGGAATTAACCATTTCTCTGAATTATTTGGAAACGCTTTGGTAGCCTTATTACCAGAAGTGAGAAGACCATTGTGGCCATTTCTAATTGAACTTTTAGTTCCAAGCTTTCTAGAGAATTAGAGAATATTTCGTCAACTTCTTATTTCATTTAGCGGAGCAAATATTTGCTGGGAATCTGGATATTAAGATTTAGAAGAAAAACCCGCAGATAAATTAATAATAAATTATTTTTTATCACATTTCTGGAATACTGAATAAGTAGCTGTGGTTATTGAGTAGAAGTATAAGGCCTAAAGTCGGCAAAGCAACTGAAGAATTTTGTCTTTTTCAGATCTTTTACTATTTTTAAACGCTAAACTGAATATGTTCTTCATAAAAGTACACAGATCAATTTCTTGAGTGCCCTAAGTTGACTACAGTCTCGTAGACATCACTTGGAATCTTGATCTGATTCAAAGGCAAGAATATATCGCGTCATATTTTGTGTCAATATATCTTTATATAATATCTAGGACCAACCACAAATAATTTTAATTTTATTACAGCAAATATGGTCGGCAATACTTGGGCACTGATAAGTGAAGAATTGTCTCATGATTTTCTAACTAAATTATTATTATTTTTTTTTTTGGGTTTTATTCTTATCAATTCCCCCAAGCCATAAGCAATTTGCTCATTTTCCAACATATTACCTAATCACTAACAAACTTATTTCGAGTGCACCCTAAACAACCTTGACGACATTGTCTTCCACTGTTACAATTTTCCCTATAATTGCTAAATTATTTACCCATTACAGCGCTGTGTGGACGGTGAGCCGAAGGTGCGCACAAAACTATAAGGCGCTTAAAATTTTGGGTGAAAATAAATAGTAAATCAGATAAGTAGGCTAGACAACGTGCCAAAAAGGCTCTCGACTGACCAGCAGGACCCGCTTTCATTTCACTTTCTGACACTTTCCCTTGCAATGCGATTACTCGTATTGGGAACAATGGGGCATCAGCGATAAAACTGCTGACAAATAAGATTTATTCGCAGCTCTATGTGTCTCCTAGTTAGACGAAGGACAAAAGGACAGGCATTGTGAAATTGAAAGTGGCCAATGTCATTTACCTATACTTGCAGTTCGATATAAATACATATATATACAACTGAATAGCAACACGCATGCGCAAAATATATCCCCTATTCGTTGCGTGCGCCTCACCACACGCTTGCTACACTTACATTGTGAAGAGAACGAAGTGCTCTGGCGACTCTAGAATATTGAATCTTTATACTTATATACTATATAATATGTAATATAGTTGTACATATATCTCCGGCTGAGATTTGAGCGCAGATTTGCACAAACACTGAGCATTACTTTTTTCACCTAATTCACTTTTTGTTGTTGCTACGAGTATTTTTTTACTAATAAATATTCTGCCGTCTTGCTTTCGTAGGAAATTCGATATGAGTGACGCGCTGAAAAACACACCCATACATACATATATACATTTAAAATCAGGTCCTGTCGACAGGATGTGCGTAGGCTATTTGCTCAAGGCACATGCGTACCTATAGACATTCCTGCTGCCTACCTGCGGGTCCCACAGGATTACAAACACTCACGCACACACCTATGTATACACAATCACGCATTTATTACTTTAATTATTAGAGTCTGTGGCATTTCGCGCATAAACGACGGCATAGCCATCGCCGCCTTCAATGCGTAAACGGCACTGCACAGACTGCTTCAGCAGCCTGACTTGTTGTTTGTTGCAGGGATGACATTTTATTGCTGTTAAATTTTTGTTGTTTGCATTTCTTTCATTGGATCATATTTGTCTCCCCTATTTATTTACAATTCGCTTTGTATTGGATTTCTGCTGTCTCAGTTTTTTTCTTTCAGGGAATCTGCGAATTTATTTGTGAAGCTGCTTTGCGTGGGAACTACACCTTGCGCATGGAAATAAGAAGCCGAACGCGGTGCAGGGGTGTATTCGAAACACTCAGGGAGGCCCTTATGGAAACTACAATATTTCAATGCATCTAAAGGCAGGTATCCTTTATGCGAAATATTCGCGATTAGTTGGAGTTCTGAGCTTGGTGATTGGGATTGTTGGAAGTATCATTAGTGTAGATCTAAATAAATAATGAACTGACTTTCATTCACAAAACACTCTCTGTCTGAAATTTAGGATCTTTTATGTCATATAGATCTAGTTGGTATAAACCTTTAGTCTTATGTCGTTCCAGTAATAAATATTTTTTGAGAGTAAGTACCGGACTTATCGGCTTACTGTTATCTGGAAAGCAAAATCTTAGTTTATACCGAAAGGTTTTTAGAACATCTAATTCTCAATTCTAGAAGAACCAAATTATTGGCCTTAAAAACAAACATTTCGCATGGAGTCTAATATCTGGCATATAGGTTTGGTTAAGTTAGGATAATCTGGTAGCTCAGGCATTCCATGAGAGTAGGATGCCTGCACTTGACGCGATATTTAACAGCCTCTACGGCATCACTTTCAATACCTCTTACAGTAATCTAGCCAATGCGGGAGAAGTGCACAAAAGAAGCTCCATTGTGTCCTTGGTGCCTTGCTCCAGACATTTATTGCAGTCTTCTCGATTTGTCAGCCCCAGACCGTGACCAATTACTATTCATATCATGTTTCTATAGTCTCTTCTATCGAGTGCCAATAGGAATTTTGTGTACTTTCGATCTACCGTTTTGCACATGTTGTTTGCAGTTTTGCACACAGATATCTCGTTTAATCGAGATTCTCCATGGTTTTCTTCACCATGCATGGATTTCCCAATGTTGATCACGTTTTCGGGAGTTCGCCATTCTTGGCAATCTCGTCCAATATTTCATTGCCCTCGATGCCTTTGTGGTCTGGCATCAAGTGGAAGTGAAGTTTGTTGCTTCTGGCAACACTTTTCACTTTTGGCCGATAAGCCATACAAGGTTACTGCCTTGATTGCTGCTTGGCTGCCTACGAAAATGTTGACTCTGGAAATGGTGTTCCAACAATACAACTCACGGCTCGCATGTGATGCCAATTATAAGTTGTGACCTATGACTAAGTCATCAACCTTTCTGTAGTCTTTTCAAGATTGTGTGAGTAAAAGGTTTGACTATTTTCCTTCCGTTCCCTCGCACATCTCGACAATCCTGAAGGCATTTCATCTCAACCTGATCTGTCGAACAGTTCTTTTGGGAAAGTATGTTGTGTATCATTTTAACAACTCGTGTATATCCTGAAATGGTTCGGTAGTCAAGCAAATGGCACTCTTGACAATCAAATCAGCTTTACAGCTCGTTCCCAGAGCACCCTTGTGGATTTGAGCCCATTATATAAGCAACGTGGAAGCCACAATATCTACTGCCTCACTGCTTTATGGACATTCTCTGACGAAATGCAATGTGAGATTATTGCTTCAAATTACCGCTTGGCTATCGAAGTACTCGTATGTATGAGATGTGTTCAAAAAGTATCACGAATTTCTTCGATTGCAGGGGCGTGGTGCATCATGAGTTCTTGCCACAGGGAAGAACGATCAATAAGGAATATTACCTGCAAGTTATGCGCAATTTGCGCGAAGCAATCCGCCAGAAACGTCCGGATTTGGGGAAGAACAAAAATTGGCTTTTGCACCACGATAACGCCCCTGCTCACACACATCGTTGCTTGTGCGTGACTTTTTGGCCAAAAACAACACACTAATGATGCCGCAGCCACAGTATTCCCCAGATCTGGCCCCCTGTGACTTTTTCTTGTTCCCTAAACTGAAGAGGCCCATGAAAGGACGACGTTACGCTTCTCTTGATGAGATAAAGACGGCATCGAAGGAGGAGCTGAGGAAGATAAAAAAATGATTTTTTGAAGTGCTTCGAAGATTGGAAAAACCGTTGGCACAAGAGTATAATATCTCATGGGGATTACTTTGAAGGGGACAAAATAGATATTCATGAATAAATAAATAATTTTTGAAAAAAACACAAAATTCGCGATACTTTTTGAACACGCCTCGTACATATATATAGATATTCTTTACGAGATATCCTCAGAACAGTAATTGAGTTGTAATGTCGAAACTTGATAATTAGCAAAAGATAGTCATGGATTTGATTAGGATTGTATTACTTCTAGAGACTCGTTTCAAAAAAACGAATACATATTTAGAGATCAGACATCGTTGATTTAAAGAATTTATTGAAAAACTTCAAAAGAACAGTTATAAAAGCAGTTAGATTTACGAATCCCGATAAGTTGCGTTTAGAAACCATTTGAGAAAGAAAAAGACGCTCCCCTATCAAGCCAAAGATCAAATTTAATCAACAAGATTTTAGTTTCACTTCCTGCTAATCTCAAAATCAGTTAGGGAAATGTATTCTTCACACAACTAACTGTCCACATTGTGCCCAAGCCTATGATTTCCGCATAAAATTTGCGTACCAATAATAAACACCACAGTTAGGTCATCAAAGGGTTAAAGGCAAAAGCTGCCGCATAACAGCACAAATTTCCGCAGAAGCAGAAAAAATCAGAACTGAAGCAAAGATTAGAGCAGAAATAGATTAGAAGCAAATGCGCGAGAAATTATGTAATGCCAAGAAAATCACCACATAAACTCATAATAGCAGCCAATCTGATATGCGCCAAGCGGAAAATTTAAATGACTTCACACCAGCGTGAATTATCTTTTTTCTTACCAAGAAAGCCATCAAAGCCACGCTGTCCATTAGAAACGCACCAGCAGAGAAGCTAGCAAGCAGCAAGCAAAAAAGAAGCTATAATAGAAGGCTTGTTCGAATTAGCTGCAGAAAATGGCGTATCGCAAATTACCACTACACTCCACTAATATCTTCCGATTGCTATCTTTCCCAGAAGTGCCGCACATGCGTACAAGTTGGCCGGCAATAAGCGCGAAGCTACGCACCGCAGCCGCGCACTGAAACGTAGCAAATTAACGCAAATCAGCATATCTGCAGAGCTGATCGATAAGCCATTGGCTCTTTCAGTGTCAGTTTTCGCGGCGTTGTCGATTGGCTTTACGCAATCAGTTTTCCAACTAAGCAGCAACGCACTCGCATTCGCAGATTGACTTTGCCATTGCCTGCCTGCCTGCGAGCTATGTGTATGCATTTGCACCTTAGCACCGTTATTTAATAAGGAAATTTATTGTATTTGCAAAATTTTATTCGCCAATGCTTCAAGTCCAATTCGAATTCAGGTGTGTATTCTTAGCAGAGGCGCCGGTTGCACGGTGGGTTATTTGGTAGAATATTATATTTAAAAAAATTAATTAAAATTCATAATCTAGTAGAGACAAAGTGATCTTTAATGCAACTTGTAGACTGGCACCAGTCTTCAAAGACCATCTAAGCGTTGAAAGTGGTTAGGCTGGCTGAAATTTTACTCTATGGCGTAGACCCTTCTAACAAACCTAACCTAACTTTACCTTCTAATATGCAAACCTTTATCCGTAATGAGTTTCTTGAGGGCTTCAAGTTGAAAGAGAATGTGAAGAAAAAAGATTTCTGCAGATGTGCTTTGCTTGCTTTGTGCTATTGCTTCTTAGAACAATCACAATAAAGTAAAACGTAGCTCTTCTTCTTTTATAGACATCATCAAAATGACACTGAAATACTCTGTATTGCTCTTTATAAAACTGCATCATTCCCTGTGCCTTTTCAACTAAATGTTGTCAACTTTAACGTTAGACAGATTAGTCGAAGCGAACAAAACCCATTTCACTGTCTTCTTTTCACTCCGACTCCTTTGTGTTGGCAACACTTATTGCCTGTCTGTCTGCCTTTACCAGAGTTACAGCAGTAAAAAGTATAAGGACTTCATCTAAGCAAAACCGTCGACGCTAAAAAAACTCCCAAAGAACACGTCCGCAGAATCCGAAGCCTACCATAAGATCAGCCAACTTAAACCAGCGAAAAATTTATGTTATTTCTTGAAGCGCGATTATCTGATTCCAATCATCGGGGAATCGGGTTCACCATCTCCAGGTGTTACCTATCCCTATCTATTTAACTTCAGCACGCTCTGAGCATCAGCCACGGGATCACCACTTTGGGAGCTACAAGAATATTCTCCGTTCTTGAAACCTTCTGTTAGTCGCCGCATGTTCTCGTAGAATTTTCGAGCATTACCCCTGTCGGCCAGCTTCTCAAGCTCTTCATATTCACGCATTTTGGCCTCTTTACTATTTTGTCTGCACATGCGTCTCGCTTCTCTCTTCTACTCTTGGTATCTACCCCACCCCGGTCGTGTTGTAGTCGATCGCAACCCTGTCTACTTTCTTTCCCAAGCGCACGATAGTCCTCAACGTATCAGCTATTTTTCTGGCGTTTCTGAGAACCAATGGTTTCACTTTGCAGCTGTACGTAAGGAGCTCCCACAATTCCCTTATACCAAGTGGCTGATGAGTGCTCTCAGTGATCAGAAAGGCAAGTCGAGTAGAAAACAGTTGTGATAATAGCACCTCAATATCGTACCGCATCTTCCCTAAAACAAGATTGTGGTCCGAGTCGATGTTTGGTCCTCTGAGCGTACACATGTCAAGGACACTGGATACATGTCGTCCATCTATCAAAACATGATCGAACTATTCGATTCTTCTGTTGGAATCAAGTACTACAGACAACCACATTTCGGGCCCTTGCGAAGTCGATCAGTCTTAACCTATTTGGATAGTTTTCGCTATGGAGGTTAAATTTTCCAACTTTTGTACCAAAGATGCCTTCTCTGCTCACCCTGGCGTTAAAGTCGCCAAGCACAATTTTTACATCGCGGAAAAGCAGTCGTCATAAGCGCAGTCTAGCCGCTCACAAAAGCCATCCTTGGTCATGTCGTCCTTCTCTTCCGTCGAATCGGGCGCGCAAATCAGTTTTATAATGAAGTAGTTTGCTTTATGCGAATTGTGGCTAGACGCTCATCCACCGGAATGAATGCCAGAACTCGACGACTGAGTCTGTTTTACCAGAAATTCCACAACAATTTTTTTTCTTTATAGGACCTACTCGTCTCCGTCCTTGTCGCGACCACGCAAGGACGGCGGTGATGTCAGCCTTCACTCTAACGAGGTTATCAACCAACTGGGCAGCGGCACCTTCCCTATTAAGCGACCGAATATTCCAGGTGCATACCCTCTAATCGTAATCCTTCATGCGTTTGCCATGGTCGTCACCAAAAGGAAGGGTCTCTCATCCGAGGCTGTTTTTACTGTTAATTGGGGGTGTTTCTTACGTGGTGGGTCTCAAACCCAGCGCACAACCCTGTGGAGGGAATGTTTCGCCTTCTCACTTTAGCTCGGATGTTCTTTGGCTACCCAGAAGATACTTGGTCTAAGACCGGAAGTCGTGAGCTGCTTGAGTCTTATGTAAAAGTTTCTAGCCACTGCCAAATGAATTGCAATCAGAGAACTTTCCTCACTTGCATGAACTTCTACACACGACTCCATCCTACCATTCCGTTTATACTAAAGCCACTTAGTATACCGCTACGTCAATTCCACTTTTAGCTCAAAATTACTTCGAAGAAAAATAGTGAGGTTAGAAATCTCAAAAATTTACAGCGCAAATTTTTGCCAACAGCTTATCCCACGAATTCCCACTATGCGTTTAATAACAAGCACTGCTGATGTACTAGCAAATGTACGGCATATCTCTAATCGATTTGTGCGTGTTGCATGCGGCACATAGCTGCCAAACGTATCGGCCAGCCGTCGATTGGTAAGCATGCCGCATATTCGTTCTAAACTTTATGCAATGCAACATTCGATAATGTTCGCACGCTCAGCGCTGCAACATGCCACATACATGTGGGTATGAGTGTGCGCATGCGTTGTGTGAATATGAGTATTGGAACTTTGCACAGCACGTTGCACGTTTTGATTTTTCAATTAAACGCAAAACGGCAACGACGTTTCACACGTCGCAAGCAACTGCCGCACACACACGCGCACACGCATTTGAAGTTGAGCTGGCAGCGCTTGCAACGAGCATTCAATCAGGTGCGCGCCTGCGCAGTAGAGACGCGCGGCAAGTATGCCTGTGTGCGTGGGGCTATGACTGAATTCGCGTTGTCATCCCGCTGTGTGTTGCACGTTGCTCGCCGCAACTGCTATGCCGGCCGCATACATAGTTTAATTGGCAGTGACAATGACTGACTGGCAAGCTGACCAGTTGTTGGCTTGAATGATCGCCGCGAATGACTGAGTGTGTGTGATTGAGGGAATGCAGCGAGCTGGTCATTGGCTTGCGGCCAAATAAAATGCCGACACACACACTCAAGCAAATATACGCCGTCCGTACGTGTGTGTGTGTGGCGGCACATTGATTGCTCATACTTTTAGGTGTTTTATTGTTCAGTTATGATTCGAAATGTACTGCTAATAGACTAGCATTTTGAAATGAGCACATGGCAGGTCAACATTCACCAGCCTCCCGACATTTAACTACATTTCTGCATGGCTGTGTGTGTGTGTGTGTGCGCGTGTGGCAAGGCTCTTCTTTGCGCCAAATTCATCACATGCCACAAGCCTTTATCCCATTTTTAACGCGCTTGCGCTTAACGTTATAGCCAGCATGTTGCGTTTTATAGCTTGTTGTTGTTGTTCTCATTTTGGCAAAACATCACTCGCCTTTATATCGGCATGTTGACAACATTTATGCGCCACACACTCACTCACTCCACCTTTTGTTCGCGGAGAACGCACATTTTTGGCGTTTCATTGTGGCCTTTGTGTTATTTCTCTGCGATTCTTCCCCACTTTTGCGATCGCTGGCTTCATTCTGCGTTGTTCTATCTCTAATGCCATTGTAATCTCTGGCTATTCGTTTACGGATTTATAGATTTATGCCACTAAATAGCATTAGAAAGGAGTGGGAATTTTTGTTCTAAGGCGTCGGGCTTGGGCTTCGTACTTTCACCATTTTAATTGTATGTAAATTTGGGTTAAAGCCATTTATCGGTTAGTCGAACGCACCTCTAGTTAAATGGTCGATGATTTATTGCGGGAAATATCGCAACTTTGGCCTGTGGAGGAGAAAGGATCCTTCGTGGCGTTCTACGTTATCACACTGACATCAATAACTTTAAATTCATGAATCTGCATGCATAGATGTGTTTAACGATATTCTTATATTTGACACGAAATCCAAACGGAGTTGACTGGAGCTTAGGCAGGCTAGAACCATAACAGATACTCCATCTAAGTTTACTAAGTGTTTTCCAAAGTAAACAGGACTAAAGAAAACAGAACAAACGGTATTTTCGGCAAAATCAATTTATTTTATTCAAAATAGCCTCCTTCTGCTTCAATACAGCTTTTCGCACGGTCCAAAAGCATTTCGAATGAGTGTTTAAGCTCGTTGGCCGGTATGGCCGCCAGTATGCTGGTGCAAGCCTTTTGAATGGCCTCTACGTCTACATAACGCTTTCCTTTCATGGGCAAATGAATTTCTCCGAAAAGGAAAAAGTCACACGGTGCCATATCAGGTGAATACGGGGAGTGGTTAATGGTTAAAATGTGATTTTTGGTCAAAAAATCGTCCTTCGAATGTTGGATTCTGAGCAATTTTTGGTCGTCAGTCAATTTGTGCGGAACATACCGTACACACACCTTTCGTAAGCCCAAATGTTCTGTCAAAATGCGATAAATCGATGTTTTGGGAATGTGCAATTTTATTTCTATAAATTTCAATGATGATTTCGGCTGATTTTTAATGAATTCACGCACAGTTTCAATGGAATTTCCGGTGATTACGGATTTTGATAGGCCCACATGTTGATCGTCATTTATGTCCTCCCGACCACTTTGAAAACGTTGAAACCACTCGTGCACTTTGCTACGGGATAGGCAATCTTCGCCATAAACTTTTTTCATCAATTGAAATGTTTCGGTAAAAGTTTTACCAATTTTAAAACAAAATTTAATGTTGACTGTTTATTCGAAGCTCATTTTCGCAGCGATAACACAAATACTGACACTTAAAACGCAATAACTTCACTTAAAATCGATGAAATGGCATGAAATTCTCACTGGAAAATCGATTAAGATAGCAAATTCTAACGCACTAGTCGACATATAGATGACGCTACCAGAGGGCACTAGATTCAAAAAGTCCTGTTTACTTTGGAACGTACCTTGTAACTGCGGATGAGACATGGGTATATGAGTTTGACATGCGAACAAGTCAACAATCATCCGAATTGAGGGAAAAACACGAGCCAAAACCAAAAAAACCAGGTCAAAGCCTCTCAAAATTAAAGTGAAGGAATTTCTTTTTTTTTTTTTTTTTGATGACCGTGTTTTGGTGCGCGAACATCCGTCGAAAACCGCAGGAATTTTGGAAGAATCATTTATAGATTTTAAACGAGGATAATGCATCGAGGTACGATTGTGACGAAACACAAATGAATGCCGTCGATCAACCACTGTATTCACCAGATTTGGCTTCGTGTGATTCTTTTCTGGTTTCTCAAACTGAAATTGCCGCTCCGTGGAACCCGTTTTCAGTCGATAGAAAAGATAAAACAAAAATTGCTGAGTAAGCTGAAGACCGTCCCAAAAGGTACTTATGAAAAATGTGGAAAAAAGGACTGAAAAAATCGTTGGCATGGGGATTGCGAATTTATGATGAATAATTAAATACTTATTTTATTTAAAATTTCCGGCTACTTTTTTGTCACAATATACATGTATTTTATAGAGTTGTCGACTGTTCCTTTTAGGTGTTATAAACTTCATGGCAAACTTGACATTCCTTGTCCAGGAAATAATTATTAATATCACTTAATACTTAATACTTATAGCCTTTTCTCACCTAACTTTAGTAAGAAATCTTCAAATCAAACATAAGTCTACACTAAGGCTTTATTTCTTAAAATTTCTCCATTGATTGCGAAGTGAAGTAAATTCAAGAAACTATAAATGGTTGTATGGTTGTTGGTGGAGTTGTGCTCTGAAGTCCTTAATTTCGGTCTAAATATTATTTCGAAAAAGTCGACCGAAAATTCAAAAAGGTATAAAGTATTCTAATGAGAAATTAATAGCCATGACCCTTCATAACTGTGGCGAACATACCTATGCCTATGTCCACCCGACAACGCCCCCTTCGTGCAGTGCACTCTCTTAACCGATTACCGAAAACCATCGGGAGTCTAGTCGTTTTATTTTGATCGCACATGGAAACTAACATGTCCGCGTATTTTTGAAAATTTGACTAAACAAAGAAAGCAAAAAGAACCTAACCGTTTGTCGTAGAAAAAATTGCTTTCCACTAAGACAACACATTTGCTCACACCTTCACCATGGCTTCGACCTAGCTCAGCTATAAGATAGGTCACGAAAGATAGTCCATTATAGGGGTTACATGGGTTTCACAGTTTTAAAAAATCGAAATTTTTTTTGTCTTATTAAATTCTATAGCACCTCCAAAATATTGTCCCAAATTTTGTAGTTGATCCGAGTAATAGTTTCGGAGATACATCCTTGAGAACTTGTGCCCTCAAGGCTAGCTAGGCTAAGTGCGCCGTCTTTAAACGCGTTATTCTCCGAACTGTGTTTTCAAAGTCGGTTGTCAGGATTTCTCGCGAACTACTCAACCGATCTTGATGAAATTTTATACAGGTCTTCGAGATATCATTTACAAGGTCTTGAACAAAGGATTTTTTTTTCTTAATTACAACTATTAAAAAAAAAATGTAGAGAAATTTTCATCGAAATTTGCATTTTTTTTATAAAAACGTCTGCCAAAAATCCAATTTTCATTTTTTTTCCTTCGTCCAATACCTAGTTAACTTTACTAAAACACGTATTTTTTATTTTTATTTCAGATGATCCTGAAAGAAGTTCTGCTGACAACGGGGATGCACCTTTTTTCCGAGGGACTGCCGGAAATGGCGTCGTAATGACTGCCATTTTGATTTTTTTTTTTGATTTTATAAAATGTTTATTAAATATGAGTCTTTTAAATAAAAAAAAATTCATTAAAATATTTAATTTTTTATATGTAAAAAAAAATTATTGAAAAAAGTCTGTTTTTTGCCCGAGGAAACCCATGTAACCCCTTTAGTGTAAAGTCCTACTTTGCGGTTCTTGACGCATTGTGCAGTCGGATTAAAGAATTTTAAGCTTCAGTAGGTTAAGTATTGAGTTAACAGAGGACCATATTGAGAAATAAATTCATAACTTCATTCTTATTGTGAACGCCAAGCGCTTATTGGACCACCTCCGCACAATCTATTATAAAAACCAAAAGTGGATTCGTGTGTTTCACGAGTTAAAAAATATAATTTTTATTATCTTTTTTATTTCTGTTATATAATATCTCTAATATATTAAGAATTCAAGTTGGTGCGAGTAATTAGAGATATAGCATTGAAAAATTGGAATTCGAGCTTTAATTTACAAAATATTTTTCTTTGTTCAACACTTAGTTCAGGAGCTTAATTTTCAATTAACGTTACGTTATTTTTCCTTTTTACCTCGGTTGAATCTGGTAAGAAGTTCTGCTTTGAAGGCGGAGACATATTTTTTTCCGAAGTACTACCGGAATGACGTCGTAATATGAGAGTTTGAATATTTTCCTTTGAAAATTTTACAAAATCTTTGTAAATTAAGTATCTTTGGAATAAAAAAAAAAGTTTGAATGAAATATTTCATTTCTTATATAAAAAAATATTACTAAAAATAGGCCGTTTTTGCTCGAATAATCCATGTAACTCCTTAGACCCAACCATGAAATGATAAAACTAATGCTGGACAGAAAATTAAAGAGAACTTTTTGTTATAACTGAATGAGTAGTCAATATAAAACACGCGAGCTTTGACGTCATAACCAAGAAAACATTTATTTGGCACCGAGCAGTAGTCCTTTGAAACCAAAAAGGTGAATAGCATTCAGGTCATTGTTCCGATTTGCGCTCCTGCCAGCGCAGCTGCGGGGCACCAAAAAACGACCAACGAAAAGAAGTGATTAAAATATGCAACAACGGCGACAGTTCACTCGGCAGCAAAACCGGCGAGACGAATGCACGAAGCTGAATTAATTGCTATCGGAGGCAGTGAAGACTACAGCACACAGATATGAAATCCAAAACCAACAACAACAACATTGTTGCGGCAAAGTGACGATGTCAAGAGTGCAAACCATAAAACCGAAGCATAACAACAATACAAAGTAATCACAAATATTTACCTGGACGGCCACAGCGCAGGCGTAGCTCTGCATATGAACGAGACGAGTATGTGTGTGTATGCGGAGTCTAGTGCAAGTGAGCAGCCAAGCGGACCACATGCACTTATGCAGGGTCGCAATCACACTATTCAGCACTTTTAATTCCTTTTTCCCATTTTTTGTTTTGTTTATTTGCGTTGAGTGCTTGTTTGTTGATTTGTTTGTGCAACAAATGCATTTGACGCCACACCCAGCGCGCCACGATCAACACTCTCCGGATGATGGCATTAAAAAATGCCGCACCAAAAGCCGAATTTATGACAACAAAATGCGTTCTGCGTTCAGTGTTCGATTCTCCGGGCAGTCGACGGCCTGTGTCGCGTCGGCAGCGAATGGCAAATGCGTCGGCTGCCAGCACAGCGGAGCGCTCGTATACGGGTCAGACGGCCGACAATGTAGCGCTGCGACGCAAAAGTAAAATTCTACAAAGTTGCCTCGTGAAAGAAGCAGAAATGCTTCGCTAGAATTTGAAAGCTTTTATCACCAAATGCGCACAAAAATGCTGCTGGTCGGCACACACACATACACACACACCCGCACAAACACCGACATTCACTGGCGCATTGCGCACAATTGGCTATAATGGCGATGGAATTGCAGTCTTGTGCGCACGCTCCTAACCCGTCAATGTCAATCCAGCATGCCACCATGCCAACTCCACTCTGTCAACGATTCGGACAGTTCGCCGACCGGCGCACCGATTAACCGCCCCCAAGCAGACGAGTAAGCGAGTAAACGGGAGTGTTCTTAATGCATTTCCCTCGTCGCCGGTAGCAAGCCACTTGCGGCAAGCAATCATCATCAGATGTGGGCTGCCACGTCACTCAGCGCAACAGTGGCAATTGCTACCTCCCAATCCTACTGTAGGTGGATGTGGGTGCCCAATTACAATTTTATGCGCTCAGGCGCATTTCAGCATTTTCAGCCTTCATATGTGGCACGAATGTAGAGCAGTGTTGATAGTTTAATATAGAGTGAAATTTTCTTCACGAGCTCACTTATAGCTGACGAGTTAGATACCCAACTCTTCAGTGTGATATTTCGTTTCATTTGAAACCGCTGACTGTATCTTCACTTTTGAACTCGAAAGTATTAGATATCTTCTCAACTCGCGCAAACTCTTCATTTATTCCAACTTCACTCTGCTTTACGAAAGACGAAGGATTCTGGTAAAGACGGAAAATAAGACAATGACGAGCCTAGCTTTGAAGTCTCTTATTCGTTATTGGCGAAGCCTCCGTTTACGTGGATATAGCCGAAAGGTCTTTCATCCGAGACTGTTATTTCCCTTTCATTTGGCAGCGGTTTTTTCGTGGCGAGTCCCAAACCCAGCGCGCAACCCTCGGGTGAGTTGGTTCGCCTCTTCCCATTAGCTCGCCTTCAAACAGATGTTTTTTGCCTACGCCCCACACACAAAATATGGACTCTTTCCAAAAACCAAGTAAAAACCACAAACTTCTCTGGAAGCGGTGAAATGCTCGGAAGACTTTAAAAAAGTGAGAGTTAAGCTTGAAGAAAATTAAAACCCCCGGGTACAGCAAAACGCGTGAGGCTTCTAAATTCTACCAAGATTAGCTATAATATGCTGAAGATCGCTGTATCGGTAGTTTGATCTCTTTTACGGCTTACATCGAAGGACTTTTCAATACGTTGGTATTGTTCTTGTAGAACCCCCAGAGGTGATCTAGTGACTGACGGCCAGAGAATACTGAAATTATGGAGGGAAGACTTCTCCAGCATGCTGAATGTCAGTGAAATTACAACCCCAGGAGATGGTGAATCCGAATCTCCAAACTGAACCTGATCTGAGCTGAATTTGTTGTCCCTACAAAACTAAGACGGCTGTGTAAACTAACGCTAAGCAAAACCAAAAGCTCCGTCAAAATCGAGAAGGACATCTCATAGCCATTTGATACCAAACAAGGTTTCAGACAAGACGACTTCATTTTACTTCTGCAATCTGCTGCTGAAGAAAATTGTTTGGGCTGCAGAGCTTAATCGAGCTCTTTTATAAAAGTGTACAGCTGCTTTATAAGTCACTCATTATTAACGGTGACAACTTCTGATGAGTCGACGTTACGAACTTTCGAGAGAATGGTTCTCCGGAAGGTTTATGGTCTTTTGCGCATTGGCAACGGCGAGTGTCGCATTCGATGGAACAATGAGCAGTAAGAGTTATAAGACGATATTGGTAGAGTTCAGCGAATTAAGAGACAGCGGCTTCGCTGGCTGGGTGATGTCGTCCGAAAGAATGAAAACACTCCAGCTCCGAGACTATTCGACGCAGTACTCGCCGGGGCAAACAGAGGTAAAGGAAGACCACCACTTCGTTGGAAGGACAAGATGGAGAAGGACCTGGCTACACTTGGAATTTCCAGTTAGAAAAAAGAAAAGGAAGAACGACTGGCGCTGTTGAAAGCTCGCAGATAACTCAATTGTGAGGCAGCGGAACATGACTAATCTTGAATCCCACCGTTCAGAGACTCCAATCATTTAACAACAAGTATTTGAGAGACAGTCCAAGTATTCTGGCCTAACAATAGAAGTTACTAAATCCATAAGAAGGAAAGAGTCGCGGCCGACCAAAAACAACCTGAAGTAGCTCGATGTTGTTCGAACCAGCCGCCGCTTTTTGAACCCTATATAATATGGTCTTACATAAAACCTTTTTTTGAAAACTAAGAAGCTTCAACCATATTTCGAGGGAATCGAGTAAAGTAAAAAGGTATGTGTGGGGAATATATAAATTGATTTCAAAGTAGTACCCACGTAGGCTTTGACCACTGGACTATTGCTGTCTCAAATGCCAAACCTCGCGCATCAACCAGAGGGCATCTTCCAAATAGAAAATAGATTACTACTCTAATGAATACTTCGCCTCTGCTTATAGGGCCAATGGAAGTAACGAGCTGCAAGCAAATCGCGAATATGGCGCATGCTCAGACTTAGATGTGTCTCCACAAGCTTACCATTTAGCCAAAGAAATGGCCAACAACTAGCGCTACAGCATGTTCTGCGCATAACAGCATGTGCCTGCTGGTCAGTAAGCTTGTACTCGTATGGCTACGTGCCGCCAGCAATTGCAGTTACCAACTAAATAACTGATTGCTACACTGGCCCAGTGCCTTGCTGCTCCACAGACGAGCAGCGGCGAAGCGCGCAACTAACTTGTTGTCTGCAGGCAAAGCGCAGCCGTGGAGATTCAGCTGAAGCCGCGTTTGCCATGTTTGTGATGTGTAACTGAGCAGGCGCAGGCGCACACGCCAGCAAGCGCAGCAGCAGCTAGACAAGCAGCAACCGCAACCACCTCACGCGCCTAAGCCACACGACCAGCTAATAAGAGCACCTACATGCGTGTATACTCGTACTCTTACTCATCGTCCGCAGATAAGGGTACGTGCTGTGTTGTATTTTTAGCCGCAGCAAAAACTCATTGCCGGTTTCGTAGCTGCTGCTGGTGCCAAATCGCCTGCATTATCCGACTTAGTCGGCTTGTTATTGCAACGCTTGACTGACTGGCTCGTGGCGTACCGAACACCATAGGCGACCCCCCTAAAACGAAGCACTTTATCTCGTAGAAAAACTAGAATTGCAAAAGCAAAAACACAATTTCGCCGTAAATTTTGCGAATTTTACAAATTTTCTACTTCACGCTGCATTTTCTGCTGGCGGAGGTGGTGTTGGCGCATTTCTCGGTCAGCAATTTGAAATGGTTTAAGTGCATAAGTATATATTTATCTACTTTTGTACTTATAGTTGGATTTCAGACTGGTTAGACTGGCAAAAAATAAAAAAAAACAGTGAAACACTTGGCATATTAAATGGTTGTACCCCCGCAGCTTTATTGGCACCCATTTCACTTTACTTCATTCTATGCCTCTGTTGTCTTTGCAACACATTTAGTATTCGCCAAAGTTGTCATTGCTCTCGTTGAATTCTTAGTTCTACCGGTCACAATAAATTATATTCCTGCTCACCCAATTTTGGTGCGATAAGCACGAGGCATAAAATTATAGGTCACTCCATTTAAATTGTGTCGGCGGCTCTTCCCGATGTTTAAGATAATTGCTACATGAACTAGTTTTCACAAAACTCTCTTCGTTGACGTCAGCTTG
This sequence comes from Bactrocera zonata, assembly GCA_037783105.1. Classification (NCBI taxonomy): domain Eukaryota; kingdom Metazoa; phylum Arthropoda; class Insecta; order Diptera; family Tephritidae; genus Bactrocera; species Bactrocera zonata. The sequence goes on from JBAWJQ010003699.1 coordinate 102,792, forward strand.
GCAAGAGTCGGACTTGCTTTGCAGCAAAAAAGCTTTTTCTCGTCATAACAACCTGAAAAGGTTTAAACCAAAATAGTGTAACTCCTACTAATACTGAATCAAATATCCTCAACAACGGCGTACACAGCAACAAAAAGCGCTTATAAAACGATATCTAGTCTTCTGTGCTTTGAAGACATGGTTCAACATTTCTTCATTCAAAAATCAATATATTTTTGGATATTGAGAAGAGCTCGGCCGTTCAATTTGTATTCGCTAATCACATTCCTCAAGTAAATTTTCAGCCTGCGAAGAGCCGAAAACTATATTTCACTAGCAGAAGCTGATACAGTTTTTTTCTTTTTTATAGTAGGAGGAAGCAGCGAAAACCGGGGTGCAGACCCGCGATTAAGGATCCGCTAAACCTAACCTACTCTCAACTCAAGACTCTTCTACAGAACCACATTTAAGTATTCGCTATTATGCGGACTGACATACGCCTAATCTGTTGAAAAATTCTCAGTATCAATATACATATTCTACTGTGTCCAAAAAACATTTGAATTTAAACGTGCGTCGAAAGATTTGGAAAATTCTTTTTTTTTTAGGTTGGTAATACTGTCAGTCACATTTATGTCAAATTTCATGTCAAAATATTCATTAGTGTTTGAGATACGTATCGTTGTGTGAGCTACCAAAAGTGAGTTTTTCGTTTTTTGCGATGTCGAAATTTGTTGAGCAAAGAATTTGCATTAAATTTTGTTTACGGAATCAATTTTCTGCTGCGGATACATTGAGGATGGTGCGAAAAGCCTTCGGTGATGAGGCCATGTCTAAAAAAAAAAGTTTACAAGTGGTATAGTGAGTTCCAAGCCGGCCGTGAACGTGTCGAAGACGAAGAGCGTCCAGGGCGACCATCAACCTCAACCGACGAAGCTCACATTCAACAAATCAAAGATTTGGTGTTGGAAAACCGTCGCTTAACAATTATAGACCTTGCTGATGAAGTTGGTATATCGAAAGGCTCAGCCAATACCATTTTGAGGGATGTTTTGGGCCTCAAGCGCGTCAAATCTCGACTGGTACCGAAAACATTGAATTTTTTGGAAAAAAGGCGTCGCGTTGAAGTGTGTGAAACGATGTTTTCCGACTACCAGGGTGTCATGAAATGCATTATAACTGGCGATGAGACTTGGATCTATGCTTACGACCCCGAAACAACCGATCAATCGAGCGAATATCGTGCCAAAAGAGAGCCGAGACCAAAAAAATCGCGCCAAAGTCGCTCAAAAATCAAGGTCATGTTGACTGTTTTCTTCGATTGTCGTGGTGTTGTGCATTATGAATTCCTTCCAACCGGTCAAACAGTCAACAAGTAATATTATTTGAACGTTATGCGTCGTTTGCGTAACGCTATCCGCCTAAAAAGGTCGGAATTGTGGAAAGACAATTCTTGGTTTTTACACCACCGTAATGCACCATCCCATACTTCCCTCGTAATTCGTGATCACTTCGCCAAAAACTCAACCCATATCGTTCCGCAACCACCGTATTCACCTGATCTGGCGCCGTGCGACTTCTGGCTTTTCACCAAGCTCAAAAGACCGCTCCGGGGACACCGTTTTATACGATAGAGGAGATTCAAGCCGCAGCGAAGACGGAACTGAAGCCATCCCGAAAAGTGACTACAACCAGTGTTTCGAAGATTGGAAAATCCGTTGGCATAAGTGCATTGCATCGGGAGGGGATGACTTTGAAGGGGATGAAATTGATTTGGAAGAATAAATAAAGAATTTTCAAAATAAATACAATGTCACCTTATTTTTTGGTAGTATGTATATATACATCTGTATACGTTGGACAGTTCGGACTAATGTCATTATAGAATCTGTAAAGGTAGCTTCTAAAGCCTCCATGTCCACTAAATATTTGGGTCAGATGGAAATCCAGGTCCTCATGTCGTCTGCCTATCCACGAGTGGATATCCGGAATAAGTCTATGAGTCCAGCTCCCTTTGGATGAGAGTTGGCTGCTGCCAAATTTTAATGTTCTTGTTCCTCTCCTCTGTCTTTGCCGATACTATTCTAGGCTCCGAATGTTTATTGTAATTCGAAAAAGCATTGGTATTTATTTTTGAAGTTATCTTTTTCAAATGTTGGCCAAATGGACTATCCCTTGAGTCCAATTTTCGACGACTCGTTCGAGCATTTCGATTGGTAATTGGCAAATGACACGCGTGATGTTCTCCTCTAAAGCCTGAATGGAAGAGGAATTGTCCGCATAGACTTTAGACTTGACATATTCCCACAGGAAAAGATCTAGCGATGTGATATCACACGATCTAGGGGCCGATCGACCGGCCCAAAACCTGAAATTATCTACTCACCGTTGTGTTCTCTCAATAAATCCGTTGATTGCTGCGATGTGTGGAAAGTGACGCCGTCTTGTTGAAACTAAATTTCGCCGAGATCACGAGCTGCAATATCAGGTATCAAATAGTCCGTTATCATGGCGTGATAACGGTCCCCATTGACGGTTACGTTTTCACCGCCATCAGTTTCGAAGGAATATGGACCGATGATTCAACCCAAGCACATAAGCATACCAAACAGTTGTTTTTTTCTGAGGGAAATGACAGCTCTTGAATCTCTTCAGGTTACTTCTCGTCCCAAATATTTACTACATATCCCAGAAAAAGGTCTCATCGCTGAACAAAATTAAGCTCAAACATGTCGAATCTTCTTGAAACTTTTCAATAGCCCATAGAGCGAATCAATGCCGCTTGGGAAGTTCGAGCGGCTCAATTCTTGCACAATCTGTATTTTGTACGTTTTCAATTTAACATCTCGGCTTAAAAGGCGCCAAGCCGTTCCATATGTCTTTCCACGGTCTTCGTGTACACTCTCAGTTACGGCTGCTATATTTTCTTCACTGCGGGCTGGAGTCATCGGCCAGCACGTTGAGTCATGTGGGAACCCGCCCACATATTAATTTAAAAATAGATTTAAGGTGTTTTTCGCGTAATTTTGAAATTATTAGAGCATAATACGAATTATTTCTAACTAACTAACAAAAAACCCGCGTGATTAAGTAATATTTGTTATGCTCCTTACTTTCATAGATTCTTAAATTTAATTTTGACGCCTCGAGTTTCATGCAAATTCATCACAATTAACACCAGAGACTATTACAATTAAAAGTCGTTGCTGAAGCTTGAGTATATACGTACATATATGATTTCATACATACATTCATACATATGTTTGTGTGTACTTAGGGAACAGAGGGGCCGTTGAGCGGAGTCTAATGAAAAAGGCAAAAAGTGCAAAAGAAGCAGGGAAGATGCGCAAAAGGCAAATGAAAACATTTCTGGCCGATATGGCTTTCGTTGTTGTTGTTATTGTTGTTGACTGACTTGCAGCAGCATTAGGTGCTTGCTGGCCCGTTGCATATTAATCACAGCCAAACGCACACATGGCAACACAACAAGCGCTCATACCACACACGCAAACACACAAACATAGGTGCGAATGTTGCTGCTGCAAGTTCTAGCGAGTGCAACAGCAGACAATCGCCTGCCTGCTCATGAAGCATGTGGCAAGTAGCATGTCTTACCGTCATTACAAACAAGGCTCAATGCACAACAAATTATTGCAACAACATTCTGCACTGCCACACAGGCACTTCAAGGAAGATGTTCTGGCATGCACATAGCCAATCACTAATATGCACTTGTACATATGAACAGACTCACTGCTTATTGTTGCAACACTGAGTTTACTTGGCGCGCTGAGCCTAGGACCGCAGTGCGATGACTTTTAGCATATTTAGCAGACAATGTTTCCATCGCAGGCACTTAAAGCTTTGTTACACAATGCGCTCGATGAGTTGTTGTTGTTTCTGTTGCTGTCGACGCTCAGTGAGTTGTACAGAATCGTAGCTAGACCCAGTGGGAACTTGAAAAGCGGCGTCGAATGTGGAACAATAAATAAATAAGTTTATTTGCAGATCAAATCCGATTTGATTAGGAGAGCTCGCATTACAGATCAACTTATCACATGATGTGTTTTCAAACTCGTTAAGCGATTACACCAAATCTAATTATAAGTGATTAGTGCGCTTCAAATTATGTTAAATCAGTTTAGATAAACTCACAACATGACGTGAGGAGATCAGGTTGGAATGTTTAATACGAGCTTAGACTACGTGATGTCATATCGTATGATTTCAGCGCATGTGTGATTAGTTTTGCACCAGCAATGTAGTTTGAGACTCGCTTTTATTTGATTAGAATAATGTCTGAAGTTATTATTATTAAAAAATCATATGATATGGTTAGATCACATGATGGCATTATATCACATCTTGTGAAGAAGGACATCCGTTTTTTTTTAAATGATTTTTAATGTGATAAAATATTATTAAGTGAAAAAAATCATATGATATGGTTTAACGACAACATGTGATGATATCAGATCACAAACGTCTTTTTCTTTACTTTATCACATGTTTAAGATTAGCCTTAACAATATAATTATATGGCCAATTCAACAGATCACATCATGTGAAGATATTATATATTTTTAAACTTAGCTTTTACCAAGTTACCATAATCAGAAAATCAGATCATATAATATGGCATCGCATCGTAAACAGAAACACATAGACACAGTAAATTATAATGGCATTTCCTTTAATAAACTTTGTAAAAAAAATCTTATCTGGTGAAAAAGAGATCATATGATGAAGTCAACATCACATCCGATCACATCATATTAGATCAGGATTTTGAGATTAGCTTTTACCAAAATATGATATCTGATATACACATTATTGGTGAAAAATAGATCATATGACATGATGAAAACATCAAATGTGATGAGATTAGCGTTAACAAAATTTGAAAAATGTGAAGAGATATGTTTATGTGTAGCAAAAAGTAATCTAATGAAATATTATTACGTAAAAATAAAAATCATGTGATATGATCAAATCAGCTCATATGATGTCTCCAGATAACATCATATGAAAACATCAGATCAGATTTTTCGGGATTAATCTATTAGAAGAGACATTGTTTTGCAAAAATAAAAAAATCATATGACATGGTCAAATCGTCAAATCACATCAGATGATGACATCAGATTACATCAAGTAAATATATCAGATGACATTTTTTGAGATTAGCTTTTGCAAAATTGGTCTAATGGAAAGAGATATCTTGCGAAAAATCACAGATGTTATGAATCAGACTAAATGTGAACAAAAGGTCATAAGAGTTGAGATCTTATCAATATGATCGAATCAGATCTAATGATATCAGAAGTGATCAAACCACATTAAATCGATTCAGATCTTATGATCATACACACATCATACTTCCCAAATTTTCAACTTATCGATTACCCTAATGCTGGTAATCCACCGCAGATGTCCAGCGAAGGCACAACTACCAACAGACCTCAAATCCAAGCAAATGCGGTGAAGTAAAAACTATCAAGAAGGCAACATTAACAACTCAACGGCATTGTTCCTTTTGCTGTTACCAGCATTTAATCGATACATATGTATACATAATCGATATGATTGATAATAATCGTACCCATAATCATGTAAATCATAATAACGCTTGCCGCAGCCGTGTTGTTGGCAGAAGTATGTGCTGGAGGACCGACCGACCGATCGGCAGATGCTGGAGTGTTAAAACTCTTATAACGAGCGTGAAAATTATATTGCAATGTTGTTGTTGTTGTTGTTTACAGCACTTCTACATATTAGTACCTATTATTTTAAGTTTGGTCAGCAGAGTTCTGGCCGTGTGTCTGCTGCTGCGCCGCGTGGCCGAGAAGGTGTGGCATTAAGCAGAACGCTTTACAGTCAAACAAACTGCGCGCTTGGTCCACACAAGAAGTCAAATCCTTTTCTGTTGCTTTCTACTTTACTCTTCTCCACCAATGGTTGTGTTTTATGCATATAAGTAAATACATACCTACGCATAGCAGTGTGGAGCTGCTGCCTCAAGCGCTGCCGTGTAGTCGGTCGCGTGCTGTGCGGCTTGCAACCGATTTGTTACCAAATAATTAGTAAATTTTTAATTCCAAGCACATTTATTATATTTATGGTTTAGTGCGAGTCCACAGGTGTACAACAACATCATATATATGGAAAATATATTAAATAACTTGGATGCTAAAAAGAAAGAGTTGGCTAGTTAATTTACCGATACAAATTATATACAATTATTATCTCTACAAACCAGTGAGAGAAGCTCACATCTTTTTGTATTTTTTCGAAGATACAATCCTCAAGAGTTTCTTCTGGAATTGGGAGGAATTATGCTAAAAGTGTTGATTGAGGCCGAAAGATATAATAAAATATTATAGCTAGATAGCTTCACACCTTCCCTCATTTGGGGCTATCGATTTTACTCTGTTGAAAAGGTGAAGTATTTGGATCTTAACCTTGATAGAAACCAATCATGGAAGTTCAATGTTAAGATGAGGGTGAGAAAGGCGCTGGTTGCCCTATATTGCTGTAAAAGAGCTATTATAATGTGGTGTATTTGATTAGGAGTAGGCGCTTGACAATGTCACATTCGCCAAATAGTTGGAACGTGTTCAACGAACGGCTCTCATTGATATTAGCGATGCACTACGTACAACATCAACTTGGAACTTATGCCAACCAGCAGCACCTGTCACACAGCCGGCAAATGGATTGCTGCGAAGATTGCAATTAGACTTTGGAAAGCCAGAAACACTTGAAGGGTTCCATAGCTGAACACCCGCACTTCGATTGCATCCCTTACCACTTGAATCATGCGCCACGATGAACAGGACTCCCACCGGCTTCTTCTCTGCGCACATACCTTCGAAAGGTATGTAAATAGGACGGCATCGCTGGAGAAGAGCTGCAGTGAGCTTTTGCACGAATGCATCGCAACACAAGAGGAAGGTTGGAAACGAAGTCTTCTGCCGGGAGCTCTCAATCAACTCTTGTTGCAGACTGCCAGACCAATGTAGTAGTGTCAAGTGTAGTGTCAAGCAGAAGTGACAGCTAGGAGCAGTTGTACTTCAATAAGAGCTAGTCAAGGAGTTCACCAGTCATCGTGCGCTCGGACCGGCACTTCTCGGGTTGCGAGAGCTTTCTGGGTCAGAGTGGAACGCAAAAGATCCTTAGAACTATTAGCTCTTAGCAAGATTCACATGACCACAACGACATTGTCCCATTGGCACCAAGCTAATAAGAAACAGTTCGTTGGTTTACGGTGAAATTAATTGATAACATTTCTTTATAAGAATACAGATTATACTTTAGCTTCCGCAGCTTGTGAGACTCGCACACAAACATTTATTTAACCAAGCTTGTAATATGCCCATCCAAAAGCGTTGACCCTGACCTTAGCAGCAGCGGTATTAGCGAGCAGTTGCGTACGAAATTATAGCGCGTAATTGCCGCTCAGACAGCATCAAGTTCCGCTTCCTCATTTACGATGCCACACTATATAAATATTATGAAGTTCTTCTATTAACATTAGACTAAAATGTGCACATATATTTTCTATTCCAAGTAGGTATGTGTGAACTTGGTAGTATAAGTTGATACCCTGTAGGAAATTTTTCTATTAATGTGTTGGTTCGACCACCAACCACGCGGCAATAGAAATACCTTAGGAATACCGTTGAAACCTACTTTTCTGGCGCTATGTCTGAACTTGGTATCCCCTCAAAGCTAATACGACTGTGTATACAGACATTGAGCAACCACAAAAGCTCCGTCAGGATTGGAACTTTTGGAAAGGAGCTCTCCGAGCCGTTCGATACCAAACGAGGTTTGAGATAAGGGGGAGAAAATAATACGATCTGCAATAAGTCTTGCCAGCAGCTGCTACTTTGGACTGAGTACGCAATCGAGAAATAAAGTCCTCTCTGGACAACCAAAGATCAAGCTTTATGAGTCACTCATCATTCCCGTCCTTCTGTATGGTGCAGAGGCATGGACGATGACATCTGCTGAGTCGGCGTTATGAGTTTTCGTGAGAAAGATTCTACGGAAGATTTATGGTTCTTTGCGCGTTGGCCACGGCGAATATCGCATTCGATGGAACGATGAGTTGTATGAGGTATACGACGACATTGACATAGTTCAGCGAATTAAGAGACAGCGGCTCGCTGGTTGGGTCTTGTCCTCCGAATGGATGGAACCACTTCAGCTCTGAGAGTATTCCATGGAGTACTCGGCGGGGGAAGCAGAGGAAGACCTCCACTACGTTGGAAGGACCAAATGGAGAAGGACCTGGCTTCGCTTGAGATATCCAATTGGCGCCAAGTAGCGAAAAGAAGAAACGACTGGCCCTGTTGTTAACTCGGCTATAATCACGTAAGCGGTATCTACGCCAATAAAGCAGAAGAGAGTGCTAAGGTAAGTAAGCCGAAGTTATGGTCTTAACTATTAAACCAGCTACGACTAACCATTAATAATCCACCAGCCAGCTGTTAGAGCGGTAGGCTTTCCTGCAGGGTCAGCTTTGCAACGTCCAGCTATTGCCGCACATTATATTCCCATTACAAATCAATTTTCGCCGTTGCAGCTAAGAAGTTTAGACGTTACAGTTTCATGGTTATTTATAAAACACGAAGACAAAGCAGCAACAAAGAATGAATACGAAACATGTCGTAACAAAATTTCTTACACCTTTTTGCTGTTGCCGCACATCAAGCACATATCGACAGGCGCACACATATTTAAATTCATATGTGTTTGTATGTGTGTATGGCGGCAAGTGCGTTGGACTGCGACTACTGATGCATGCAACGTCAGTGCATAACTGATCACATTACATTCTGCCTTGTTGCGCGAACGCTACAAAAACAAGAAGCAACAGCAACAACAACATAGCAACATTAGAACGCATAATCGCATTGCATTATCATCAGCACAATCAACGACGAGAAACCCACTTATGCATTGCAGATTCACAAACCCCGACACACATACACACACACACACACATAAGCTATAAAGCTGCGTTTATGGTTAGCTGGGCCAATAAATATTATAACAGCACAAGAAGGCCTTTTGTATGCGCTTACTAGCCGCTGGTAGCGACACGAGCACATGCCGCCAAAGTCATTCAACTGCAACAACAACAAGGCGGCCAAACGCAACTCGCCGCTCCGAAGTTAAGAACAAAAGGCGGTTTGTTGCAAGCTCTGCAGCTGCCCAGCTGAGAATGCACGGCCCGGCAGAGATTGTCTTGAGGCAGTCAATAATCGGCTGCAAAAGAGTGTTAACAAAAACTAATTTTGTTTTTACTCCAACCGTCCTTTTATGGCATAATTAATACGTTATATAATGTGGCAAGTTGCAATTAAATGGCTCGATCACGCTTCAAACTATTGCCAACTGATTAGATTGTAAAATGTAGTACTTGCAGTAGGCGCCACATCACCTTGCTGCGCTTCTTGTATTCATTAGCCAAGCGGATAGCATCTGGAGCCTGCAGGGTTAGCTAACAGGTTCACGAGATTTAGAGAATGAAGAAACAGTTTCATAATAAATTAAGCCATACTTATATAATTATAACAGTAATGCCATCTGATGACATGTGACCCATACTAAAAACAAAAAAAAAAAATACATTATCATATATTTTAATGCAAATCAACAAAGAATCGCCTTTGAACGAACTCTTTTTTTGGACCAATACAAACGCGCCAATTTTTAATCCAATTTTCAGTGCACTTGTCTCGGAAGCGATGGCCTTCAGTTGTCAAACATATATTTTATCTCTTTAACTTTTTCGATGTTCTCGTCATTAACAGAGGTGGCTGGACAACTCGCTCGAGGCACGTTTTCGATGACTTCACAATCAAAGTAAATGCTTTGTGTCACCGAAATACTTGTGTCCCTGATAAAGTAAACCCAAAACACTTCCACATATTTTCAACGATTCCGTAGCCATGAATGAAGAAATTGATGATGAAATTGATCTCTTCACCGCAATTGTAATTTTTAATTTCGGTCAGTTTCTTCGCATTCGGTTAGAAATCGGTTAAATGATTTCTTTTTACGCCGAAACCGATATCGAATTCGATTCGAATCGATAAGTTTTTTCCAGAAACTATTTGATCGAACAAAAGCCGGAAAACTTAATAGACTCGGCTGTTCCGGAGTTCCGGCCACTTTTTTGCTCTTTATTCAATGCTTTATAAAAAGTGTTACAGTGATGGGATTTAGTTCAAATATGTGCCGTTTAGTTCGATAATCTGTTTCCGTTCCGTTTTTCGTAGAAGACCGCCTCCTTATTTGTGAAGAATTCGGACAGCCACTTTTCACAAGCCTTTTTTGACACAACAAAAGCGTTCACCATGGACAGGAACAGGTGGTAAACCTTTGGCGCCATGTTCGGGCTGTATGGTAGATGTGATAAAACCTCCCATCCGAGCTCTCGCAGCTTCTGACGAGTCATCGACGAAGTGTGTGGTCTGGCGTTGTCCTGGCGGAACACCACACCCTTCCTGTGGGCCAATTCTGGACGCTTCTGGTCGATCGCCTACTTCAAGTGGTCCAATTGTTCGCAGTAGATGGTAGAATTAAGCGTCTGGCCATATGGAAGCCGCTCATAGTGGATGATTCCCTTTCAATCCCAGCAAACACACAGCAAAACCTTCCTGGCCGTCAATCTCGGCTTGGCCACTGTTTGCGACGATTCACCGGCCTTCGACCACGACCGTTTTCGCTAGATATTCTCGTATGTGATCCATTTTTCGTCGCCAGTCACCATCCGCCTCAAAAATGAGTCGAGTTCGTTCCGTTTCAGCAGCATATCGCAGGCGTTGATTCGGTCCAGAAGGTTTTTTTGCGTCAAATCATGCGGCACCCAAACATCAAGTTTTTTTTGTGTATCCAACCTTCTGCAAATGGTTTAATATGGGCGATGTCACGAGATGCCACATGCCGGTCTAATGCCGATGTTTTCCATGATTTGATCGGTATTCGTCGTCACAGTTCTTCCGCCGGCTAGCTTATCAATGGTGTCGTTTTCACTCGCTCTGAATCGTCGAAACCATTCCTCCGCAGTTCGAAATGAGAGTACCATCCCCCCAAACACCATTAATCTCACGGAACGATTATCTAGCGGATTTGCATTTAACGAAAGTAAACTTTAAAATAAGGCGAATTTCGGCGGTAGTGAACTCCATGTTTACACGTCTATAAATGTTGAACGCAATATCCAAACTAATCATGCATAGCGTTGTTTTATAGGTTATGTCAAGACTTTTCAAAGATGCCAGATACGAGCTCTGTTATACGAGTACATAGCCGCGAAATTCATAAGACAAAAAGGCGGCCATATTGCGATCCCAGTTTTCGATTCACACCAAATAAATTATTTCTGATAGCGGTCACGATTGAAAGAACGGTAACGGTATTTAATCGTTTATATTTCTGACGTCTCCTCAAAAAGTAACTGCTTATCCAATTCCAATAAATTTACTAGGTAGAACAAACACCTCAGAAAGTAGAGGTTTTGAAAGGAAAATCGATCTGATTGTCCCGAGTAGAGTCAAACATTGGATTTTTCTCAGCCTTCGCGCTTTGGAATTATACTTTCAAAAATAAGAGATTTAAAGTCGGCCACTTTCCCAACTCTTAGACTTAATTTTAGACAGAGGTAAATCTATCACCACTTGACAGCTCTAACTTTGTTCCATGGTTTTATATACCATACCAAAAGTACCTTAACTACATATACTGACTTCATCTTCTGATGTAATCTCGCAAACGAAAGAGGTGGCAAAGCAGAAATAAAATTGTTTCACTCAGACTTACTTGTTTTCTTATCGATCGTCAGTTATAACACTAGAAACAAAATGTCAGCAAGGTAGAGATCGGACTCGGAACGGTCCCGGTTACAACGGATGAAGAACGAACTGTGTCTCCATTATTCTCTTGCGTTGCAATGCTAGAACTCTGGACTCGGAGCGAGATCAATAGGCACTATACAAGAACGCTGGAGATCCACTAAACTAGTTGCTCATAGCCACGGTCATCATGCCGACGGGTCCGGAGCGGTACCGTTTACATCGGATTGAGAACGAGCTGGGTCTCCATTATCCTCTTGCGTTCAACGCAGGACCTCAGGACTCCGAATGAGCTCAGCAGGCGCTATATAACAACTAGATCCCGTGTAACTTGCTCTCAGCAAAGGTCGTCTTGCTATTCTGGGAGTTCTTTCTGGATATTGCTCTAAGAGCGAAGATGCAGTAAGGTTGCAAATTTTATTGAACTCGTATTACAAAAGTAATACGGTAGAAGGTGAGGTGGCTATCTAAACACTTTCTTCTATATTGTCCAGCGGTGTCTAGTGAAATAATCGGAATCGAAATCAGCCGACTCAACAAATTTGTAGAAGGTTCAAACGCTTTGTTGATTGTTGAGTTTTGTATTTTCAATACTTGGGAGTATTTAGGTATGACAATAGGGTGAACGATGGCAAGATGAAATATCTCTTTTCATCAAAAGAGCCGTCGCACTCGCGGCTTGGCTGCCACGTCACTGTTGACAATCATAACATCGAAGTCGTAGATAATTTTGTCTATCTTGGAACCGTCAACCGGGGAATTCAGCCCAGAATAACTCGTGCCAACTCCGGACTGAGAAGTAAAGTACTCTTTCGACGAACAAAGACCGAACTCCATAAGTCACTCATTATTCCCTTCCTGTTATGTGGTGCAGAGGCATGGACGATGACAACATCTATGAGGTGGCGTTACGAGTTTTCGAGAGAAAGATTCTTGGCAACCACGAATACCGCAGTTGATGGAACAATGAGCTCTAAGAGTCATACACCGCAGGAGGAAGCATAGAAATGGAAGACTTCGACTCTGTTGAAAAAACCAAGTGAAGAAGGACATGGGTACACTTGACACCTTCTATTGGCGCCAAACAGCGAAAAGGAAAAACGATTATCTTGTGTCTATGCCCGTAAAGAAGAAAAGAATGGAGTGCTCTAGAAGCGGAACTCGTTTTTGGCCTGATTTATCGGTCGGATTTCTCATAAGTACGGTTGGCTCGAAGTGACTTTGAGGGTAAGTGTTTAAAATCCGGTCGATGGATCCATCCAATTAATATGATGGAGCTCACCTATGAGCAAATCCGTTGAGCACTCCCGTTTCCTTGCCTCCACTGAGACCAACTTGGCGATGTTTAAAATATTTGTATTACAACAAAGTCTACTTCGGCAATCATATATCATATCCATGCATGTACATGTGTACATATGTATGTATGTCTGTCTGTGGCTTTGGGATAATCTATCAACGCACGGCTGAACACGCAGCAGTTACTGTAAGTACAATATGATGCAACATGCCACGCCTGTTCCTTGCTTATTGTTATTTGTTCATATGTATAGTATATGCAAGTGTACTTGCCACATGTTGCATGTTGGCATGACATGACATTGCTAGCAACTAATTAAAACGGTTTCAAGGTGAAAACAACGAGTTATAACTGCACATAAGCAAAAGCCGAAGAAAAAACGAACATCAAATGCCACAACAAATATGTGAAGCACACGCAAGATAACAGCAACAACAACAACAACAACGCTGCCGCTGAGGACAACTATATCGAACATGCGCTATATTGTCAAATAGTTATGTGCAACAACAGCAACAATGCCGGAGTGAAATACCAGTTAGCTGAAATTAAATGCAATCGTTCGTGCAACACAAAGCCGCTGCCACTGTTAAAAGGGTTGCAATTGCTTGCGAATGTGCAACATGCTACAAACACGTTGACAATGCTCTTCATGGCATATTTACAGACATTTTATTTGAAGTTTGAAATTGCCAGCATGTTGCAACAACAACTATTTTAAGTATAGAGACACAAACACACACACACACACACAGAGACATGCCAACAATCAGAAAATCTATAAATTCCATCTGAAATTGTCATTGACCATAGATAACTGCGACAATATGCGTCCACGTCAATTTGTGCTGCATTATTTACAATGTGCCACATGCGCGTCATTTACTGCCAGCTGCGCTAAGCAATAGCAGCAATAGGCTGCGGCGGCAGTAATTATTGCGCGCCGCCGCCGCCGCCGACGCCGTCACTGCCATAATTTTGTTGTTTGCTGGCAATGACACAGCAATGCGTTTAAGTTGCGCACGTTCGTGCCACAATTGTGGGCAATTGTCGGCGTTGGAAATGTTGCACAAACAGCAGTCAGTTCGATAGGCAGCGATAAGAATCGCTTGGCCGCTCGCAGAAAAAGGCGCGTTGAGCAATATTATCTGCGTAATTTATATCCTTATTAAGAAGCCATCAACTCGGAATGTCTGCGTTGGCACTTTAGCCGAACGGCCGTACAGCCGGTGGCAGGCGCAGCAGCAGGTGAGCTCAGCACTACAAATACCGCTGCTCCCAGCACTGCTTTCCCACTACAGCTGCCGCACGTTGCAGGCAAATCTGAAGAAAGTCATCATAAATCTTCGGCTTTTTCTCTCTATCGCTAATTTTATTCATCAATTTCATTAGTATTCAACGCGTCGCACGCTCGTCTACAGAAGCTTTCACGCCTTTTCGGGATTTGTTGCTTCTCATCACATTTTCACACATACACACTCATCTTTTTGCACTGATCTAATGGTTGCACTGGTCTAATAGACTTGTGAAATACTGAAGGCTCCAGGGACTAAAATCCCCGTTGCTTTTTATACTCTTTGTGAGACGCGCGAAAATGGAGTAGAGTCGGATCTAAGCTAATAAAGCTGAATTTGCTCAATTGAATTCTCAGCAGTTGCATTTTTCACTTTAATAGTCTAGTAAAGTAAATACGAAGCTTTTCTTGGAAGCAAAGAATTTGTGTGCCATCCGAAATCCCGTGTTAATCTAACTCAATTCTTAGATGGTCACAATCACTCAAAAATGGAAAAATAGAGCGACTTTGAACAGATTTTCTGTTATTTCTTCTTCTTTGCTGCCGTAAACACCTTTTACGCGGATATAGCCGAGTTAAAAACAGCGCGCCAGTCGTTCTTCCTTTTCGCTGTTTGGCGCAAATTGGCGATTCC
The DNA here is from genome assembly GCA_037783105.1 of Bactrocera zonata. NCBI lineage: Eukaryota > Metazoa > Arthropoda > Insecta > Diptera > Tephritidae > Bactrocera > Bactrocera zonata. The sequence continues at coordinate 117,866 of JBAWJQ010003699.1, forward strand.
AAGTGGAGCTCAGATTCTCTTCCACCTGGTCTTACCAACGAAGTGGATGTTTTTCTCTCCTTCTGCCTAGCCGCAGTCTTTTAATTCACTGAACTGTGTCAATGCCATGGTATATCTCGTGCAGTTCCTTGTTTCGTAGACTCGGATTCGCCGTTGTCAATGCTCAAAAGATCATAAATTAAGCGCAGAACCTTTTTCTCGAACCTTTCTCTCGAACACGTAACGCCGACTCATTAGATGTTATCATCGTCCATGCCTATCCACCACAAAGCAGGACGGGGATGTTGGGCGACTTGTGAGTTTGCTCTGTGTTCTTCGAGAGAAGACTTTACTTCGCAATTGCCTACTCAGTCCGTGGCAGACTCATTTGATAATAATGGTTAGGAAAAAGCCACAGCTCACACCAAACAGTTAATTTTTCGAGATGAAAGAGCAACTCTTTTCACGTTGCTCATCATCCAAAATACGGCAATTTTGTTTGTTTACATACCCATTGATCCAGAATAGACCTCATCGCTGAACAAAATTTGTCTGTAAAACGTCGGATCTTCTTGGAACTTTTCAAGAGCCCATAGAGCGAAGCGTTGTGGTTTAGGAAGATCGAGAGGCTTCAATTCTTGTACAAACTGTATTTTGTACGCTGTCAATTTAAGATCGCGACGTAAAATGTGCTAAGAGGTTATATACGTCAGTCCGGACGTGGTCTATTCGGTCGAATATTATCCAATAATGAATGTTCGGAAGGACTCATACAGTTCATCTACATTGAAAAGGTTTCGAATTATTCACATTATTGTAATTTTCGGCTACCGAGTTATCTTATCATTGTCAATTATCCGTCCGCCTTTTAAACTTTTCATTTCGTTCGACAAATGCGGCTCTCCATCTTCTTCAGTCCTTGAAAATTTTCCAAAAAACTGAGATAAGTTGAGACCGAAGATCCTTTATAACATCAAAAGCCAACCTTATTGGATATCTCTTTCTTCAGGTTTCGGCGCTGTTCTTCAAGATATGAATCTCACTTGAACTACTTAAGATATTCTTTTATGACGCCAGAAAATTCATATATTCCTAAGTATTGTCTAAGCGCCTTGAACCCATCACAAGTCTGCTTAAGCGTCAACTTCCACCAGATTTCTTGGCGGTTTGAAGATGTGAAATCTAAGGTGCTTTAGCCTTAATCTCGCAGAAGCAGTCTATTCTAGAATGAACTATTGAGATATTTCTTCATGGTATAGTTTCTAGCCACTGAACACCTATTATCCAGAAGGATTGTGTGACCTTGCGAGCGCTAGCGGTTTATCAACGTTAAGCACCTGAGAGGCACTTCCATGCAGTGGTTAAACTTATAAAAGCAGCGGAGCTCTCAGCTGTTCCTATTTTACATTGAAACTGAGACTCCTTCCTTGGAAGCTTCATAATTTCCTTGTGATTTCGCTATGGTCTCTTCTATGGGACTAGAAATTCCATAATTTATCTCGATCGTTTGGAGAGCTTAAGACTTGTCTCACTTCCCTGTCATCGGAGTGGTTAGTTACTACTCTGCAGGATGTTGTGAACCTAAGCTGTAGTTCTAATGCTACCTTTAAGGCCGTCACATCTACTTGGAACACTGAAATGAAATGAAAAACTGAAACTCATTTTGATTTGTAGTTCCTCATTATAGAAGCCGCTGCCAATATTCTTTGCACGCTTTGAACCAGCTGTAAAGAAATTCACAGGGCTTATCCACCAAAAGCTCCAACCCGCATTTGCATCTCTCACAGGTATCAACGTAGAGAAAAGGCCATCAGCGGTAGGATCGGCGACATGGGATCCAAAAAATCGTTACTGCAGTCGAAGTGTCCGAGGATTCCGTAGTGTCCCACCTCGCGGTCAGCGCGGCACCCAGCTTTTCTGAGCCTGTTCAGCAACTTTCGCGGCCATACATTCTCCGTCCATGTAAATACTCCATAATAGGTTAACAGCGAGCCTCGAATGAAAGTTTCGCATTATTTCGAGTGAAAAGAACCCTTTTATGCATGCAAGTTGCCGCATTTAGCACATTTGCCACAGCTATGTGGCAGCAAGTGCAAATGCAATTAGTTGCGCTTTATTTGTATGGACCACATCGCATTCCTCATTGACCCCACATCGTACATTTCACTAGCCACATTTGCGCGGTACCAATAAGGCTACCGCATTTTCTATTTAAACTGACATTAATCCATTTCAATTACGATTTATAATCGTTGCAGCGCTTTTGTGGCACCTCCTTTGGTTGGTGACAGAATTCGCGGAGATTTGCTGCTGCCACCGCGACTGCGCGACGACTTCCACTGCCGATCGCCAATAGTGTTCACCTGTTTGCAGAACTCAAGCGGCCGACATGCCTCGCCGCCGAGCCGCCTCGTTGCGTTACCGCCTTTTGCCAGCACTTTGCAACTTAGCCGCCTTGCTGCCCCGCAGCGGGTCGCTCGACTTTCCTGTATTTGGCATTAAATTCTAATTAAACTTCCTGTCATTGCTGCGCATGCTTTATTGCTGTTGTCAAGTTGTCTTTGTTGTTGTTGTTTGTTCGCGCAGTCGGCGTCGCTCCGCCACTTTTCCAAAGCACTTTGCATCGCCGTCTCGAACAACGAACAATTGTTGTTAATGCACACAGCTGTTGACAACTTTTTGTTGCCGCAACTTGTCAGTCTGTGCAAATAAAATTTGTCGATCGCTTAATTGGTGTTTGTTGTGCGCGTTTACACATTTTTACAAGCACTGGAACATGTGTACTCGTCTATTCAACTGTCTTTTAAGCGCATGCGCGTTTTTCCCCATCAGAATGTCTGTATGTCAGTGTGTTTGTGTTAATTCACGTGAATGCAGATGTGCTTGTCTTCTTCTTGTTGGCTTCTTCGTAAACTACTCAATCATACAACTTTTGCGCAGTCGTCTGTCACGCGAAGAATGCGGTTTGTAACAACTCTTCGCTATATTTGCCGAATAAGTCCCCGAACGCACGCAAACTGAAGCACGAGCGTTGCTCAATATGACACAGCATGTGAGAAGTGTTAGACTTTCATTGGCTTTTGAATATATTGTATGTTCGATTCGCTACTTCTTTGCTCATGCAATCTCATGCCACGAAATTTACCTTTGATTCACTCGTCAAGTCTCTTAGAATGTATTCAGTATCCGATTGAATGTGAATACCACTTCTTCTTTTCAAAAGAGTGGAGCTCTTCCTATGGTTCTCTCAGCGGATTCTGCGTCGATTACTCTCAGAGCTTGAGCGTTTACCATTCATTTCGACAACATGACCTATCCGCTGTCTTTTGATTCGCTGAACTATGTCAATGTGGTCGTATATCTTATACAGCTCATCGTTCCATCGACTGCGGTATTCGCCCTTGCCAATGCGTAAAGGACTATAAACTTCTACAGACCCTTTCTCTCGAAAACTCGTAACGTCGACTCATCAGGTGTTCTCACATCCATGCCCCTGCACCACAGAGCTATAGAGTTTGGTCTTTATTCGTCGAGAGAGGACTTTACTTCTCAATTACCAACTCAGTTCGAAGTAGCACCTGTTGGCAAGAGTTATTCTGCGTTGGATTTCGGGGCTGACATTGTTGTTGGTGTTAATGACGGTTCCTAAATAGACGAAATTATTTACGACTTCGAAATTATGATTATCAATAGTGACGTGGGAGGCTAGTCGCGAGTGAGACGACTGTTTGTTTGTTGGCAGGAGATATTTCGTCTTGCCACGTTCACCAGCAGACCCATACACTTCGCATTTTTAACCAGTCTGGAGAAAAGCAGAGCTAACGGTGCGGTTGTCGAACCCAATAATGTGAAGTGGTGTGTATCGATCTTCTTTTCGCGGTTCTTTTCAGTTGTTGATTTTCCAGGCCTCTAGCCACACTGATAAGGTTCAATCAGTTTGTCAACGGTGGGCTTTAATCTTTGGCACAGTAGGCTCGATAGAACTTTATACTCGATGTTGAGAGGCTTATCCCACGGTAGTTGGCGCAGATTGTGTGGTTTCCCTTTTTGTGGATTGGGCAGAGCAGACTTAAATTCCAATCATCCGGCATGCTTTCGTCCATATTCTACAAAGAAGCTGATGCATTCTCCTTGACAGTTTTACGCCGTCGTATTTGAATAGCTAGGCCACCAACCCATCGTCCCCGTCGCTTTGTTGTTCCTCAGATGGGTAATTCCTTTTCAAATTTCTTGTTAGTCGGTCAATGAAACGACTGCTCCATCATCATCAATTAGAAAATCGAGCTCGCCATCTCCAGGTGTTATGCTTTCTCTGTCATTCAGCAGACTGGAACCTGTACTTTCAATAGTTCAATTGTTTGAATAGTGCAATCGCCCAGAAGTGGCCATGTTTTACCATTAAAAGAGAAATTATGTTGCACCAGGACAATGTCAGACATCACTCATCGAAAGTGACTCGCCTAAAGCTGCAAGAGCTTGGTTGAATTGTTTTTAATCATCCACGTTATAGTCCGGATCCAGCACCAAGTGATTACTACCTATGAATGTGAAATTGTGAAAATAGACTATTCTAGTTTTTGACAATAGAAACGAACTTGGAATCTAAAATAGTACTGGTTTTCATTTCTTGCGGCTTAAAAAATGTTTTAGGAGTTCTAACTGCAGTTCTTGGGATCCAGCTGCTCTTCTGTGCTGCAAAAATCTTTCAAAATCACTTCAATATGGTAGAGAAAAACTGTAAATTTTTGTTTTCCACAATATTGGCAGTGTTTCAGCTGGACTTTTGACTTTGAGGCCACCAAAAAATATGATCAGTATAAGAGCTCGGCGATCTCAGCTAGAGTTAAGCCTCGGCAGCCTTTTAGGCTGGTACTACACAGTTGATGATTTATTCCAAGACTAGGAAAGGAAAAAAATATACAATTAACCGTATTATTATGTCTTAAGCCCATCTTTAATTTGGGATCGATTTTTTAGAGCTAAACATTTTTACTCCATATGCCCTACTCTTTACACAATGACCTCGGCCGCAACTCTCCACTTCAGACCTTTAATTACGTCAGTACTCTATGAATATTTTTACCCCTAAGTATAGCGGAAAATAAAATTGACAGACTTATTCGACGATCCTCAAACCACCAATTTTGTTTCTTTTTACATTCCATTTGACATTTATGAGCTTATCTGTTCGAGTCACTAAGTAGAATGGGGAATTTTAAATAGGTACTTTTATTGTAGATGTTAAGAGAATCTAATTAAGCAAATATGATTCAAATGTGTTAAGTCCCTTGTCGATCATCCGAGAATATCACTATCTCTAGGATATAATCGAAGTATCTTGACCAAGCGCCTCTTTGTTATACCCTGAAGAGGGTAGATTAAGTTTGACATTATGGTTGTGGCGCTCAGCAGGAAACGTAGGAGACTTTGTAAAGTATTTATCTATATAAATGACTAGAGACCGCCCACTTGTCTGTTTACACTGGAACCAATCCCTTAGTTTTTGAGACATCGCCCCGAAATTTGGAACATGTCATTTTCTCCCGAACAAGCTACTCATTTGTCAAAATAGTCGATATTGGTCCTACATAGCATATAAGTGTAATGCAAAGTAACCAATCAAAACCGAGATAAAAATTGCTGCATTCCCTTTTATGCTATAAGGTACCACTGTAAGACGTATTAAAGCTTCGGTACAACCGCAGTTAACGTTTTTCCCTGAGTTTTCCTTCCAAAGTGAGGGCCTTTAAAGCTGCTTTAAAAATGCTGATCTTTTTTATGAGATTTCAAAAAAGATGACTGAAATATGGATGATGACATTTTTCTAAACTACTCGCCTCTTATTCCATCATTTATTTACCGACCCACACCAACAGAGTCTTCGCCAGTTTCACTAACACAACTGAATAAGTAGTCTACCAGGGTCTAGCACCGACGAACCAAAAAGTTTCTCTATCAGAGGCAAGCCAACTTACCTGAAAGGTGTCGAGTTAGAATAATTTGCACATTCTACTTTTTCTCTTCAAAGAGTTTGCGAACGGACGAATCGTTAGCATTTTCTCTAACCGGAAACCTTGAAATTTGTATGTTTTATTGTCAATATTTCCGGTCATTACCTACAAGGTGTCAATCTTAGCTACATGCTGAGAGTGGTTCACAACTTGACTAATCCTAAATCAGTTCCACCACAGGTTGTAAATAAAGGGTGGTGAAAAGCACGCAATATCGTAAAGCACACTTTATCGTACGTGATGAGAACAACTTTACTCCGAATGCCGAAATCTTAATTTTGTCTATTTTCATGTTGAGAGCCAAGGCAAACGAGCTGCTTTGTAACTGTAGATGGCGCCGTGCTCAGTGTGGTAAGATGAAATATCCAGCATCAAATTATGAATTAATGTTTTTTTGCTTTTATACATTTATTTTATATATTTTTTTATTTCATATATTTTACAAAGTTAAATAAAGATTTTCACTTTGTAAATATTTCAAACATTATTTTTTATCCGTTAAATGTGAAAGAAAGCAAATTTAACTAAATAAAAATAGTAAGCAGAAACAGTGTTGCAATTTTGTTTACCGTTACTGATGTTGCCACCTAGTGTCAATTGCTGCAAACGGCGCTCCAAAGAGAGGGAGAGAGAGCACGCGAGTAGAGTTGCCAATTGCCTGCGCTGCATCCAACCAAGGCGTTTGTGGCTGTTTACATTTATTGGTGTTTGATACGTGAACGCGCACAGACAGGAAAATTCTTGTTCGGATCGCGCGCAGTGTGTTTTGTGATTTTGCCAGCAAAGGCAAAAGCAAAGTGTTCGGTATGCGTGTAGAAAAAGTGTCAGTGCGTTTGTGTTTGTGTGTTGTCTAGTGGCTGAAAGGAGAAGAGCCGCAAAAGAAAATGTTCAAAACGGCGACAAAAACAATAATTTTTATGGTGTAAAAAAGGAAATAAATATACAGTAAGTGTGTTTGTGCGTGCAGTGAATTTGTAATGAGGAAGTGCGTTTGCTATATGGAAGTTGCAAAGGCAAACATATAAAAAAATTCATTTGAAAACAACAACAGCAAAGCGTAGCGCTGAGAATCTCTTTGTTTGTGAGTGCGTGCGTGTGGATGCCTCCGTAATTGCGGGAGTGTAGTGGCTCTGTATCGACGTCTGCACGCTGGTACATAGATACATACATATATACCGTTGTGCGTGAGTGTGTGCGCGTATGTATGTGGCAGCAACAAGCAAATTTAGTGGCGACACCGTTGTGCAACAACAAATTGTAAACAAAATAAACAAAAAAGAAACGTGAATATGTGTGTGTGTATGCACACAGCTGATAAAGTGAAAATTGTGTGGAAATACAAATTGTTTGCGCAAAAAAATTAAACTTCGCATACATACATCGAGATGTCTGTAGGCATTGCAGTGTTTATAAACATGTGACCAGCAACATTGAATGTTTGCCCAAAGGTGTGCGGGCGAAGTACGCCCACGCAAACAAGTGGATATGTAGTGAGAAATGGAGAAATAATAATTTTTTACAATAACAATGAAATATATTTAATTTTTAGACTGTTTTTTGAAGGGAAAAAATGTTGAGCGCGTTTTCTTCGATACTATTTGTTATGTTTTACTTGATTTTCATTGTCTATTGTTACATTTCTACTAGTCCAGGAGTTTTATATACCCTGAGCAAGTTATATCGCTTACCCAGCAGGAAAAGAGCACGACTAACTTTATGTTGGTCAATTTTTGAGTTATCGACACACTTTATTTTGTCTTCAAGAAGTGGCTCAGTTATTAGAATCGCCGAAATCAGACCACTATAATATAATATAATATATACATATGTATGTAGTTGAAGTGCAAACTTAACGTTGAAAATCAAGTTCTTGACGAGATATTTTCACAACATTTGGCATAGATTATTGCCTAAAATAGAGCTACAATATTTGTTGAATTTGTTCAGATCGGACCACTATAGCATACAGCTGTCATACAAACTGACTGCTCAAAATCAAGTTCTTGTATGGAAAACATTTTTATTTGACCAGATATCTTCACGAAATTTCGCATAAACCATCATCCAAAGCAGTACTGCAATCTCCGAAGAAATCATTCAGATCGGACCACTATAGCATCCATCTGTCATACAAACTGAACGTTCAAAATCAAGTTACAACTATTTTTATACCTTTTTATGCTATAAGAAAGGCACCTGTAAAGGGTATTATAGCTGTTATCTAAAGTTCTAATATTTATTTTTTTTTCACGTGACGCCGTCACATCCCATTAATAGTCAACAACCAAATGTATGAAATTTCACCGCGCTCGTTTAGTTAGTAATTTGTTTTTGTTTATTTCTTTCATGTCTTACCTTTGCTTTTGCATACAGTATTTCTTTTTCGTACTCATTCCTCATTTTTCGCCTTCAAATAAACTCCGAAGTCGCTGTCTGCGTTTGCGTTTTTGTGACTGGTTTTCCACTCGCTGGTTGTTTGTTGGCTTATTGGCTCATGTCTTATAGCTTATTGCTCATTGTTAATTTTTAGCCAGTCTCTTATTGTTTTTGTACACATACCCACCAATTGTTTTTGTTTTGTTTTCTGTTAATTGCGAACGTCCACACTTGCCTGTGACGGCGTCGGTGACTTCGTTTTCGTACTAATTTGAAATTCCAAAAAATGTGAAACTCAAGTCCAAGAAATGTTAATACAAACAAAAGAAAGGCAAAAATAAAGAAAGTGTTTTTGCGTAGCGCGTACTTAGGCTATGCCGCTGTCCATTCCACGCAGAAAGCGGGCAATAAGTTTTAAACAAAACCGTAAAGTTAACGTTTAAAGTTGAACGGTCTTCAATTGGATGTAACAGGAGAAGCGTCTCTATCAGCCTCCATGCATATTTTAACAACGAATTCGAGAATTCTGTATCCCAGCTGAACTGATTGAAATTAAAAAGAAAAAAAAAATACCCTTGATGTAATGTAGACAAGAGGGCTTATGGTATATGAAGAGTTCAATAGTGGCTGATGAAATCGCAAAGCAACAAGTCATGTCAATACTTTTACAGTACTGAAAATGGCGAGATTATATTAGTGACAGGAAGAATATGCGATTTGCAAGGAATTTTGCAATTGCCTTACAAAACTTTAAACTTTTTTTCTCGAAGCGTTGTTTTCGGAGTCGACTCGAGAGTTTCTTCGAAGCGTCTGGACAGATTAGCTTGAAATTTTCAGTCGATTTTTGTTAATATCTAACAGTTAACGATCGAAGGAATCAGATTTTGAACACTAATTTGAAATGTAACTCTTTTTGGGAAACCGATTTATAATTGTTATCTTTGCTTCCCCATCGATAAGTATGTATTATTATAGGTATTAAACATTTTTAGAAACCAGCTTTCGCCTTCACCTTTGAGGTGTTATTAACGAAAAATGATGTTAACTGCTAACTGTTTCTATATTTTGAAACGCCCTTCCATATTCAATATTAAAATTGCCTCATATTTACAATACATTGGGATCTAGACATAGGATTGGATCTTTCATCCGAGTTCAGGAATTTTCTAAGATTTGTGGTGCAGTAAAGTCTTCTTATACTTTCGGAGGGAATAATATTTTCGAAAAACTGACAGAAGTTACTTTCTGTATACTCTGAACAGGGTAAATTAAGTTTGCCACCAACTTGGTAACACCCAGAACCAAGCATTGGAGGCATATAAAAAAAATCCTGCAATTTTTGAGATATCCAACTGAAATTTTGCTCACGTGTTTTTCTCCTCAAGAAGCTGCTCTTTTGTCGGAACCGCCGACATCGGACCACTATAGCATATAGCTGCCATACAAACTGCTCGATCGGAATCAAATACTTGTAAGGAAAACTTTTTCGTTTGACGAGATATCATAAAGAAATTTGACATGGATTATTTTCCAAAGCAATGGTGCAATCTACGAAGAAATTTTCCAAATCGGATCACTATAGCATATAGCTGTCATACAAACTGAATGTTCAAAATCAATTTCGTGTATTGGAAACATTTTCATTTGGCAAGATATCTTCACAAAATTTGACACAAGTTATTTCCTAAAAAATCGCTACAAACTCCGAAGAAATTGTTAAGATCGGACGACTATAGCATATAGCTGTCATACAAACTGCACGATCGGAATTAAGTAATTGTAAGCAAACCTTTTTCATTTGACAGGATATCATCAAGAAATTTGACAGATTATTGTCAGAGGTAATTGTGCTATAATCGAAGAAATTTTTCAAATCAGATCACTATGGAATATAACTGCCATACAAACTGAACTATCATTAAGTTCTTCTAAAAAATATTTTGTATCTGTAAAGGGTATAATAGCCTCGTTGCTATCGAAGTTAACGCTTTTTCTTGTTTCCATATTCTCTCAATTTGATTTAACGCCAAAAAGCGCCAATTTCAACGAAAAGTTTTGAAATTAATAGTCCCCACTCATCAGACTCAATAATCTTTACAAAGTAATATGACTTCCAAGTATTACTTGATATAATTAATTATACAAAAAATGTGTTTTTTCTACCAAAAATTACTGAAATTACGCTGAAATCCATTTGAAAATTTCCCAAATGAAAACAAAAAAAAAATCGGCGCTTACCTGTTTTGGCGCAGCAGCCAACTTGTTGTAGGTACTTTTAACTTAATTTTAAATAATTTTTTATTGCCAACTTTACATTTTGCCCATCGCGCATTTTGCGGTTGTTGCCGCTGTCAGCGTTGTTGTTGTCATTTGTTGTTTTAAATAAAATTTAAAAATCTTGTCCCAAATTCAATGCTGGCTGGAAGCGGCGGGCGGGCGGCAGGCAGCCGGAGGCAAAGGCAAGCGAGCGGGCAAACACGTTTTGCCAGATACTTCAAACCAAAACCGCTTCTCACTGGTAGGCAGGCAACACCACAAACTCACTCGCATATGGTTAGTGAGCGCTCGTACAGCGCACAGCCACACAATAATAACAGAAACAGCGAAAAGCAATTCGACTTCAAAATATGCCGCTCACTAAAACATAACTCAGCTTACTGCCATACAATACCAGTATGACGCACACACAATACATACAAGCATGTGCATACATATGTACTCGTACTTGTGTGTTTGACGTTCCGCCCAACACGGTGTCCCACTCACTCACTAATTTTACCTGCCTTTATTCAGCTCACACTTGGCCCGTCGGTTGGCAATTCGAATAAACAACAACAGGCAATTGCATTGTACTTAGCATGCAACAACGTACATATTTACATATGAACCTATACGAGCATGTGTATGTAAATGTTGTGCAGTGCTGTTGTTGTTGCACTCGTAGTATGGCATTTCTTGCTTTTCATATTAATTCTTATTAACTTGCATTTACATTTTTTTTGTTTTACTCACCATTGCCTTTGCCTGACATTCCAGTTTCCTCATGACTTTGCTCTGCATCGTTTTGCCTCTTGCTTGTCGAATCACTCGAGTGCGATCTGCGTTGTTTTAAATATGTTTCATTTAACCATTTTACAAGTTTTACTATTATGATTATTTACCAATGCGCGGCGTATTGTCAGGTATACATATGTACATACATGCAAAAGTACATACATATGTATGTCTATATGAAATACTGCTTGTCAGCCCCTCACAATGTAGGTTCTCGACCAAAAGCGATCATGCAAAAAAACATTTGTTGTGATGCCAATAACTGGTTTGCTCTAGCTGACTGCCTGATTGTTTTACTGAATGACAGTATCATTGTCTTCACGTACTTTTCGATATAAATACTACATCGGAAGACCTTGTTTTTGTTATAGGTATTTATTTGGACTAACCAGATATGTATGTACATATGTATGTATGTATGTATGTGGCCGATGATTGCGAAATATTGTTGACACTAAGTAAAAATAAGCATCTGGGTTCTGGAAGCATCTGAGGTCCCGATGGTATGATACACTTTAGAAGGTATCGATAGTGAGGAGAGTCTGTTAAAATTCGCGTCATGAGCAGGCGCCCTAAATGATGACTACTCCTCATGAACCTAATAACTGAACTCCAACTGGTGTCGCAAAGGACTAAAACAGATATATGCGTGGTCTTACCAGATTAACCTTACCTAACCTAGTTCAGCGAATTAAAAGACAGCGGCTACGCTGGCTAGGTTATGTTGTCCGGATGGACGAAAACACTCCAGCTCTGAAAGTATTCGACGCAGTACCACTCCGTTGGAAGGACCAAGTAGAGAAGGACCTGGCTTCGCTTGGAATATTCAATTGGCGCCACGTAGCGAAAAGAAGAAACGACTGGTGCACGGTTGTTAACTCGGCTATAATCGCGTAAGCGGTGTCTACGCCAATTAAGAAGAAGAAGAACCTATTAAAAATAATCTTCAATATCGGCACAGCCTGAGACAGATGAGGATTTTCGAAATCAGCCGTTTTATAAATAGGATTCAGTTCAGCGATCACCTCTTCATTCGACCAAAATTTCTTTCCAGCGAACAATCTTTTGAGATCTGAGAACGGAAAAGTGTCGCGGTTGGCCAGATCTATAGAATACGTTGGATGCGGAAGCAATTCAAAGTCCAATTCATGGATTTTGACATCGTTGTTATTGACTTGAGACACGGTGCATTGGCTTGATGAAACAGAACTTTCGTTTTCTTCAAATGTGGCCGTTTTTCGGCTATTTCATCCTTCAAACGATTCAATAATACTATGTAATTGTCGCTGTCGATGGTCCTTCCTTTTTCAAGGTAGTAAATAAAGAGTATACAAGGTAGTTGAAAAAAAACTCCAAACGCCGTAACCATGCCAGCCGACTCTTGCATTTTTCCACGTTTTGGGACGGGTTCATCGTGTGCAGTTTACTAGGCTGACTATCCAAAGACTAATACTGCTCCGAATAATCAATTCGTCATTGTTCTTGTTCAAAAGTGAGCTCGTGCTGGACCCACTTCGCACAGAGCTTTCTGATTCCCAAATATTTGGGAGTGATATGAGGGACAACCTCAGTTGATATCTTTAGAGTGCCTACTATGTCGAACAACTTCACTTTACAGTCATTCAAAATTATTTCGTGGACTTTTTTGATGTTTTCTTCGGTAACAACATCTTTCGGGTGTCCACTGCGTTCACCATCTTCGGTGTTCATTTCACCATGTCTAAACTTAGCATATCAATCTCTCATGGTTAATGTCAAGAGCATCATGAGCCAAGTTTTTGCTTCAACTGCATTTTTTCGCTTCAAAATGAAATAGTTTATCAAGAGGCGTAATCAGATTTTACCAATTTTTTCACTATAAAAAAAGTTGCTTCACTCAAAATGTTATAATTGATGCGAGAGCTGTAAACTTTTTTCCAAGCGTCTTTTGAAAGATTAAGTTATGGCTATGTATCAGGCCGTGGACTTTTCAATTGACCTGTCATTTCTCATAAGGCAGTTCAAAATTTCACAATGTTAGGTGACTAGCATATTGTTCATGCATATGCTTTGTTCTATAAAATGATCTTGAGGTCTTAAAGCAGATAAAGGAAAATAATCACGAGAAGTGAAGAATTCAGTGTTAAACTACGCTCTCTCCGATTCTTCATAGATTCACAAAACAAGTAAAAGAAATTTCCCTAACCAAGCACAATCGCTTTCAATATCAGACTTTTCGATTTGAAGTTGATTCCCTAGACCTTCGAATACCATCTAAACTTCTCTTTAATCATAAGATGTTTTTTGTTTATTGGAAGCTCTTACTTTTCCTCATTTCTTCTCTCGATGAAACTAACAAACCTATTACCATTTCACTAAATCACGATTTTTACTTATAAAATTATGACAGTTAATTTTCTTGCTAAAACAAAACATCAATAAAATGCTCGCTTTACACACCTTAAAAAATAAATTTTCTAAATAAATATTTCTGTCATGTCTGCGAGAATAAAGCATCTCCATCAACTAATTAGCAACATTTCAGTCACATTTAGAAATTATGAATATTTTAGCAAATAATATTTTTGACTCGTAACTCGCGATTTCAGCGAGTGAAAACTGTTTTAACTTTGGCAGCGATAAATCGCATTTTTTATGCGGAAATAATTTTCACTACTAATTAACAGAGCTATGCAAATAGCTAATTATCACACGATACAAATGGATGGACGGACGGACAGTGGCGAAAAATACTGGTAAACAGTTACAAAGTGGCAGCGAAATATGTCACAAATAATATTAATTGCTATTTGCTTAACGGAATGTAAATAAAATCGCAGTTAATTTGCAGCTAATTGCCGCGCAGTGCATCGGAATTTTAGAATACGAGTACCAGACAATTGACGGGTTAATGCTTACTGTAAAATATGCAGGGAAGCAGAAATATGTACATATGCAGAGTGATAGTCTATAGATATACCATACCATAGTGAATATCAATATGAATATCATTTAATTTAATTGTGAGCAAAAACAAAGCAAAATAATAATTAAGAAAAGAGTGAGGAAGAGAGAGAGCGCCCGCGCACAGCTGAGCGCTGCTCTTGTTTAGCAGTGATTTTTGTTTGCATTTGCTAGCCTAACTGTCAGTTTGACGTTTATAGCCAAGTCAAGTGTCATTTGGCCAGTGAGTGGCTTAGAGCATGCGAGAGAGAGCGCCGTGTGTTAGTGCGTCATTCAAAACAATTTGTTGCGCTGGCTAAGTGCGAGCGCCAACTATTCGTTTTTCGGAGCGTCAAAGTGATTTTAATTAAATGCCTTTTGTGACTTTTAATTTTGGTTTAAAACGGCGCGACTGTTTTTTAGTGGCTACTCAGCAAATTGTGGCAACATTGCAATTGAAGTGAAAAGTACATAATTGAAATTAAATATTTTCGTGTGTGTGTGTGCGGTAATAAAACAAAATTGTTGCGCGTTTAGTAAAATGAAGTTGAAGAGCAGGAGAGCGAGAGCGACTTGCATGCGAAGCCGTAGCAATGCCACACACACATACTTAGATACTAAGTATCTTCGAATGCAGTGTTGGCAGGAGAGCAAATGAGCGTTACGCTCGCGCTTAAGCTTGTGTTGACTTAAAAATTACTGAGCCACTCGATCAGTTAGTAATTGCTACGCGACACAAACCAAGTCTTATTTACAAATTTTATTTTTAATGCATTTTCAACTTTTTTTCCCACCAAACAGCAGCTGTCTGACGAATTTTACATATCAGTAAAGTGAAAAAATATATTCGAAATTGTTTTTTAAAATTCCAATGAAAGTGAAAACCGCGAAATCATGCAATCGTTGCAATTCAAAACTAGCAATACTTTTATTTGGCAATAAAAGCAACTCGAAAAAGTAAAATTTCAGCGCACAAAGTTGCAAAACGCATTTGGCCACATAATAATCGCAACAAAAGAAATTCATAAATAGCCGAAAAAAATAGTAAAAAAGTGAAATTAATTATAACAAAAGCCAAACCAACACAAAAGTGAGCAAAAAGCTAGAAATAAAAAATAAAGTTGTAAAAGCAAAACAAAAAAAATCAAAATCACTTCCATTCAAAAGTAAATAAAAGTGACGGTTGTGCGTCTGCGAATGACAGCCAACCAAGTGAGCAGCGGCGACTCGGCTGCCAAAAAGGCTGCTACACTACCAACAATAGCAACAAAAACAGCAGCAGCAGCAACAACAATGCTGCCAACAATACAAGCGGCCACGCTTAGTTGTGGAGTTGGCGCATCTAAAGCGAGTAACGAAACAACATTTCGAATACAAAAGCAAAATCAGCAACAACAACAAGTACAGCAAGAGCAACAGCAACAAACAATGCAGACGACGTCATGCAGTAAGCAGCAGCAGCAGCAACAACAACAGAGCCAGCATGCACAACTACAACGAAACTTACTCATTGGATTAATTTTAACAGCATTTTGCGCACAGGTGAGTCGCCGCAACGCATACAAAAGCAATTTCTTGTACATGTTATAATGTCTATATGTTTACGATCTATAAAAATTATTATGTTTGTACAGTGAACTAACGCTAAAGCATCGCTTTAAATTTTAAAATTCGAAAAAATGCCCAAAAAATGTCATCAAGCTCTGCTAAGGTGTTTTCGTCTAATGTTGGACCACTACCCAATTGTTCTTTAAACTTTGAAAATTTTATTTTTTACTTTATTTTCTTATGACAAAAATATATACATACACACGTACATGAGTTCATTTGAAATAAATTACAGTATCAAATACGAATTCAATTTGAGACATAGTATAGTAAGAAGTTCCAAATTCAGAAACATTATTGCAACAGAAAATGCAATATGATCAAATTTGACCCGGATTGACAAAGAAGGAGCCATAATTTCACATATTTTAACGTAAATCTAAAACTTACCCATCCAAATGAGGTTAGATCTTTGAAAGTACAGCCCTTGACCGGATAAAGTCCGGGTTAATGTCGGGAACGTAGAATCGCCTTCAAAAAAGTCTCCTGAGTCAATGCAAGCATGCTACCGTTTAATAAAATTTTCCATAGAATTCCTATATATAAGGCTTGGTTGGGATGGCCTCCAGTGGATTCAGCTGAGTTTGATTTTTCAGTATCGGCTCATTCATTCATTCATTACTGTCATTTGTTGTCAGCTTTTGATAGAGCCTCTATCGACTCTTCGCAGTTGGCCACTAGAATCGGTCTGCTTGATTTATTGGTTGCAATTTATCTATTCCGATAACAGACTTCTTCTGCAGCTTTATATACATCGGAAACTTTGCGTCAGACTCCTCTAGAAGCGGCAATCAAATGCGAATACGAAGTCTCTTAATTTCTTTGCGGGGTATAACCTTCAGTTTGAGGCCTGCAATAGCTAATTTTAGCAACGCTACCCGTTAGGAAATCCAAACATAGTGGAAATCCAAACATAGCTGTAGGCTTTAAGGGTTCCCGAGGAGTTAAACTCCGGGTGATGATCCACCGGGACGTGACAATTTGACATCGATCTCCGCCTATATTTAGTTTTTTGCACACAGTTTCCAATGATTCGTTGTGGGAACGGTTCCTCTTCTGCGAGTTTGGTTTGACGATCCGAAGGCTTCCTTTTCAGGAAACTTTGGTATTTCTCCACTATATGTACTGTGAGTACAAATACTGCCCTCTAGTACCGGGATATCCTCATTTGATTCTGAGACTTTTTTCACTTTTTACGTTGTACCTCACCTTTGGCTGTCAGTGTACTGATTGGTACTCTTGATCGTCCTGGAGCTGGACGGTTCCATATTAAGGATTTGAATACTTTCGTTGGTACCTTTTGTTTTCCAGTCTCTGGTGGTGTACTTTGGCTAATACAACCAGCAGTACTGTTTTTCGTCTCTCGACTGGAGGTGAAAAGATTGTCTTTAGCTGATTTCGTTCTAGTGGCCCGTTTGTAATATTTGTCCTTGTTCTTGTCGAAGATGTACTCGTCGAGGTGTCATTTGTCGTTGTTACTTTTGTTTTCGTCCATGGTTGTAATGTTTGTCCTTGTTCTTGTCGAAGATTTACTCGTCGAGGTGTCATTTGTCGTTGTTATTTTTGTTTTCGTCCATGGTTGATTCCACGACTCTGCAGGAAAGGGTTGGGCACTCGTCCGCAGAACCGTTATGCATTCAGAAAACAATTATTACCTCTGACCTCACAAGAACATCGTTGGTGATCGTTCGTGATCATATCCCCATATTGGGAGAATTATGTGGTATCTCTTTTGGTCCCATTAGAATCATATATTGTGACAACCCCGTTTTTAAACAAAATCACTTTTCCGCTTATGACATCTGAATATTTATTTCCTTGTTATCGAAAACAGAGACACGTTTACTAATTTCTACCTTCGCCTTTTTCTTTAATTTGCATTCCAATTTACAGACACTATTTAATGAAAAGAAGAGGCAGAAACCCCCATTCTATGTACAACATAAGTAAAATCAAAAGCTCCATTTGAACATTTGAAAGTCAAGTGTTTTGTTTTTCTGCTTTGTAGTCTATTCTTATGCTTTTCAACTCACTTTGCCTATCCAAAAATATTTTAGCGGAATTTTTGTGCCACTTTAGTGTTTTCAAGGTTTCCCCCCCCCATTCAACTCTCTTTCAAGTTGAAATCTTTTGTGCCGTTTTTTACAGTTTCAAATGTTCATTTTAATTTTGTGTTGGAATTTAAATCTTTAAACGCAACATTTTGGGCGTTAATATTTGTAACTGCTGCTGCACTTGTGGCAGGATTATGTAATTTTCATAATTAAAAAGTAGTTTATATTGGTTCCCACCTCTAAAAACGTTGCACTAGCTGAGTTGCCATGTATAATTGGTTGTAAGCGGGTGAGGGACTGACGATTGGACTTACATTCATGTGAGTGAGTATATATTTTATTGAAGATGTAATGCTTAGGCTTTACATCATTTTAGCTCCAGCTTAGCTTCCTTTCCCTTTTAATTGAGTTACGAGCTTAGCTTCCTCTCCCTTTTTAAATGAGTTTCGACAGCTTTGCATATGAATACGTTATAATTGACAAAAACTTAATTTAAAAGTACGTAAAAGTTACGAAACTTTTTTATATTTGTATGTCTATCTTTTTTCATCTTCAAACACATTTTTTGGTTTATATTTTTATTGTTAAATACGAAGTCAGTCCATCACTTGTTTTGTAACTCGGCTTTATTATAATTTTCCATTTAATTTGTCTTGAGTTGCATATAAAATTACATTATAATAGACAATGACACATTTGCGCCACTCGTGACAGCCTGTCACAATATCAGCTGACCATCAAATGTCACCCGACAGCAAATCAACTCGCTTGCATTTATGCCACGTTGTGTGTTCCAACGCGACTAGTTGCGGGAGCCGAGTGAAATCGATAATGTTGTAGACATGCGAAAATATTTATAAAATACTCAGCGAAAGATTTTGAACACTTTCGTGTTGGGTGCTTTGATTTTTAGGTATAAACATCGACGATTATCAAAGACGAACCAACGATCGACAAGCAAGACTTGAGTGTTGAAAACTCTTAATTTTTCCCTCATTTCTAATTAGTACGATGTATTAGGTCTGTTACATGAAACTGTATAAGATCCTTGAAAAAATGCGAATCGGATGCAGGTATTGTTTGTAGCCCTGTAGAACCCGACGACTCCAGGAATCGGTACGTTCTGGTTATGTAGCAGTCTAGCCGCTACTAAAGTAGATGTGACTCCTAACTATAAATATATCCCCGTATGGCGCCCACAATCACTTCCCAAGCTGATCCCTCAAAGTCATTAATATAGGATCTCGCAAATATGGGGCAACAACATAGAAAGTGTTGAGATATTTTTACCTTGACTTCTTCTAAGAAAGTTCGGCCAGTTATAATTCCTAAAATTACGGTAAATTAGGAAGGACAAAGGCAAGTTATTACTCTTAAACTTAGGTTAAACCTAACTTTGCTAAGAAGGGAAAATCTCGCTGGTTTTCTTGTGATTTTCTTTGGGCTAGAAAAATCTTGCAACTGGACTGCGACTAGTCCGGTGCACCAAGCTTCAGGCCAAGGTAATGGTGCCCCCACAGATCCGATCAAGCCCCACGCCAGCGACAGCGAAGCTGAGGGCCTGAGAAATGACCTCTCAAATCAGAGAAAGCCTATCCTTTTTGAGAACGGAAAGCTTCTTGGTCCTCTTGCAATTTACTTTGGGCCAGAAGAATCCTACAACTGTCGCGACTGCCACTTGTTCAGCGCTCATCAATCTCCCGTCAGGCCTAGCTACCAAATAGTAAACAACAAAGTAACAGTCTCCGACCCAGTTCCACTCTAACAATAGCGACGCTGAGGTGTCTTTCTTTGCCAACTCATCAGTTTAGCACTTCTTTGCGATATGACCTGGTACTAAAACTAAACTTGGTGTAGCTGAGAGGTAAAAAATTACAAAAGAACAATATTGGAGGCGCTGAAACTATGGATCTGGATTTATATGCGACCCAGAACTGCCAACTCTACATCAATCATCAAAATTCTTTAGGGAACGTTTTCTTTCACTGCAATAACAATAAGAACCGGGGCCTCGAGAGGTTTTACTTTTGTTTAAATCTAACTCATTCAAAAGTGTCTTTTTTTGTTTAAAAGTTGCTCAAATTTGTCTATATTTACGGTGATTATGCGATATTCTGAAACATAGACCGATACCTGTAAGCTTGAATACTCAACATGTGCTCGATACTTTCCAACCCTTCCTATTTACTGCCTGGTTTGTAGCGGCAATATAAAATTGATCTCTGCAATTTGAGTTTGCTGTCGACAAAGTGGCAGACTGTGGCATCATAACACCATTCTCACATTAGCTACACACCCACCCACACATACGTACACCATGTAAAATTGTGGGTACAAATTAAAGGCACATGAGAAACAAAAAATGATAATGGCATGAAATTATGCTGGTAATAAATGCCATAATTATGCCAGCACGCAGCTAGAAATGTACCTCCTTGTATGTCTATGGAACATTTATAAATACATACATATTTATATGTGAGTATTCTTTCATATGCTCGAAAAGCTTGCTAGCCGCCAAGCCATTGTCTGGCAATTTAATTGCCATCAGCCATAAGTTTTGGCGGTGAAATTTTTCACTTTTCTACTTTTGCCATTTCATCTTGTCAGCGGCTCTATATGTGTGAATGTCTTGTTTCTAATGTGTGCTCTACCTTTTCCCTAGGCTTCGGCTTAAATCTTCCTCAAACAATAATTTGCATAAAACAACAAATAGGGAAGCTCTCAGGTGGTGCTGCCTTAATATATGCTGACTCTACTTACAAATGTATTTTATATTCATTACTTATTTACCAAAGCTCGGCATAGTTCTCATCATCCGTCAGACACTTGGTTCAAAACAGCTGACATTTCACAGCTTACAGTTATTCTGTATGAACATTACTTATTTATATTCATATTCTCACAGAAATTACTGCCTGTTCCAAAGAGAAATCATTACATATGCATATATCAATTAAGAGTTCATAACTTTCGCCTTAATGTGCAAAAATTTTTAGCTTTCGAGACAATGGCAAATAAGTCAAGCAATAAAAATATAATTTGCTACAAAAGAAAGTTAATGACAGAAAAAAATAGTATAATAATAATCGTTTTGGGTGCTTAAAATCACTGGCAGTGACATTTGTGCTGCCCTTACTCGCTAATAATTTCGAGCACTCACGTTGTCACGGTCATCTTGCATATCTTTTGAAATTTAAACCTTAAATTGTTTAAAGAAATCTCACGTATGTAATTATTGCTTTAGTACTGATTTATGCTCACTGATTTTCCACAACAATCGGAGTTAAAGATAATACCATATATATAAAGGGAGATTCAAGGCTCCCAATTTTTTAAAAGAAAAGACACAGAAACTTCAAATTCAATGGGGAATGTTTATTAGCATTCGAAAGACCATTCTTTGGCATTTATTTTTTTAAGACAATCTCTTTCAAATATTGTCCGCGACTACGTTTCAGATGGCCCATCCATTGAGTTCAATTTTCGCTGACTCGTTCAAGCATTTCGACTGGTAACTGACGAATGACACGCGTGATGTTTGGCACCAAGGCCTAAATCGAAGCGCGATAGTCCGCATAGACTTTAGACTTTACATATCCCCACAGGAAAAGTCTAACGGTGTGATATCAGATGCTCTTGGTGGCCAATCGACCGGCCCAAAACTTGAAATTATCTGCTCTCCGAAGTGTTCTCTCAATAAATATATTGATTGATGTGATGAGTGGGAATTGGCGCCGTCTTGTTGAAACCAAATGTCGCCAAATGCTGAAATGGCAGTCTTTGAATCTCTTCTTCTTTTGATCTTCGTCCTAAACCCTAAAAAAGGTGAATCCATTGAAGAAAAATGTTAAAACTTAAATTATTTTGCATCAGCCTTTCTACACATAAATAAGCACGAAAAACTTAACTTCACACTTTTAAGTAATTTATTTATTAACACTATGTCAGAAACTACTTTTTGACATACTTACGTAATTGGGTGTCAGCATATCTGTTGAAGCGGTTACACATCGGAGGCGTCGAAACGCATGCTACTAAAACGCCTGCTTGATTAAATTATCTGAAAACTACGCATAGTTCATTTGCACTTTCAGTCATACAAATACAGTGTGTTAAATAAGTAATGGTACAGCTTTTAACTTTTCCGGTTTTAACACTGAACATCAGTTGTATAATTTTCCTCCATATAATAAGCAAAAAATTATTAATTTCTTCTGCTTGTCGACAATTTTAAAACTTACGTCTCTCCATAGAAAACCTCATTACATGCAGTGCCCTGAAAAAAGTTATTAGTTAAGGTTAAGATGTGATCTTTTTCATTAAAAGAATTCAATCCAGCGAAAATGTTATATTTTTGTGTGACTTATGGAACCGGAAACTCCAGAACACCTCATTCTAGATTGCCCAGCAATTTGTAGTAGCAGGCTCAAGGCCCTTGGAAACATTTACGTGCACAAGGATCACATCACCTCCATCGCGGCCAGCAAGCTCGTGGAATTGTTCAGAGTGCTGGACTTTTGTGACCATTTGTGATATAGGAGGGGACACAATAGACCATAGGCCTCAGTGCAGATCCTCAATTATTTTCCATGACTTGTATATAACATTTTTATTTCGGTTGAGTTTATGGAAGAAAGCCAAATTTCAAATTCATACTGAAAAAAATTCAACAATTCTCGTCAACATTTGTATGCTTAAATTTTTAGGTTCAGACCTACAGAGAGAAATGTTAATGAGGCAAGGGCAAAAAATGTCATCCGAAATCTGAGGTAGTTAAACCTGACATGTCTACACTACTTTCAGAACATTTGAAGTTCTAAATAATTTTTGAATGACCTTAGAATCTTCGTTAGCAATTATTTTCAGTAATTTGGAAGTTTTTAATTATTTTTTGAAAATTATGTTTTCGAAATTTCGATTATTTTGTTGTTGTTTTGTAGAGAAGTTCTCCGTTTCCTTTTTCTTTATTAACGGATTATGTGAATTTTGACGGCCAGAAAAATGCATATTTTCATCAATTTTTTCATATAATAAATTACTTACTTATGTCCAACTTCTGAACATATCAAAACGCAAAATTTGAACAATATTTTGGGAATTTATCATAAAAATTTTTTTGAATTGGTTTTCGGAAATATCGTCCAAAAACATCGTCTCCTGGCGG
This sequence comes from Bactrocera zonata, assembly GCA_037783105.1. NCBI lineage: Eukaryota > Metazoa > Arthropoda > Insecta > Diptera > Tephritidae > Bactrocera > Bactrocera zonata. The sequence goes on from JBAWJQ010003699.1 coordinate 141,037, forward strand.
TGGTCAGCATAACAGGCGAAAGACTCATCTAAAATGAAATTTCATCGGTTAGTAGACGAGTACAGGTCGCGGTTAAACGTACTATATAAAAAAAAAAATAATTGAAACTCGTTTAATCACCGATCACGAAATCTTTCTGTTCAAAATAACTGTGAAAAATATTATTAAGATCGCTTCACTAGTTTTTGAATATGGTGTTTCAAGAAAAATGCGATCAAAAATATAAGTCCCAACCGGTATAGTCTGATGAACCGTTCTCCCAAAGGTTGTATATCCTATCCCTTTTGTTGCGGTTGCCTTGAAACTTTGTCAAAATCTTCTTCATTGGCGTAGACACCGCTAATGCGGTTATAGGTGGCATTTTTCTCGCGTACCTTCACTTATGACGCACACTGTTTATTCGTAGGTATGGACATATAAATCTGTTGCACAGTTGTACTTTTATGATATATGTACATGTACATATGTATGTGTGATGCTTTACTAGTTTAATTTTTTTGCTGAAAAGTGGAATGTTCACACTTTAAACAATTATAAAACTATTTTTTAATTGCCCCAAATTGTAACATATCTATTACAATCAGTTAACTGCATATACATACATACATGTATGTATATACATTAAATGTATATACATTAAATAAAAATAATCGACCTGAGTTTAAGTTACATAATTCTCTTAATTTATGGGCATAAAAGTCGTCTTCGATTCGTCACTTCTCTGCTCGCTATGTGCGAACACTACTCTCATAACAAAAAAGGTATGCAACTGAAAGTGCACGGAAATTGAAGCTAAATTTAACCTGCACGTCACTGCTGTAGTATAAACTCTATCTCTACTCTAACTCCATTTAGTAACGCCTGTTACATGTTCGATTCGCCACACTTTAAGGTTTTGAGTTTCGACTCATGCTTGTTTTGATGGCTTTGTCTTCAAAAAAGCATTTCTCTGTTAATTTGATTAATATTAAATTTCTTAATGACTTCCTCTTGAATAAGCAAAGCATCAGTTAAGACAATTTGTATAAAAAATGGATAAAAACTAATCACTATCTATGATATACCGTTTTCTTTTAGCTTTCACTAAAAAATTGTGAAACGGAAATGGCAAAACCATTATTAAATTATCTTTAGGAGTATTTACTGTAATTGTATAATTACCTAAATTGGAAAATCACGTAACATCACTTTTCATAAGTTTACAGGCGAAGGAAAAACGATTTAATAGAAACCACTCATATTAAAACTAAATGAGTGTTTTGGTTATAAAGTGGTTATATTTGATATCATAATTTTTAAATGGGTTATGGTTTACCCTTAAAGCTAACAGTTACTCATTGAAAATTCTGTCCACTGTTGAGTAAAATATTGCTTTATTGAAAACGAAATGCAATCGCTCAAAACAAAAAAAAAAAAACGAAACACCCTAATGTAGTACGATAACATTTCCATTTTTTTTTTGTTACGGAAAGCATTAAATTTCAAAAAATAAACACAGCCGAGCACCTCTCAATTAAAACCACTCAATGTCACATTCGAACGTACGCGACGTAACGCCGAATTTAACAAAAACACTTCAATGTTTGGCACAAAGTCACGTTTTGACAATTTAGAATGTCAAGCGGCAAGTGGGTGAGTTGTGGGAGCACAATAAACCCGAAAATTAACTGCTAGGCAAGTATAAAAACAAAAAGAGTATACACTCAAATATTATAAATAGCAAAAACAAAATTGTTTGGTATGGTTTGAAGTGTCGCCTGTATTTTTGGTTAATTCTGGTATGGTGGCATCGTACCAACTCTCTAAGCTTTTGTTGAGCACATTTTTGAGGTAGGGGGATGGGCATTGTGAAAAAACATGCTTAAATTCCAATCGTCGGGCATGCTTTCGGCCGACCATATTCTACAAAGAAGCTTATGCTTGCTCCTTGTCAATTCTTCGTTGCCGTATTTGAATGACTCGGCTGCTTCATCGATATCGATGGGATAATTGAGTTCAACATCTCCTGGTGTTATGCTTAGACTGCCATTCAGCAGGCTGGAAAAGTGTACTCTCCATAAATTCGGTATGCTCTGGGCATCATTTACTAGATCACCTCTGAGAGCTCCGGTCTTGAAACCTTCTGTTAGTCGCTGCATCTTTTCGTAGAATTTTAGAATATTACCCCTGATCTTTTGGATCATGAAATCGCCGACCTAACTTTGGCGGCGTTTGCTCTGCATACATACATACCTACCTGCGAGGAAGCTGTGAGTGGATAGAAGCCGTGCGAGAGGAAAGGTAGTGGACTTCTTTACAGCTAAGTTAAAGGCTGGAAGATTGGTGGAGTGTTACATTGTTAGAAACTCTCTTTCAACTTCAGTTTCAGACTTCGTGACCATTGCAGTTTGGTCTAGCCGAGGTTGCTGCAATTAAGATACTGCTATTTCCGTAGTGAAGTCTCCTTTAGAGAAGTGACTATCCATTCTGATAGCAGGGGGGCGCTACAAGTCTTGAGCTCACTAACCGTGTGTTCAGGTCTAGGTTAACGAATGTCTAACTCTGTTATCAATAGCATCGACTCGATTTGTGAGAAGACAAGTACGGGTGCCAGGGGAATCGAAGGAAATTGTAAAGCTGATAAGCTAAAAAGAAAAAATACCCTAGCTTGGCTTTCAATAAAATGGTAAGAGAACGGTGCTCCCATCTCCTTGTACATACATATGTTTGGTTTTGGATCAAGATTGATTGTAAAAGATCCAGTGAGCTCATTTCCCTTAGTAAGGCTTGCCTGTGCCTAACATATCAGCGTCCATGCTGCAAAGTTCAGTACGTTACAGAACGCTAGCTGCATAAGCTGTTTGGAAGAAGAAGAGGTGGAAGCACCTTAAGACTTCCTTCATAATTGTCCCGCGTTTTTGATATTAAAAGTCAAACACTGAGGAGCTCACACTTTCAGATATCCCACCAAACTAGTGGGAATAGAAATTAAATGCCTAAGCCAATTTTTATTTTTCTTTATATATTTATATATACGTGAATTGGAAAAAAAAAATTTAAAAAAATAAAAAAAAAGATAAAAAAAAAAATTAAAAAAAAAATAAAAAAAAATAAAAATAAAAAATAAAATTAAAAAGAAGTTGCCTATAACACATTCTAAAAACTTCTTTAAAAATACGTGTGTTTTAAGTACAGTAATTTATTTGTTTAAAGCATTCCAATTAAAAGTTTTACGACAGACTTTTTTACACCACACATTAAAAAGTCAATTTCTTCTACGTGTGTATGTGTGCAGTCACAAGTGGTTCTGTTAAAAGATAGAAATGTTTTGTCAGCGGGAATCATAATAAAAAAAATTCCAATGAATATTTATGTCAATAGTAGCGTTTAAAAGCCAGACACAGACAGACAAACTGGCGGTAACTAAAATAAAAATGTTTATGATGAATATACATACATACATTGTATATATAACAATTAAGATGGGTAAAAAAGGCAAATTTTTTGGTTGGTATTACGAAAAGGAGGTTCTTAAACAGCTTTACGATATTTTTTTTTAATATTTTTTTTTAGTATTTTTATTAATTTTTTTTTTTTAATTTTAATTTTTTTTTAAATAATTTTTTATTTTTATAAATAATTTTTTTTAATAATTTTTTAATTTCCTTTTATTAATTAATAATTTTTTTTCTTTTTTTTTAATAATTTTTTAATTTCCGTTTAATTATTTATTATTTTTTCTTCTTTTTTTAAATAATTTTTTCATTTCCTTTTATTTTTTTTTATTTTTTTCATAATTTTTATTTTTATTTTTTTTTCGTTGATTTTTGACGTGTAGAACATTCGATTCTTTACAAAATCTTTGAAACGATATATATTTTTTCAAGTAGTTGGAAGACAGCTATGAATTTTTCTTTTTGATAATAAGAAAAAAATAGAAAACTGTCAGGCGGAGGATCTTCTTGTTATAATTAAGAGCTCATACTTCGAGATATTTTTCTAGAGGTGTTAAGACAGAGCACCAATCAAACAAAAACCGATTTTAGGCCCACCCTAATAACTATGTATTTTTGTATATTAATAGGCACATTCACAGCAATTGCTGATTCGTTATATATTGTAGTATTTACTTAATAAACCTGAAAAATCGTAAAAATTTGTTCCATGCCAAGTGTGTGGCGTTCAATCACCCCAGACTACAACAACACCCACCTACACACACAAATGTGGAAACGCGCACGCACATCACCTGGGTCACAACGGCGCGCTGCCTTGACAACAGATTATTTTCGCATTAGAAAAATGAAAATAAATCCCAATAAATAAAGCGAGACTGGCGTATGTTGAATGCCGCCGAAATTTAGCAGAGTAGAGTTCATGAAACGGCGCAACGCCTACGTTGCAAGCGAACATGGCGGCGCGCTAAGCTCGCCAGCTGAAATGAATAATGTGCAAAATTCGGCGAACAAATTGACCCGCCGCTGCATTATGGCCACTATTTAACGGAATTTTCAGCTCCCTTAATTTATTGTCGAGCACGAAATTCGCCTGGTGTCACGTTTGACACACACACACACATACACATCAAGTGGTGCTCAGGCACACAAACGAAATGTAGAGAAGCTGCGCTGAAATAAAATTTGTGAATAAAAAATATTTTTTAGGCGCAAATTGCCAGAATTCTTTGACAGACGGCAGCCACTGAGCCTTTCATGCGATTCACAAGTGTCGCTGTATAGCCGATGCTTATGTGTGCGTTCATATGCACATATGTATCTACAGTATACACGTGTATAAATAAGTACATCTTCATTGTTGTTTTTTTTTTTTTTATACAAATGTATTATTTGTTGCTATGTCTGTGTGGCAGGCTCAATTTGTTCGCTTGTTGGCTAATTGAAATGAGTCTCATGCTTTGGCAGCCGCTTTCCTGCTTACACAATGCATACACACATACAATACATATGCACATTTATATTGTATGCCTTCACATTTATAGTATATGCTCATACAAGTACAACAACACACATCAATAGAGCATCATTAAATATGATTTGTGTGTTTTCGCATTGCCGGCGACGGTTGAAATTCAATTTTGCAGAAAATATTTCACATTTGAAATATCGTTTTTCATAAATGTATACTCTTTAGTACATATAGTATGTATGCGCAGAATTAAGCATTAACTTAAAATTTTAATGAAAAATGAAAATACATTATATCACAAAGTATTTACTCAATTTTGCTTACATTTTTTATATTTAAGCCCTGAATCATAATATACCCAATTCAGGGTTACTATTTCAGTTTGCCACAAACCTTTTAAAACCCAAAAAGAAACTTCAGATTCTCTATAATAATAATATATAAAGTCTCCCTCGGTTTCTGAAATATTGATATGAAATTTCTAACTCGTATATTTCTTCTCAAAGCCGCCTGTTTGTCGGAACCTCTAATCAAGCACTTGTAAGAATTTTTTTCCTTCTTGGACTTATCTGCATAGACCAGCTACAAAATCCCACAAAAAATAGTCCAGTGGTGTTAAATTGCGTGATCTTGGAGGCCACGCCATGGACCCACGACGTGAGGTAATGCACTAACCAAAAGTTTCCTTCTGTCGGTCACATCCGCATCTTCCAGTTTAGCCACGAAAAAGTCATCCAGCATGACCTATAAAGTTGACTGTAACATTATGGAAATTTATGAGCTCAAATATTAAGACTTTCTTAATAATTTTGAAATTCTTAATTTACTCCTCAAAATCTACATATGTCGTCCCTCGAAAAGTAAACCCCCTTGACCGCATTACACTTGGACCGACGTCTTTACCAACCCTCGAAACAGTTGTTAAATTTTAATGTCTTCAATTGTCTCAAAATGGTTTCCCCGAAGCGATCGTTTAAGTTTGCTGCCAGAAATCACACGGAGCTAAGTCAGGCGAATACGGTGGTTGTGGCACGTTATTGGTTGAAAATTTTACGAGAAACTCATGAGGAATCAATGAATAATGCGATGGTGTATTGTCGTGGTGCAAAAACCAAGAGTTATCGATCCTTATTTGTAGCCTCTTTTTACGAAAAGTTTCGCACAAATGTCGCATTACACTTAAATATTATTCCTTGTTGATAGTTTGCCTGTACGAAAATAACTCGGAGTGCACCATACCTCGATCATCGTAGAAAACTGTCAACATAACTTTGATTTTTTTCTTTTTATCTTTGTTTTTTTTTGGTTTCAGCTCACTTTTGCAACGGCCGATTGATCGTCCGTTTCTAGTCGTAAGCAACGCGACGCTGTTTTCCGAAAGAATTTAGTGATTTTGGAACCAAAAGTTCTTTCACTTTTTTTAGATCCAAATTATATTTCAAAATAGTTTTTTTCTGATCCTTCCGATATTCCAACGATGCCAGTAAGATCTCTGACTGTTAATCCTTGATCCTCAAGCATCGATTCCTTCATTTTATTGACGTGTTGATCATCAGTTGATGTTGATGGCCGTCCTGGACGTGGTTCGTCGTTAACGCGTTCTCGATCACCTTTGAATAATAGTACCTATCAAAAACACTTGCTCACGACAAACAATTATCACCGAGGCTTTTTCCAACATTCTAAATCTTTCGGCACCAGTAATTTGATTCCGAGATTCCGAATCAATATTCTTATTTATTTTTTAAATAAATATTCTTAAGCTCTGCTTTTGTACACCATTGTCTTTCATACAATTTTTAATATAATTTATAGTTGTTGTAATTTTATACAATTTATTTTATGATAATTTCTACAAACAAAAAAAATTATTTGTAGATCTCTTCTCACTAAATTAGTCCTACACAAGTGGCAACATCACTAAATAGCTCACATACATACATATGTATCTCTTCAACACCTATCAATCTCTCCACGCCAAACCGAAATATTGTAGAAAAAAATCTAAAAACAAATCTTCTGTGGGACAATCGTGTAACACGTGTGTAACACATCATTCACTCGCCTGTCATTGGAATGTTCGCACCCTTGTTTACATGAACTCCCCACAGGCGCATGAAGATAGAGACGTAGTGTTGTTGAACATCCCATTTGTTGATGTTTTTTATGCAAATTTATGAACTTTTTAATTAAATATTGTTTATAAAATTTTAGAAAAAAGTTTTGAATTTAATTAAAAAATAATCACATTTATCTCTGCTTGCTTTCTGAGTGATCTATAGGCCATAAATGTTTGCGTCGTTGCGTATTTTTGATTTGTCATTGGCTTATTTTTGTAAATGACGTAATTAAATAGTCGATAATTATCTTCGCGTTCGTGGTTTCTGCGAGCTTTTTGTCAGCAGCGCTTTTGTATGCTGTGACGCTTTATTTTCTATTTCGTTTTAAATGCCGCCCGGCTACTTTCTCAATTTCTTTTTATGTTATTTGAGCGATGCTGCTGCTCTCTGCTCTTCGGCTAGAAGCCCTGGCGGCCCCTTCATTGTTCATGTGTTTTTGCATTATTAAATTTTTGATTTAATAAAAAAAATATTAAAAATATTTCTATATACATACATAATAAATCAAAATTTACAAAATATGAAATAAATGTGGAATCTCCAGTTCAAAGGCGTTTTGAATTCTCTCTCTTACGAAATTCCTCAACACGGTGGTTCACTACTTTGAAATCGCCATAAAATAACATAACCTCAATGAATGTCACATCATAAAAACGCTAATGAATCAGCTGATTTCGTGTATAATTTTTGTATTTCACATGAATTAAAACCATAAAGATTACGAATATGAAAAAACATTACATCAGCCATTTCGGAAATTAGCCAAGCCTGTGTCGGAGGCTTATAAAAACTTGAATAAATGATCAAATATGTGCTTAAGTGCATACTTACTTAAAAAACAGTCAATGTAGCAATATTTTGTAATAGAAATCATTTTGTTGCAAGACAAACGACTCGCCAATTGTGCTGCGACTTCACAGTTTCGGAATTTTCCACGCACATGTGTTTTGATTATCTGCAATACAGTGGCTCAAACAATTTTATGGAGTGAAATATGTCATTGCTGATGAATTTACTTGTGGAAATAGTTCTTATATAGTTTCTTGGATTAAAAGCAGTATTAAAAAATGAAGCAGGCGGAGTTATATTGATTCCGATTCATGGCTTTTTTTAATTTTTTATTTTTTGATTTTTTTTTGCTTTTATTTTTATTTAATTAATTTTTTTTTATTAAAAGAAAAGTTCTAAAAAAATTCATCAAATTATGAATCTAATTTTTTTATTTAATTGATGATTTCATAAATATCGTTTAAAACAAAAGTCGCATGCTATATATCACCAAATCAATATAGTAGTTACGGTCCTTAAAGAAGCTATCTATGGTTTTACTTCGCAAATATTTTTTTTTTAATTTTAGGTTAACCTTTATTCTCATCTACTTGATCATATCGAAGTTTTGTGTGACTTTATTTTCGATAAATTTTATCGATATCTTGCAATAATAATTTTCATAGTTATCGTTTTAAAAATTTATCATATCGAAGATTTATGTGACTCTCTTTTCGATAAATTTTACCCACATCTTGCAATTATCATTTTTTAGTTATCGTTTAAAAAATTTATAAAAAATTTTAAAATTCAATTTTATTTTTAATTTTTGGTATTAATATTATTTTTAATGAGGACTATAAAAATGATAATCACAAAAAGTCGATAAAAATGTATCGATAAAAAAGTTACCCAGGCATTGATATGATCACGTTTATTTTGCCAATTAATTAAATTAAAATAAACTTGTAAATAAAAAACTATAAAATTTTATTTTAATCGATAAATTTTAGACGATAATTTATTGATAATTTTTTAATTATCGTTTTAAAAACATATAAGTTAGTTTTGATAAAGTATTAAATTAAAAATAATTCATAAATAAAAAACCATAAATTTTTTATAGATAAATTTTATACGATATTTTATGGTTATCATTTTGTAATTATCGTTTTAGAAATTTATAATAAAAATGTACCTTTATTTTTTTATTATTATTTTAATGATAACTCAAAAATTGTAATCATAAAATATCGATTAAATTTTATCGGAAAAAGTCACACAAGCAAGTTTTTGACTATGAATAAAAATAAAAAATAAAAATTTATGGACGAGATATACTGTACAATTTTATTGTTATCGATTAATTTTAAACGATACTTTTTAAAAATAATTTTTATAAATTTATCGTTAGTTATGAAAATAAAAAAAAATATAAACTTCAATCTATTTCATCGATCGCGTTTCAAAACTAATAACAAATATAAATGTATAAAGTTTTATTTTTATCGATGAATCTTTATCGATTTTTACGACTATAATTTTTGTAGTTATCGTTATGTACGTATGTATGAAAATTAAAAATATATATATTTTATAAATTTTTATTGATACTTTTTAGTTTAGTATGTATCGTTATCGCCTAAAAAGTAATAAAAATTAAAAATAAAATTTTGTAGTCTCTTAATTTATTTTGCCTATGACGTAAAATAATAAAATTAAAATAAAAAAAATTAAATAAAATTAATTTATTTTTATCGATAAATATTTATCGATATTTTGTTACTAAAATTCGTGTCATTATCGTAAAAATAAATATTTTGAAAATACGACGAAATGATAAAAAAGGATCACGCGAAGCATAAAATTTTTTCAAAACTAATAAAAATTAGTATCAAATATTATTTGTCAAGAAAATATTTTTTATACTTTTATCTGTCTAAATATATTTTATTTGATATAAATTGATCAGCTTACGCAAAAATGTATTATTTATTATTTCGTTTTCAATAACAAACATTTTTTTAAAATTTTTTCCACAAAAAAAGCGCCTTGCCCCACTGTGCCCGCAATGCTGTCAACAAGTTGCGTATTACAAATGAAGAAAAATATTATGCGTAAATAATGACCAAGCCGTTGAAATGTGAAGTTATAAAATCTAGCCACGCACAAGTGTTGCATAACGTTGCCACATATGTCGCCTAACGGCAATGCGGCGAATGTTTCCTTTTGCCACATGGCGGAAATGTATACTTGCCACCATAGTTAATATAACCTGTACGTGAGACACACACGTACGCACACACCTATTTACCGGTTTAATTTGTTGCACATCATGAGCTGCTGGCCGTCGTGCAAATTCGTAAGCGATTTGCCATAAATTTCCTCCACTCCTAATTGCCAAGCGCTGTCACACTAAATCGCCGGCCCTGCTGCCCTCCGCTTGCCGTACCGAACAGCTGCGCAGCTAATTACCCGACCATTGTGCAATTGCATCAAAGTGGAAAATTAAAATCTCACAATTCTATCGAGTTCTGAGTTGGGAGAAAACTTACTTCCCGGCAATAATTGCAACGGTCACATGACTGACTCAACCGGGTCACACATACCCATAAGAGTGAGCAATTGTAGAAATTTTGCTCGAAATCTTTCCCATTTGGCAAATTATTTGCGAAGTATTTTCTCGTTTATTGAAAGCAATGCTCTTTGAGGAGTCCCCTTCGCATATACAAAGTGGAGTGGTTCGGTCTAAGCTCGTAAATATTTACTCCTTCCACAGTTGACAGCAAATAGTGAAATATTACCTCGACATTTCCAACCTAAATAAGCAAAGGCGATACACAAAACAAGAAAATACTGCAGTTTATTTACTCTCGAGTGCACTTGACAGCAAACAGGTAAACCTAATGGCAACATTGTCGAGCTTTGGTCAATACGCAGGGCTCTCTGTGTGTGCGTAGATGCATGTAGCACGGCGTGTATAGCCTTCTTTGGCCCGCACGATACTCCAGCATTTTGGGTAGTACATTCGGTTTGTTTGAGTTTTAATGAAAAGGGGAGTTGCCATTCCGGTCAAAGATAGTAGTATACATATGTACATGTAGTATACATATGTACATGTGTATGTATGTATGTACATAGTTGTCTATAAATTTAACTGACATTTTTGGGTATTATGTCTATCCTTTGCTGGATATTTATTAGCAGCAGTTTTCTCATCTGAAATGGTATTTTCATATACTGTGCGTATATGCCCTGTAGGAAAAAATGCGCAAGAGAAAATTAGTTCAAGCCTAACGCTCCTTTTTACTAAGTGTTCTGTTCTTCTTTAAGAACAAATCATAAGTTTAACCGACTCTTACGAATTTAGTAAACATTTTTTAGTTTTTGAACCATAACTTTGTCGTAACGTTTTCTGCTTTCCTACAGGCCTGCTATAACTTAGCATTAAACTACATAAACACTATATTTATTAGTATAGTTTATCTTTGATGTTTTTGTTGTTGTTTTAATGCTTGCATTTTATGTTTGCCTCAATTAAATTCATCAAAGAGTTATTTGCTTCAGTGAAATATTTTTAATCATGGCAATGACAGCTGAAATGCCACACTGCAAATTAATTTTACAGTTTGGATAAAATAACAAAAAAAAAAATAGTTTACTTCGGATGCACCGTAGCTATAATGCCCTTCACGTATAACAAAGTTTTCCATACCGGAACTTGGTTTTCATCGTTCAGTTTGTATGGCAGCTGTATGATATAGTAATCCGATCTGAGCAATATCCTTGAATGGTATAACTTTACCTTGGGGAATAATCCAGCCCAAATTTCCTGAAGATATCTCGTAAAATAAAAAAGTGGTTCTTATAACAACTTGATTTTGTTCTTTCAGTTTGTATGGCAGCCATGTGATATAGTAGTCCGATCTGAACAATTACTTAGCAGATTGTACCGTTATTTCATACATTAATCTAGGCCAATTTTTGTGCAGATATCTCATCAAAAAAAATTTTCTATACAAAAGCTTGATTTGGTTCGTGCAATTTGTATGGTGGCTATATGCTATAGTGAACCGAGCTGAACAATATCTTCGGAGATTGTAGTGTTACCTCTGACAAAAATTCTTGCCAGATTTCGTGCAGTTAGCTTGTCAAATGAAAAAGTTCTCCATACAAGCACTTGATCTCGATCGTTGAATTTGTACGGCAGCTAATGGGGGTTTCAATAAGAGCGCTACAAAAAATGGTTTGGGATATCAATGAAATTCTTTATTCCTGGGCAATTACATTCGATGTCATTCTTTATGGAACTCGATTTCTTTTGAATGGCCATCACGGGCTCTCTTGACTTCTGTCCAGACGCTGAACCCAATTTCCGACGGGTTTCAAGCAACAATTGGCCGATACTTCTGCAATTTCACGTTCGAAATTCGTACAAAGTTCATCAATCGCCGCTGACTTGTTGGCATAGACCATAGATTTAACTTAGCTCCACAGGAAATAGTCTAGCCTCGTCAAACCGCACGAACAAGGTGGTCAATTGACTACACCATTTCGTGAGATAACACGTTCACCAAACTTGGTTTTCAATAAATCGATTGTGACATTCACTGTGTGGCTTGTTTCGCAGTCCTGTTGGAACTACATATTGTCCAAGTCCATATCATCCAATTCGGGCAAAAAATATTCGGTTATCATTGAGAGGTAGCGAGTTCCCATTCACAGTAACGTGCCGCTCTTGATCATCCCGGAAGAAGTACGGCCCATCAGCCGCACCAAACTATAACTTTTTCGGGATACAACGGTGACTCTGGAGTACGTGTGGATTGCTGCCTAACCAATAACGCATATTTTGCTTATTGACAAGCCATTCAGCCAGAAATGAGCCTCATCACTGAAGATGATTTTTTGATGAAAATCCGGATCATTTTCAAGTCGTTGCTCATCCCATTTCAACATACGACGATTCTGGTGGTCAACCAGCCTCAGTCCTTACGTTAACTTAATCTTGTAGGCCAAGATTGATACACTAGCGGCAGCAATATTCTCGACACTACGAGCCCTGCTTTGTCTTACTGGCACGCCAACCTTTTGTACTGTGACTTTTAGCACTAGATGCTCAATTGTTGATCTGAGAGGACGTTCATAATGACCATAAATTAGACGTTGTGCTCTTAAAGTTGAGGCCACTGACTTCGAATTTCGGTTTAAAGTTTAATAATTGCAACTTGTTGGTTCGTATATCTTTCCATTATGAAATGACAAACCTTATTGAAGAGAAATGTCAAAGGAACGGGGAAAAATATGGCGTCGTTTGCTGTTCCTATTATTCTACTCTTGTAGAATCTCTAATGAGCAGCTTCCCAGGGGAAAAATTACGACCTTCAAATTTCAGATCGATATCTCAAAAACTGATACGAAAAATATTCCAAGAAGATCCCACCATAGCCGTAAAATCGTCAAACAAATATTCGAGACTAACACAGCGTACCTCTGTTAGGATAAAAACGTGCTCCGTTGCGCAAGAGAGTTATATTTTAATGTCAGGGTCAAAGCAAAATATGTTGTAGGTAGGTATTGAAGAACCTATATATAGTATCTTCCCATAGAGCTGAAAGTACTGAAATACAAAAGACTGGAAAAAGTGTATTTTTAAGTTCTCTATTTTAAGTAAATTTTTCTCTTCGTAAATTCTACTTCAATAATTTTCTGAGCCGCTGACGAGTACGGTGCTGCCAAACCATTGATTCAGTGCGGCCAAATGTAAATAATTTTCGAGAGTTATGCTGCAGTGCTGTTTATCCTTACGAACAGCTGTCATAATGCGTTCGATTCGCCACTCTCTAACGCTCTTTCTGACATCGCTATTATTGCTCACCTCATCGATTTTCTTTGTAATTTCCGACCTATCAACACCATATACCAATTAAATTCAAACGAACAGTAACACTGCATTTCGCCTTTGTTGCACGCATTAATTGCATTTGATTTTATTTTGCATGCTTCAACGCATTTGAGCTCCATCGCAATTCAATTAGGAATTCCTCACAATTTATTCAACATAAATTTCCGATTAATTTTAGCAATTGACCAACTCGGTCAGGCCATAACATCACCGCATGAGCATATAAACGTGTTGCAAGTGAACCGCACAAACCGCAACACATGCCCACACACACACAAACATACCAACAACCCCAGGCTCCAATAGAAAGGAAATTATTTTACACGCACACATGTAAATATATGTATGTATGTGGGTATGTGTGTAATCGAATACACAGCGCTGCCACCCCGGAAGGCTGGCAATAATTGATGCTGCCAGCTGATAAATTAACCCTTGCCGCCCACCCACTGGCCGGGCGTGCATTATTGCACTTTCCGAAGACCACCCGCCGTGCCACACACTACACTAAATACGTGTGTTGTTGTTGTTTTTGGTTTTGTGTTATTTCAACAGCCACTAGTGCAATGCTTAATTTATGCAAATACACAAATTGTTTGTGCGACTCGAAGTCAACTGTGAATTTCTTATTACAACTTAAGCTGCAACAAAGCGGCTCAGCTGACGAGTCGGCAGCGGAGCACAAGCAGAGACGAAGCCTTTGAAGCGTATGAATTCATGCATGCTTTTACTAAACATACCGTTAAGTCTGTTGTATGTGTGCATACATAGTTAAATAAGCTTGGCTGTGTGCGTGTGTGGCAAAGTCAAAGGTGTCAATTTGATTCCGTTGTATGCAACCGATATGCCCGTGCAAAACGCTGCGTGTCTCCAATTACCCATAGCCTGCAGCGTTTACGTGCTCATTTTCATTTAATCCTTTTATATTCGCTAAATCCTGGCATTCCCACATTCGTCTGTGACTAATTAAGCATTTTATGCACGTGCCACAGCTGCTCCCGGTGCGCAATTGGCGAAAAAGGTCGACAAAAACTATGAAAAGTGACGCAGGTGCTGAGATGGCAACCAAATTTCGAAGCAACAACTGCAACGACATTAATATTTTGGAGCGCAGGGAGTAAAAAACGCATAAGTCGACTTAAGTTGTTTCCAAAAATTAACGCTCGCATTTAATGAAATCGCTCGGCAACTGATTTCGTGCTCATTTCAAAAAACTGATTTCGAAAGTATAAAATTTGGACTAAGCGAAACTTAAAAAAAAATTAACCGAAACTAAAAAAAATAACCAAAACCATAAAAAATAACCGAAACTATAAAAAAAAATATTTTGATTAACTTAAAGTCTCATCTACCGAGTTTCGCTCAAAATTGAGTTATGCCTTTATTCCCAGCCGACACAGATTTGAAAATTAGCGCTGTCTACACTTGCCATGCGCCTTTGGTAATCTAATAACCATGTCACCATAGCAAAGCACTTCTCATAAATTTCGGTAGCAAACCCTGCCTGCTGCCGTTCCAAACAGCGTGTCTCTCCATACACACCCATACTCATTGCTTATGCCGCATATAATTTATACGGCATCTGCACGTGACTCACATGCCGATTTCACTCCCAAGACACCAAGCATAGAACTCCGCGTTCGTTGCGCTCAGGCGTTTGAAATTAGCCTGAAATTTTTGGAATTCAGAATGCGGCCCAAAAATGACAGCGAAATAATTTTGAAGTTGCGCGTCGCTCGGCTGCCTCGCCACTTGCGCTAAGAGTCTTCAGCTTTTTTTGTCTTCACTTCTTTGTTTCTCCTCGGTCATTTGTGTTTTCGTTATGCACTTCCTTGTTTTGCCTCGCACCCTAATTTCCATTTCGTTTTAATTTCGAGTATTTTCCCTTAATTTCTGCTCAATTTGCGTTTTGATCGAGTTATTCGCTGTGTCAACGCCGGCCAATTAGTTGCGCTCGGCATTGTGTAATGCTAATTGTGCTCGTAATTCTACAAAAGCGTTGCGATGATGCCGAGTCAGTTTTTCTAAATGCTTCCGTTTTTTATTGTTTTTGTATGCTAATCTAATTAAATTTAGTAGCAACTAATTGCTTCGCCAAATGTTAATTGAATGTTGAAAAAAGCATTGTTGTCAGTTCATCAAGGCATATTACTGTATACATAAATAAAATGATAATAAAATCTGATTGAAACAAGTCAAGAAGTCTGAGTTTCGACGTAATACTCCTACAAGGATAAATACTCAAGATCAGTAGTGCTCACGCCAAACGAGCTCACTTGACTCCATTTAGCTCTCAACCACTAGAAGGCGAAGCCAATAGCTCTAGACTCTAGAGAAAAATAAGTTTTCCAACAGTTTAATGTAGGAATAATGAGCTTTTTGTAAGGAATTTTTCCTCGGATTCTGTCTTTTGGAAACATAATATCCTTAGAATAGGGCAAAAAGCGTATCTATTTCTATAGATTCCTTACTTTATATCCAAGCTTCCACGTTTGTATTGTGGATGAGTGAAAAGAAGTTGGTTTATGCCAGAAAATATTCCCAAATATTATAATTTCGGGATAGTGCCGAATTGACACCGCTTGGTCGGATATAAATTAGGTTTATATCAGTTACCGACTGATGCGCTCAAATCAATACAGATTTTCGAGGAGAAATTTCTTACAAAGAGCTCATACTTTCAACTGCTAGAGTCCTTACATTTGTCTAGACTCTAGAGCTATTGGCTTATACTTGATGTTGTATACTCCTACATCAGCTGCGCTTAGACGTCTGGACTTTGAAAGTAGCAGCAAGCTCTGCTATTAGTATTAAGGTATTATGACTATGGTTCCGCTATCCCAAATCAGTTAAACATAAGCAAATCAGACTATATTCTCCCAAGGTTAGATTTCAGTAGCCACTTTCAGATGAGGATTATATCCAAACGTGAATGAAGAAGAGGTACAGTAAAGGCGGATGATTCTACTTCTGTCTATACCGACAGGTTTAAGATAGACAAAATGGGGCGAGAGTATACTCCAATGACCTGGACATTTCTACTTCTATCTTCAAAGAGAAAGTACTAAGTAAAGAAAAGGTCTGTAACATTCTATTGAATAATTACGGGAAGAAGGCTTCAAGCAGGCTTTTGGAGACAATTTACCACAGCTGTAAGCAAGAAGAGAAAACGGGAACAAATCTCTACGAATGCCCAGCTTTCACACAAAGCAGACGTAAAATATTCGGAACCTATCAGGCACCAAACCTTGAATGGTCGTCCGCAAAAAGTACAGGGGATATAAGTAGTTTCATTGAGAGCAAGAAATGATTTGAAATTCATTCATTCATGAAAATTTCATTCTGGTTTTTTATAAAAAAAAAGGTAACCACGTGGTAATTAATTAGGGGATCCTATCTGCAGAACTATTATATATAAAGACCGATATCGCTTCATAAATGTCTACTTTTGTTTTGCTATTCCTATGAGAGTCGATTCTATGTAACCGGAACGGACCCGAATTTTTACACATCCAAGGACTATCACTCTTAAAAATTACTTCAGAAATGTTTTTTCCCGCTACTTCAACTATCTAAGCCTATTTTGGAAATGATTGTATTGGAATGACACGATACTTGCACAATATCTCACAGAAAGTTAAATCGTACTATAAATACGAATTTTGTAATAATTCGACTTTCGTGCCAACTAGCGGGAACATTTTTACTTGTCCTTTGTTAATATTATATGCACTATATGTACCATATATCACGAGAATGAACCAACCAACATTTTACCAACATTAAATACAATTTTTGGTAAAAATACGGTGCCATCTCTCGGAGGGCTCCAGTTACTTAAATTTGTTTTGTGATTTCGAGCTTACTTACCAGACAAGTGTTCTGAGCTGTCCATGTGAGATCCCTGTCAGGATCGACCTCTTAACCTAACCTAAAACTTATTTGTGATGCGTTGAAAACACTTAAATAACGTAATATATTTAACTAAATTTTCACCATCTTATCTGCTTATAATTCACAACAACATTTTCCTAGCAAATTTCCGTTTCTCATTATTTCCACATTGTTGCGTCAACACCGCTATTTGCTTAATGCAATCAGCGGGTTGCCACTTCCCACCAGCGAAAACTTGCAAATTCACACTTGGACTCGCCAGACACCTCACGCGATTTTGAAATGCACACAAACACACGCGTACGCATACCAATAAACAAAATGTGCAGTATCTGTATGTATGTATGTATATACCGTTTGTAAACATTCAGAACGCAGCCGTTCTCTTATATCCAGACGGACGAACGTGCAACCTGCATGCGCAAGTGTATATACGAATTTTATGGGCAAGTGCTTGCCTGATTGAAATTTATTAAGTCGGTAATATTTTTGTTTATGTTTGGATTATAGGATATTGCCCTTTTGACTTTACGCTGATGCCACACAGCGTTGGCGGGCGATGAGCCTTTGGTGCATTTAAATATTTCGGTGGGAGTGCAAAGTAGTACTACATTTTTTTATAAAATTTTTAGAGTAATTAATTAATAAATATTTAAAAAGAAGTTAATTAAGTAAATTTTAATTATGTAAATTACATTAATTGAGTAAATTAATTAAATAAATTATATTAATTTTTTATAAATTGTTTAGTGTAATAATTATTTAAAAAAGTTAAATTTATTTTAAATAAAATAAATTACATTAATTAAATTTATTAATTATTTCAATTAAATTAATTTTGTATAAACTATTTTAATAAAATCCATATTTGTACAATAATTTTGAAACAAACGTACTTCAATCAGTTCTTTATTATGTAAATTATATTGTGTTCATAAATTGTTTTTTTTTTTCATAAAATTAAAGTAGTTTAGGTTAATTAATTATTTATTATTTTTTTTAATTTAATAAATTGTTTTCGGTTTTATAAAATATTAAAAATAAAATCTAGAAAATTAATTATGTTGATTAACTATTTTAATAATTTTTTAAAAATAATTTTAAAGTTAATTTTTACTTCAGAAATTTTTTCCATAAAATTATTAAGCTAAGTACTTATGAAAAAAGCTCTTTTACACGAATGTATTACAACTAATTTTCTTTCTAGTAATGAAAATTAAAATAATTTTTTAAATTATTTTTTTATATACGTTAATTAATTAATTTTTTATAATTATTTTATCTAAATTTATCAAATTTTGCTCTAATTACTGTTATACTTAATTTATGAAATTAATTAATAAAATTAATTTTAATTTATATATACACTTATTTTAATTATGTTATTAAGGAAATTAGGTTAATTAAGTTAGTTAAATAAATAAATTCAATTTAGTATGCTAATTATGTTATATTGTTTAACAATTTTATTTCTATATTTGTGTAAAATAAATAAAATTAAATAAATCTGATAATTTATTAAACATAATTAATTTTTTTTACTAAAAACATTTGTTAATAAAATAAATTTTGCAAAACTTAGTAACTCAAAAGAATTTAATTTGTTATTTTATAATAATTTTTAAGAAATATTTAATTAATTTAAAGTAATTAAGTCAATTAATTATATTTAATTATACTTAATTTGCGAATTTAATTAGTTAAATTACGGCTAAATTATATATATACTCATTTTAATTGTACTTTTATTGAAATTACAATAATTAAGTCCGTTAAATTAACAAATTTTATTTCTTAAAAATAATTAAACTTTTTATTAAAAGTATTTATTAATAAAACTTAATATGCAAAACTTAGTACCTCAATGAAATTTAATTTGTTGTTTTAATAATAATTTTTAATAACTATTTAATTAATTTAAAGTAATTAAGTCAATTAATTATACTAAATTTACGAAATTAATTAATTAAATTACGGCTAAATTACATATATACTCATTTTAATTTTACTATTAGGGAAATTACAATAATTAAGTCAGTTAAATTAATAATTAACAATAATAATTTAATTTATTAAATATAATTATTTTTATTAAAAGTATTTGTGAATGAAACTCAATATGCAAAACTTAGTAACTTTAATTCTGATTTTATAATAATTTAAATTAAAGTAATGATGCCAGTTAATTCTTATTTTTTAATTTAATTTTTTAATTAATTAAGTAAATTAATTATATAAATGTAATAAAATATTTTTTTTGTAATAAATTTAATTTTTCTTACAACTTTATATATAAAATGAAAAATTTAATTAAGGTTAGTATTATTTTTTTACTTAATTTAAATTAAATTTATTTTTTATTTAAATTAGCTTTCCAAAAAATTTAGTTTGCCAAGTAAATTATATGAATTAATTAAATTAATTGACTAACTTTTTAATCAATTAAATTAATTAAGTTAATTAATTTATTAAATTTAATTCAATATTAGTCCTTCATAAAATTTAATTTACGAAATAAATTAAATTAATTAAGTCAACTAATCATTTAGTCAGTTAATTTAATTAAGTTAATTAATTTATTAAATTTAATTCAAAGTTAATCTTCCATAAAGTTTCATTTACCCAATAAAGTGAGTTAATTAAACCAATTAAATTAATCGAGTCAATTAATCTAATAATTAAATAGTATTTTTTAGTTAAATTTACTTCTCCATAAAATTTAATATTTTTCGCATTAAGTGAACTGCATCAGCAATTGACTTAATGACTGCAGCCAAATAAACTTTTAAATTTCTTAATTCATTATTAATTCAGTTTTCCCACTTCAAAGAAATTTACTCAACGGATGCCATTAACTTATAATACACGCTCATGCACATGTGGCAAGTATGTATGTGTGTGTGTTTGCACCCAAAGCGCAGAACAAAAAACGGCACAACAGACATACACAGATGGTCTCACTTCCTACCCAAAGGGTGAGCCGATCGCTGCAAATCACTTGCTGCCGCAGGCAAAGCAATACAAGTGCAACACGAGCAAGCCGGCTGCCGTGGCAGCATCAGTGGCAAACAGCTGCCAAGAGGAAATACTCGAAAGAGACAGATATGAAGCAGCAGTTCACTTGAGATTCAAAGAAACTCAATGAATGCATGGTCACACATATGCAACTATGTATGTATATAAGTGTGTGTGTATATAAGTAATGGCAGCAGCGCATGCAAGTCAAATGAAAAATCGCTGCCTTGTTGATGCTGCGACAAACCGAATTGTCTCCAATTGCAGGCAAACAAACTGTCAGCTCCCTGCACTCACCACACATTAACCCCGCAGCGCACTTTCTCTGCATGCCGCAAGCAGTGTCTTGCTGATTGTCGTTCGCGCGCATTCATCTCGGATTCTTATGCACACAGAGCCCTCTCTGGTAGGGGGACAATAGAGTTGCTTGTCATAAAAGTGACAAATATCACTACAAATGCCGGACAGGCAGCTTACAGCATGCAACATGCAACATTTTCGGGATTCTTGTTGAAAGTTAATGAAATTGATTAGTTTGATATGTTAAAATGAAGGGGGAGGGGGAATGCAAACAATGTAATTTAGTTGCAGTTCAGCAACAAAGCGCACATTAGCTCATTATAGAGACATACAAACATGCACACTTACATACATATACGTACATTTATTGCATATCGCCTGCAATGCAAGTCGGCTAATGACTGCTGTTGCTGCGCTATGCTGCCAACAAATTTATTGTATGAGCAATGAGTGGGGTTGAGAGGGCCAATAAACACCTTCAGGCAGCTGGAAAATATGGCAATTAGATGATTTGGGTTGCAAGGGGCTGTCTGTCCCCAGAAACACACACACCTATGAATATATACTCACACATGTGCAGGCATTGCAGACAAGTCAATTCTGCCGAAAGCCTTACTAGTTCATATAGCATTGTTTTTGTTTGTTCAAATGTAAACAAAAGCAACAAAAAACAGCTTTCGAACTTCTCATCGCTGGTCCATAGCGAAAATTCATTGGTGCAACACACAGCTGTGATAAACTGCTGAAGCTAAACTCCTCGGCGCTGTGGGTGCGCTGTTTAGTTTCAACTAACAATAATTAAATTGTTGCTTTTGTTAGTTCGTCTATTTGTTATCTTTAATTTTTAGCTTTCCAGAACGTGTAAACACACACATCTATATTTGTTTTAATAAAGTAACTGTTGCGGAGCTGAGTTCTGCATTTTTCGGAAAGTTGTGAATTTCGTTAAAATATTTGATTAGTGGTTCTCAGTATTTTTTCCAAAGATGTTGTTGAAATGTTGGTAATTTTATTTAAAAAAAAATTTTGAAATCATTCTCTCACAATATTTCAATATTCACTACGATTTTGTCGTTCATAGACCGTTCTCAAACGAATGAGTTATACTTAATTTATAGAATTTGCAATAATACTACTATGGTCCAATATTTATGTAGTGATAATGGGTTAAATTTCAGTAAAATAAAATATTGAACCGATAATTTATCGATTACAATATCGATAAATTGTTATCGATAAATATTATTATTTTCTCTAAGATCTAAAAATAATAAAGTATGCAATTCTTCATATTTAAAAATAATTACAACGAAATATCAGTTTTATTATAAGGATAATGATAACAAATTTAAAAACCTCATCATAGATCGGTCACTGAGTCAAAAAAGTTCCACAATATGATATTTTATGGTGATGTAATGGGTTAATATTCGATAACATAAAATGTTGAACCGATATTTTATCGATTTAAATATCGATGAAGTGTTATCGATAAATATTATAAGCTTCTCTGAAATCTAATACTTATAAAATGTGCAATTTTTCAAATTTAAAAACAATTACAGCGAAATATCGATCATATTCCAAGGTTGATGCATTTTAACAAATTTAAAAACCATATCACCGATTGGTCACTGAGTCCAAAGTTCCTCAACATGATATTTTATAAAGTAATAATGGGTTAGATTTCGATAAAAGAAAACAGTTAGCCGATAATTTATCGATTAAAAGTGTTATCGACAAATATTATTATTTTGTATGAAATCTAAAAATTATAAAAAAAGTGCAACTCTTTAAATTAGAAACAATTATAGCGAAGTATCGGTGAAATATCGGTTATATTATAAGGTTGATGCAGTTCAACAAATTCTAAAACCGGCTCATCGATTGGTCACTGAGTCCGAGAGTTCCTCAATATGAACAAATAAACTTTTTTGCTTTTATCAGAAATATTGAAGGAAAATAATAAAATAATGAAAGACTTGAAGTTGAAGCTGAAAGGTTTGTCAAAAATTGTAAATCTGCATAGTTTTTGAATTGTTTGCAAATATTTTGAAGAATTCGTAAATATCATGTTTTCGTGACTTTCTTTTACAAAAAGATGAAGATTCTCGTTTTGTACTTGGAAAGCTATCTGGAGAAAAATCATCGATTTTTTTTTAAAGTGAACTTATGTATTTACGAAAACTAATTACAAAATTGTCAAAAAAAAAATTTTTTTAGAAAGAAACTCTAAAATAATCCAATAATAATATAAAAAAGTCGAAAAATTATCGATAATATTTATCGTTTATCGATTTTTTATTTGTTTTTAAAGTGAACTTTGAAATATCGAATAAAAGTTTTTATGAAATAAAATCTATTACAATATATAAAAATCGATAAATAATGAATAGTTAACAGATTATGGATTTTTAATTTGTTTTTTTTCTTTTTTTACTCTGTCATAATCCAATAAAATTCTAAAACTCGATAGATAGCCGATAACCGATTACCGATTTTTTATTTTTCTTAAAGCGAGCTTACTTCGAAGTATCGCAAAAAGATTTTATGAAATAAAATCTATATAATATATAAAAATCGATAAGTAATCGATAGTTAACCGATTATCGATTTTTTATTTTTTTTTTTTAGTGAACTTACTTCAAAATATTGAAAATAAGTTTTTATGAAATAAATTTTGATATAATCCAATAAAATTCTGAAACTCGATAAATAATCGGTAGATAACCGATTATCGTTTTTTTTTAAAGTGGCCTTATTTCGAAATATCGAAAACAAGTTTTTACGATATAAACTATTAATAGAGTAAACCTAGAGTCGATAAATAATCGATAGTTCACTATTTCTACTTCTATCATGGTTAACTTATAATGGATAATCTACATTTCGTTTAACAATCGTTCAAACAGTAAGTTAGCTCCTCTTACATGTCTTTTTTGTTATATTGCCGAAAATTAAGTGGCTGCAGAACTTAGTATGACAGACCACGTACAGTGCTTCAAGCTATGCCTTTCTTTTCTCCTCGTTTCTAAACCTTTTCGAGTAGTAATCCCTCTCACTTCCATTCTGTGACTATTGCAGTCTTACTCGTATCTCTTTTATTTATTTTTATTTTCTTATTTTCTTTTCTTATTTTCTTTTCTTTTTATTTTTTCTTTTCTTTGCAACTCCACTTATTTGTCAACTTGTTTATAAACTTTTTCTTTTTATTAAATTCATTAATCCACTTTATATTGTTTTACCATTTTTGTCTTGATTTCTTTGCTACCTTCACTTGTGTTTTTGGCCCAACAACAATCGCCTCCATACACCTTCATACGGCCATAGCTCGTACAAATGCTTCTATTTTTGGCAACAGCACAAATTTTATTCATTTTTTTTTTTTGTTTTTTTCCACTTTTAATTTATCAATTTACTTTTGGTTTTGTTTGTATTTGCTCTGTTGCCGTCTGCTTTGCTTTTGTTGGCATAAAGAGTTTCTTGACTTGTGTTTCGGTGCGCCATTTGGCCGAATTTTCCTTTCTTTTTGTATTTGTTAATAAAATTTATGTTCGGTCTTTTAATTTGTTTATTTTCAAATCACTAAATTTTGTAATATTATTTATAATTATTTTGCTTTTCTATCTGGCATGCTTAGTGGGTCAAAATACCGCATGCATCCGGCCTAATATTGGCCAATATAGACTTACATTTATGGAATAAGTGGAATAGTATATATAAAGCGTTATAGCCACTCATTCATTGGTTTTGCTGCGGTCTGCTCTGGAAACAAATATTTTTAGTCTTTATAGCTTTTATTATTTAGAAAATTACTTCCGTAATGCTTTTGATGCCTCGATGATGTGAAAAGTGCTAATTTTCACTTGCACTTCCTTACTAATAGATTGATTTGAAGTTGAAAAAAAGATTATATTCACTTTAATAAGTCTCCTTTTTCTAAACCTTTCCTCAATTTTACTCAATCAATAAATTTTTCTCGATCTATCTCTAACTTAAATAGTCTGTTCTAAAGAGTGAACCATTTCAAGATTTCCTACTGTTAAAAAAAAAAACACAGAAATTTCAAATTTAATGGGGAATGTTTATTATCATTCAAAAGAATATTATTTAGCATTTACGTTTTGAGCATTATTTGTTTCAAATATTGGCCGTGACTACGACTCTGATGGTCCTATTTTCATTCATTGAGTCCTATTTTCAATGACACGTTTGAGAGTTTCGACTGGTAACTACCGAATGACATGTGTCATGTTTTGCTCGAAGGCCTAAATCGTAGAGGGATCCGCATACACTTTAGACTTTACATACGCACAGGAAAAGTCTAACCGTGTGATATCACACGATCTTGGTGGCCAATTAACCGGACCAAAACTTAAAATTATCTGTTCATCGAAGTGTTCTCTCAATAAATCCATTGATTGATGCGATGTCCGGGAAGTGGCTCCGTCTTGTTGAAACCAAATGTTGGCGAGATCACGAGCTTCAATTACAGGCATCAAATATTCGGTTATTATGGTGCGATAACTGTCGCTATTGAGGGTTACGTTCACATCGGCATCATTTTTTTACGAAACATACACCGTTGGTTCCACCGACCCACAAACCACAATAAACCGTTGCTTTTCTGAATGAAATGGCAGCTCTTGAACCTCTTCAGATCGCTCTTCGTTCCAAATGCGGATTTCGCTTGTTTACATGCACATCGAGCTGGAAATGGGTCTCATAGCTGAACAAAATTTGGATCGAAAACGTCGGATCGTCTCGGGACTTTTCAAGAGCGAAGTTATGTCGCTCGACAAAGTCGAGAACTGAAGTCCTGCTGTATTTTGTACGGGTTCAATTTAAGATCTCAGCGTAAAAGTCGTTCCATACGTCAGTCCGAGTTGCTGCGAACGGCGCCAAATCGACTCTCCACGATGTTCGTGTACATTCTCAGCAGCTACGGCTGCTATATTTTCTTCACTGAGTGTTGAACGTGGTCTATTCGATTGAATATTATCCAATAATGAATACTGGATCTCAAGACGGTTTTTGTGTTACGAATAGTACGCTTAGTAAACCCATTATATAGGCCAAAACTTGAGCGAAGCACGCGAAACACATTCTTTACAAAACGAGAATTTTCGAAATAAAGTTTAACGATTTGTAAATGTTATTCAGTTCAGGTACCTCCACTTGGATCACCCGTTATAGTCTCATACACACTGCAATCTACATAAAATCACTTTAAATATCTGCTGATAAAGCAAATGACTTCCCTTTTAAGGGACTTGCCGCAACTTACATATGTAGTTGAGTTATAATTCAATTCGACCTTGATCTTGTTCTCTGCGTTCGCTTGGCAATTGATGAGCATACATACATACATATGTATGAAGAATCTATATGTAGAACCACCGAGGTTCGAATGTCAAAGCAAAGTGCAAGCAAGCAGCGGCAAAATCAATTAAATTAGCCCCGTTGCAGCAGCCAACAGCGCCAAAATCATCAGCAACAGCAACAGTATAATCATCGTCATCAGCATTCAACGCCAGCGACGCCCTTTGAAGTCAACCAACGTATCACAGTAGATACGCTGTGCTGACAGACGATACTGCGAAGCCGGAAATGGCAAACAACCACATACACATTTGCGAAAAAAACTATGAAAGGAAGACCCTGTAGAGAGTAAATGATTTTTTTTAATGGGAGCATGATTTATCTTCCTGATACAGCATCACCATAGTGTTTATAAAGTCCTAACGAGGAATCGGGCATATTTTTTTCGAAAAAATTTTTTTTGTATGCTACAAAGCTTTCGAAATTGACTTGGTATAAAATTTTGTTTTGGAATTCGAATACAAGATATTTTTTCAAAGCTGTCGCAATTTGAGAGGCGACACCAAAGCTTCGAGAATTTTAGAAAGGATCCATTATTAGTCTCGAGTAGCTCAAGACTTTTAGGACTTACATATAACCATTAGCCACATAGAAAGTAAAAAATGGAGGTCAAACTGTAAGAAAAAATATTTTTCCACCTTTTTTTTTAATTTTCTACTTTGTGAGCATTTATCCAACCTGTTTTCAAGAAAGAATAAATATTTTCCAGCCACTTCCAAAATTTCCTACAGGGTAACCCCATTAGGGTACAGAATCTGATTTCGTTTGTTCGTACGCTTGTGCATTTCTGGTCAGACGTCGTTATTTACAGCTAACCACTCTCATAAGGAACCACGCAGTGACAGTGCTAAAATTATAATAACAAAAGCAACAACAACGAAAATAGATGCAAAAAAGGAAAGTAATAGTGCGGCGGCAACAACGTCACAACAAGCACAACTAGAGCGCCCAGCCACAAAGGCAGATGCTTCAATATTTTGCCCTTAAACTTGCCACACGTTCACTGGCCGCCGTCTGGCTGCCGTCTGCGGCTTATCGATTGCCGCTTTGCTTTCGCCCTGGCTCTGCCACTTTTTGATTTCAATATTTTCGTTGCTTGCTTGCGTTTTGCTTTTATTATATAATATATGTATGAATTTCATTTTATTTATGCATCCCAAGTGCACCATTATCCTTTCGAGGTGCAATGAGTCGTAGCTGAAAATTGCGAGATAAAATAAAATTACTTGCAAGCTTGCGAAAATGCTCATAGTAAAGCGATTACATGCACAATCGTACTGGCAGCGCATGAAGAATGAGTGGAGGAAGAGAAGAAGAAGAAGAAAAAAAACTACAGCACGCCTGCGACAATTTACAAAAATAGCAACAAGCGCACGTTACGCGCCGGTAGTGGCTCGTGTATGTTCGCATATATGTAGGTGTGTGTGTATGCGTGTGTGTTTGGCGGTTGCAGATGTTTTCTGCAGCTCTGCAATTTATTGCTTCCGGTACAAAAACAACAAGCGATTTTGTTGGTTTTTTCCTACTGATTATTTTTGGCTATTTTAAAAATACTCGCCAGCGTACTGAGCATAGGTATACTGCTCAAGAGGTTTGAGAGAAGATCAACTTTGAGTTTAAAAATAATATGAAATGTGCCGACAAAATGTTATTTTTGTTGCCATGCTTCCATATAATTGTGTAGCAACTGTCAATATTCTAACTTGCAAGAAAGGTAGGACAACTTTTCAGAATTTCAAAAACAACAAAATTATTTTTCGTTGAAAAAATTTCAATATTTTTTCTAAAACCGCTTTTCTGAGTCCTTAATGTTCTAAAACTACCAAAAATACTCATTCATCCCAAGCAGAACTATAACAGCTGAATTTTTTATGACGTCACTTTAGCAATGTTCAAAACGATCTAAGAAAAGTTGAGAAACAACATTGATTTTCGCTTTGTTTTCTCTTTCTGAACTACCAATCTTCTAACGAAGATTTCGACGAGTAAAATTTATTCGAAGAAAACTGAAAGGAGAAATCAAAGGAAGTCTTGCTTAAGTGAATGTAGGCTGCTTTTTATATTTCGGGATTTCTTGCAGTCTGGCAACTCAACTTTATTGTAAAGTTTAACTTATTTGATGTTATATCATACTCAGAATGTTTTGGCATACGAGCACTATTTGTGGTTTTTTATAGTAACTTAAAATATTCAGCTCAGTCAAAAAATGTACATAAATCGCAAACATTTTCGCGCACTTTTTTTTCCAACTTTCAACGGGAGCGAACTCAGGAATAAAATTTTATCATCTATCAAATCGTGGCTATGAAGCTTCATCAAGAGCCATTGTTTATGGATGATATGGCGAATCCAATCGAGGTCGTAGATAACTACAAGACGGATTTCGTGAAGGTCGGCCAAAATCAGTTTTGGTTTCGGACAGGTGACAGGTGATTATGATGAACATGTTCCAACTCTACAGAACAATGCAGAACAGTATATTCTGAGTGGTACACAGTCATTTGTTTGCCAGTTGTCTTTCAAGAAATGACGAAAATTGTTGTTGTAGAGGCAGAAATCTGCCGAGTTGACAGTCCTTGGCCAGATAAGAATCCGGGTCTGTTCCGATTACGTAGACCCGACTGTCGTGGGAACGGTGCCAGCTCTCACACATCGACTAAAACAACTGCGTTTTCGACTACTCAAAGCATCGATTTGATGGGTCATCCACCGTATAGTCCTGACTTGGCACTGAAAAACTTCGATACAGTATACCCGTACGTAAAAAATAAGGTAACAGTTCAACGTTTTTGAAGAGCAGGTTGAAGCGTTCAGAACGCGCAGTTTTTTTGTATCGATTATCCGCGGGGTATCCATGATAGATCTTTTTTCAGAAGATTTTTAAATATGGTAAAGTCAAGAACTGTGAAGAATGTTGAGGAAAAATAATTTCATAATTTTGATTCACCGAGGTGAGTATCATACTTTGTATTTTGATCTACTGAAAGCATTTGTTACGCGTGAATGATTAAGCTAGTGAATAGTTGTTCTTTGGATGAAATTTTCTTAAGCCGTGCGCGCTTAAAAGTAGGCAACAGTTGTGTATTAAAATACAAAATATTACCAAAAAGGTGTCTATAATCTTATGTTTATTTCACTTCTTATTAAAAAAACCTCCGAATGCATTTCTGGTACATAAAAGCGCTTCAGAAAATCAATTAACCGTTCAAAAAATTTCTAAATATTTTTCTATTGGAAAAAATCTTGGCAAAATATCTAACTGACGTTTTTTAATATTTTTTGAAAATATATATAATGAAAATCATCATACATATACTCCACAGAAAACATTTTTCTACCTCTTCAAAACAGCCGCCATAAATTGAGTCCTCCCAAAACCTCTTCTCCCCAGATAAGTACACTTCAAATATATTCCCCTCGTTGCGTCAATACACAATCATTTAATTTATTAAATTCGAATTTCCTGCAATCTTCAAGTCAAATGAGAACATTGTATTTGCTTTAATCTACTTTGGGTCAAATTGGAAGAAAGGCTGCTGCCAAGTTTTTTGTCGGAAAACCACCCCCTCATAAATAAATGAGTAGTATTGATAGGATATAAGAAATCGGAGGAGTAAAAGTATGATTATAAGCTTACCTATTGTGTACCGCTGTATGTATGTTTATGCACTTTGACCCTAAGTCACCCTCATACGCTCATTTATTGGCCATTTGTGCTGAGCGTCACGTTGCGCCAAGTGTTAAATAAATTTTCTTACGGACTTTTATTGGAGTTGCGCGAAAGCGGCATTCAGTGCATTCGCGTGAAGTTTTGCAAAAATTACAAAAAAAATTTAGTATTTGCAATGTTGCAAGTTACAACATAGAAGAGAGTTGGAGAGCTGAAAGTTTGATTTAGCGAGTTTGTGCCATACTTTTCTCTATATGTCTTATAAATATGTGTATCTGCTTGACAAAAGGATAACCCTTATTTACTGTGCCGGCATTCTAACGTGCAACATGTGTTGCAAGCATGTACAGCACACGTATTCCGGCTTAGCAGCGCCGAACGAAAGTGTCAAGTGTGTTATTTCGCTTACTCTGCGCCTCTTATTTATCTATTTTTTTCAGTATTGCACACGGGACATCTATCCTAACTCTAGTGGTGTGGCATACAGCATGTGTGGCATGAAGTACAAATGCTGTATGCCACATTTATACATTTAATTTCGTTTTATTGATCGGAGGAAATGTCGTTTTGCAATCTCTTAACGGTGTAGAGCCCAAGTGCATCGTATTAACGGTACGCTGTCATGTGTGGCAGGACTAGAAACACTACAACTTGCCACATGTCGCACTTACTGAGTGATTGGCCGTTTTTTTTATTGTTTTTGTCGCCTGCAGCGCGGAGATTTCTAATATTTACTATTATTATTTCATTTTGTTGTTGTTGCTTTCTGACACGTTCCGTTTATTTGCACTTAAGAGCGCGCTTGCAACGTGTGCCGCTGCTATCCAGCTCTATTTCGCACATTTACAACACATTCGATTGATTTACGCACTTTTTAGTCACACGTCCGGCGACATTACTCAAATTTACGAAGATTCAACGACGTTTCCAATGCGTGAAATTTACCGTTAGAGCAATTTCCTGTACACTCTTTATTGATTCCCAATCATCCGAGTAGCGCGCATTAATTTTTTATTGCTTTTTAACACTTTTGTTCCCTTCTTTTTTGTTG
Organism: Bactrocera zonata; assembly: GCA_037783105.1. NCBI lineage: Eukaryota > Metazoa > Arthropoda > Insecta > Diptera > Tephritidae > Bactrocera > Bactrocera zonata. Next base: position 172,047 of record JBAWJQ010003699.1, read on the forward strand.
CATATTCGCCTGCTAAGCGCGTTTTTGGCGCACGTAATACGCGTGCAGTTCGCATGCGTTCGTGAAATGCCGTTAAAATGTGTCACCGGGGCGCAGAGTGAGGGTGTTAATGTAATTTCGGGAATTTGTTGGGTTAATATAATTTTTGTGATGTATATACATATATATTTCTCTAAGAGTGAGTGATGATTTTTTACGCGACAATAAATGGATCAAGGGAAATGTAATGAAACAGGGGATGTTGGCAATATTTGTATAACTGTTACTATTATCATTGCTAAATAATTCATTTTATTTATTAGGGTGTTTTTTATATTTTTATTTTTGAAAACTTCTGCAAATTGGCTGCTAAACATATTTTGTGTGAAGAGCTCGATCCGAAGCTTCGAAAAAATATCCCAAATTTCATTGTTGGACATGAGTTTTCCAAAACTATATTTTTGCCAGCTTCGATTCTACCTTCATAGTCCTTCAAAAGCACATAAAATGTTAACTGAGACCAAAAAAATTCGGGTAAAATAGAAGAAAAATCCTCTAATACTTCTAACCACTTGGATCTCTCCAAAGATCAAAAACACTTTAAATATTAGCTAAAAAAAAATCAGAAAAATAGAAGAAAAATGTACCAAAGATCATAACAAAGTTTTTGAATCGAATTTGGAATTATCAAAATTTTCTGAGTATCCAAAAGTAATATATATATTTCTAGACTCCACATATTATCTCTTTGGTAACCCATAATCCACGTGAGAATTGTTATATCCCAAACGTAAAGTAAATGAAAATTTGATTTGTAGAAGATTAAGGACGAGAAATTAAAAAAAATAGGCAGAGAGCTTTGCTAAATGTTGAAGCGTTGAGAGAGAAGAGAGAAAAACAGTTTTTTCGAAAACTTGGATCGACATATATTGACATTTTTTATTAAAATGTAAAGTTTTCGCGTTTGCAAAAGATCGTCAAACTAACCAAAACTAACAAAAACACGTTACAAAACTCGTTGAAATGTCGGGCTTTCAAATAGGGATAATATGTCAAGAGAGCAATAGAACAAATAGAAAAATGTACAATAATAACAACATAACAAAAATGGGAGAATGAGAGTCGCGGCAGATAGACGGCCAGACTAATAAAACTTCTAGACTTATGAACAAGCCGTAAATTCGCAGAAGTCGATTTTCACACAACTCAGCTGTTATCTGGTCACGGTTATTTCAAAAAGTACCTCCACAGAATGGGGAAAAATCGAGGAGCCGTCATGCCTATAAAACAACGCGACAGAAGACGACGCTAAACACACAATCTTTGAACGAAAAAAACAAAGTTTACAAAGAATTAAATTTTATTATCAAAATAATCGTTCTCCAATTGCAACTTTTCGTGCGCTTTTGCCTTTTATGGTCGTTATAATCGTTCCATTGTGCTCGCTGTTCGTCGAATTGCTGAAAACCTGGCAAATTTTGAGACAGGATTTGGGCTAGCATCCGTATAAAATTTTTCTCACTCAAGAAGTGAAGCCATTGGACCACCGTAAACGTCGTGAATTTGCTGATTTTGCCTTGGAACAACATGAAAACGATAACGAGTATTTTAAGAAAATCATCTCCCATGAGGATCACCTTAATCTGATTGGTGCGGCAAATAAATAAAACTGTTGATTCCGGTGCGAAGAAAATCGGCAAATTATTTATGAACAACCAATACATTCACCTTAATTGACAGTTTGGTGTGGGGTTTGGCCTAGTGGAATCAGCGGTCCGTACTACTTTCGAAATGAAGCTGGTGACACCGTTACTGTCAATGGAGAGCGGTATAGATCGATGACGACCGCCATTAGAAGAAGTTGATTTTGGCAACATGTGGTTCCACGATGATGCAGCTACGTGTCCCACAGCCCGTGCTACAACCGAATTATTGCGAGAAAAGTTTGGAGATTCGTTTATTTCAAGAAATTTTGAGACCATCAGACTACTTCTTGTGAGGCTATTTGAAATCATTGGTCTTCAGCAAATAAAGAATTTACATTTTATTTAGTATATCAGAAAAATACATATATAATTTTCTTTATTCACCATACATATAAGACAAAGATAAAGCGACTGGCAGTACTCTGTAAATGAAATTCTTCTAATAAGTCTAAATTCTTTCTATTCACTATTGTCCTACTCAACCTACATGTGATTGATTTATCAAGTTTTGCACTTAAAGGTTGAATCAGAAAGATCTATAAAATTTAAAAAACCCTCGAAGAAATATATTTCCTTTAAAAAACACTTTTGCCAGCAAGGTGATGATTTTGTGGCAAAAATCGTTTCCCAGTCCTCCAAACAGTTTTGACTTTTGAGAATCAAAAAAACAGATACAAAAACAATTTCACGGAAAAATTATTCCATGATCAAAACTATAATATATTTTTCTGCTTTTGCTTGAATACTCGCTTTGCCCGTGACCAATTCACTAAATTACATAATTCACTGGAAAATGTCTTGCCAAGTGATTTGTAATTGAATCATCCCAGCTAACGGTGCACTTAATTCGTAAAAAATTGCACACCCAACTAAGCAACTCACAGAAAGCATAATAAGCAACCCCCGTCTTTTTCGAACTGCTCCCTCGTAGAAATCCAAAAATATGTCAAAATAAGAAAAGTCTTCATTTGCAGACATTGTCTTGCCATTGTCGAAAAGCCGAAAACACCAGAATCCACCAAAAGTTAACACAACAACAATTCTAACATGAGAAGCGGCAAGTAACTGCAGCGGCAACAAACAAAAGCACAAAAACAAATCAACAACAAAAGACATTGCCAGCAATTACAAACAGAACATCACAGAGCGAGAAAAGCAAAGCTACGTGGCTTTGGGGTGCTAAATTGACATAAAACAAAAGTATTATTAGTGCCAAGCCTCACCCTCCCTCCTTTATGGTTTATAATTGCTGCATTTCTAGTTCTTGCTTTCGTTTTCGTGCGTTCTCTTTCCAGCGACGTTTATGAATTTAACCCTCGGTGATTGGGACTGATTGGGCTGGTGAACAGCGCAGCAATAAAGTAGCAACATAAAATCATATGTCGTCGACGCAGCTACCAGCGGACGATGGACTCGTGACTCGAGTCACCACCAGCCGCGAGCATAGCGGATCAGCGACAGTGACGGTCGGCAGCGCGACCGAATTGTGGCGGCGACAATTTAAATCAGTCTCATAATTCTCAATTGGGACACTTCCACAGTCGATCTTTATGTAATATTCCAAGTAACTGTTGTTGTTGTGTTTGGTGATATATTAATTTTTTATATGCAAACATGCAATGAGTTGAAATGGGTAAAGGTTACGAGGAGACCGTGTGCTGCGATGTTTTCTGCTCATACTCATTTGTATGTTTGTGTGAGTAGGGCACAGTTGATGACCTTGCGCTGTGAACTTTTTTTCAATTTTTATGTGTATGTGTGTGTACTTTTGGCGTTGGCAATTTGTTACCCTTCGAGCTTCGTGCTGAAATGCAACCATGTGCTGCTATTGAAGCAAACATTTGTTATTGTTTTTTTATTGTGAATTGTTTGTAATGTTATCTCAGGTGAATTATCGGTGACTTGGGTGTGGTATAAAGGTGACTCACATTTTAATAAAAATTAATACAACAGAACATTTTATTAACTTTTACACCTAAGACTTAATTAAGCAATAACTATACATTTTATATTTACATCAGCGAGCCGAAGGTCCTGGCAGCCAGTGCTCCTTTTTTCGCGGAAAAGTAATTGTATTATTGTTTCACGTTTTATAAATAAATAAATAATAATACAAATAAAGGTGTTTAACTGTAGCTGAGCTGACAATATTAGGTGGATAGATTAATAAATCGGCCTTAAATTTTGAGTTGCCTTTATGCCTGGAGTACGGGAAAATCTACGAGTTTTCTGGAAAAATTTTTTTTTCTGAAAATTTAATTCTTATTAAAAATAATTTTTTTTTATGAAAAAAGATAATTTTCTTTAAATCTTCTTAAAAAAATTATTTTTTTCGGAATTTTTTTCTTTAAAATAAAATTTTATTTTAGGAAACAGTTTTCTGAAATTACTATCGAAAATTATATTTTTTTGATCACTATCTGACAAACATACTTAAGTATCTAGAAGGTCGTATGAAAATTTAAGGAAAATTTAAAATTTAAATAGAAAATTAAATTTAATAATAAAATGTAATTTAAAATTTAAATAGTTAAGTTCGTTTGGGAGTAATTTTCCTCGCCGACTCTGAAAGCAGTGTTCCGAGAAAAACTTATGTAAACTCTCCGAAACTATTGGCCAGTTTAACTTCGAATTTCCTGAAAATATCCCTTCAAAAAAAAACAAAAAAAAACGATTGTTAAAAATTCCCGAGTGAAGCCTTTAAGTAAAAGTGTGGCAACCTTAATTTTTTTTAACATTAGCAAAGCTTAAAATCATTTAAATCAATAGTATCAGACGGACTTTTATGCAACTCATTATTTAAATTTATTCACCTTCATTACAAACTCTTGTGAACCTACTATCTGAGCGAGATCGAAATCGAAAATAAATTTTCGATATCAACTACTTGAATTTGAAATATTTATTTGAAATGATTTGCACAAACAAAATATTTTGCCCAACTAAAAAAATCATTCATTTCTCCTCTAAGCAAATGATCAGTTGAGGAGAAGTAATTCCGAATCAGCTGTTTTCCCAAAATCACATTCCTAATACCATTCAGTACATATTGCTAATAACCTTCGTCGAAATTACACGCTCCTCAGCTCTGAAGTAAAAACTATTGACGACACCTTTACTGCTTTTTAAAAGCACTCCATCAATTTCTGGAGGGTTAAGCTTTAGTACCACCAAAAGTCCAGCTGCTATCCATTCCTACTTTTGGTTGCACCGAAGCTAAATACCCTTCACAGGTGCTTTTCTGTTAGTAACTATGTGTTCAGTTTGTATGGCAGCTATATGCTATAGTTAACCGATCTGAACAATTTCTTCGGAGATTACATTGTTGCCTTAGAAAATAATATATACCAAATTTCGTGAATATATCTTGCCAAATGTGAAAGTTTTCCATACAAGCATTTGATTCCGATCGTTCAGTTTATATGGCAGCTATATGTTATAGTGGTCCGATATCGGCCGCTCCGACAAATGAGCAGCTTCTTGAAGAGAAAATGACGTTTGCAAAATTTCAAAATGATATCTTAAAAACTGAGGGACTAAAAATACTTGGAAGTTTATTATCGTCTCCTAAAATACAAAATAACGTAACATCACTTTTCATAAGTTTGAAGACGAAGGAAAAACGATATAATAGAAAGCACACATATTGAAACAGAATTTGAGTTTTGGTTATAAAATAGTTATATATTGGTTATAAAATGGTTACATATTGGTTATATCTACGATATCGTGAATCATTACCATACAAAAACTCAATTTTGACGTTTTGATGATACTTTGTTTTGCATTTTAGGTGACGATATAGTTATCTTAGCCTCAAAATATGTTATTTATTTACCGTTATCTTTACTTCCGAACTTGATGATTATCTTATGAATATTTTATCAAAATGTCTATCATAATATATTTACATATTCTTTTTTAAATTTTACAATCATAAAATAAATATTTATTCACAAATATTTTAATATTTTCTTTTTGTTTTTTACTTGCAGGTAAATACAAAATTATAGCTACGACCATAGCAGCGGTTAACTGTAGCTTCCTTAGCCCATTTATTTCCGGCAAGTACTAATAAACTCTAATAATAGTTGCAATTCGGTTATATACTTAATTTTAATTAGTTTAAGCTGCTAAATGAAAAGCAAAATTATATCACTAGTTTATGATTGCAATATTTTTATGGCGCACAGCTTAAATATTTGATGAGTAACTACTTTTGATCCACTTATGAGCTGTCATAAAGTGGGTAAACAAACTTACATTAACGAAGTATATGTACACCTATGTATGTACATAAATATTTATGCAAAGATTACCAGATGTGCAGCCATATATTTCTTCATAACACTGTTTAAGTGCCAAGAAATTTATTGGACTACTTTTCGTTAAGCTAAAATGTAAACACGGAAGGTAATTTACTTCGCTGACTTCATGAAAAAGCTTCAATATTTATTTACATACACATAACTTTAAGGTATGTAAATGTATATGCACTTGTAGTATATACATACATACATATAAGTTCCACAGGTTCCGAGAGAATGAAGCATCAGCACAGTATTTTACTATTAATGATGTGAAAGAAAATTCAAATTTAATTAATGAACTAATTGACTAAATTAATGGGCTGTCTGAATGGTCCATAACTCATTGTCGTGGATTTTCTACTTTTTGCCTTATATGTTAGCTTCAATTTAGCAAATATTAATCGATTTTTGTCAGCCGATTATAAATTAGTTATCATCTGATTTTAATAAGAATCATAGATAAATTGTGATAAAAAAGCAACCGGAAATTGTTAATAAATTCCTGGGGTAAATAATATTTTAAAAATTTATTAGGATAAGTTGGCAGGTCTGCCCTTAATTACCAAGCCAAATATGAGCGCGATCTGTCTACCAGTTTGCTTGCAGCAGCTGCTTAAGTCGGTACACCTTACTGTTGCGAGTACTACAATGAATAAAAATATCGAATTTGTCTTAAATTTTCGATTTCTAACCAAATTTCATGTGCGGAATCGTTGAGAGTGTTGAAAAAGGCTTACAGAGATTTAGTTTAATTAAAAACACAAGCCACGTCTTCAAAGACAGTCGAAAGGTCGTTGAAGACATGCCTCGTTCGGGACGACCTTCGATCTCGACTGATGAAAATACTAAAAATGCAAACGATATGGCGCATGAAAATATTCAGGCAAGTGTTAGAGAGATCACAAGAGAGCTCGACATCTGTCGCGCGCCCATTCGAATGATTTTGGTGAATATTTTGAGTATGCAACGAGATCTTGCTCGACTCTTCCCGATAAAGCTGAATTTTTTTTTCAAAAAGAGTACCAATTGTGATCGAATTTAAAGCCAAAACGCAATCAATACCATCGATCATCCATCGTACTCACCAGATTTTTCTCCGTGTGATTTTTTCTTGTTCCCCAAACTGAAATTGCCGCTCCATTGAACCCGTTTTCAGTCATTTAAAGAGAAAAGTGTTTCGAGGGCTGGGCAAATCGTTGGCGTGAGTGTGTCATATCTGGTGAGGATTACTTTGCGACAAAATAAATATTTTGCGTTTTATTTACAAATTTCCGAGTCATTTTTTGTCACAATATAACACGTGGATCAATAAGTCCCGGGACTAAATAAGAAAAACACATTTTTTTTTGGCAAAATTCGACTTTATTCATCAACATAGACTCCTTCAAAAGCAACACAATCAGTCCAGCGCTTCTCTAGCATTTCAATACCTTTATTATAGAACGATTTATCTTTGGCTTCGAAATAAGCGTTCGTTTCGGTGATGACTTCCTCGTTGGAGTAGAATCTCTTTCTTTGGAGCATTTTTTTTGAGGTCTGCAAACAGGCAGTAGTCGCTGGGGGCCAGATCCGGTGAATACCGACGCAAAAAATCCGGTTTGTTCTGGCGAAACAGCTTCAAACAGCGCTCAGAATCAACGACACGTCGTTTTTGATCCACCGTGAGCAAACGCGGCACCCACTTTAACAACAGCTTCCTCATAGACAAATGTTCATGCAAAATAGTGTACACACTGCCGTATGATATCTTTAAGGTGTCAGCTATTTCACGCAATTTCAATTTACGGTTTTTAAAAACGATTTGGTGGACTTTTTTGATGGTTTCCGGCGTGATTGCCCCATTTGGCCGGCCAGAGCGTTCAGCATCTTCATTGTCTGTACGACCACGTTTAAAGTCAGCATACCACCGAGAAATGGTTGTTTTTGATGGAGCAGATTTCCCGTAGCACTTTTCAAGCCATTGCTGAGCTTGCACTGTGTTTTTCTGCATCAAAAAGCAATGATAAATCAACACATGAAACTGTTTCGAATCCATTGTTTTGAGAATATCAAGACAAACGCCACTTAAATCACTGTAACTCATGAGCCAAACATCAGAATGACATGAAATTTTGACAGGTATCTTTTGAAGGTTGGTACTTATGAAAAATCATACGGAACTTTTGTTGGCAGCGCCATCTATGCGTCAGGTCCGGGACTTATTGATCCACGTGTTATATTGCTTTTTGTTAACATTTTTTACTTGTTGTTGTTGTAGCGGTAGAAAAATTCTTGAAGTAAATTTAAGGTATGGTGCCGGGGTGACAATCCTTGGCCGGATAAATATCCGTTCCGGCTTAAACCCAACTGTCGTGTGAATGGAATTTTATAGGCTGGGAGACGTGGTTGCGAGAGCTTCTAATCTTGAAGAACTCGTTGTCTTTAATGGTATTTGTGAAGTTCAAAAAGAAGATTGGTAATCTCCCACCAACTTAAGCATTTTAGGAAAAGTTCTGTTTCGATAGGGTCGGACCATGTGAAAAGGGGCATTAGGTGAACTGGGTTCATGGAACATGTTAGGAAGTGGTTAGAAGCATGGCGGTATTCTTTGCATGTAGGACATAAGCTTGGTACAATATATCGCAATCGACGGTTATGTGGATAAGAGGGAGTATGCTAACGAAGTTGAGTCAGAGTCACCCAAGCTTCGCTTCAGACTACTACTCAACACGAGGCCGATGTTCTCTGGCCAAGGATAGTAAAAGGGTAGTATTCGGGTATTATACTCGTAACTCTGAAAAAGTTTTAAAATTTGTGCTCACCCGCTCCTTATTTATGTTCCCGTAAATCATAATATTCGACAATGCATCAGTAATTATCGGCCTTGCCCGCCATACAAAGATTTTCTAACCTCAAAATAATTAAGCAACCGTTTTATAGACACTATTTCGCTAGTCAGCCTTTTATAAATGAACAAAATTTTACATTGAAGTTTTAAACGTCCCCTGAAGCATAATCCCAGCAAACTCCGGAACCGTGCTAGTAATCCTCCAACACATTGCACGAGCTTCCACCGCGCGAAATCGAGCTTTTGCGTGTGTACATATATCCTTATTATAACTGAATTGTGTGGGATTTGCGACGCCTCCGCGGCATTCGCATTAAACGCATTATAACACTCGGTGGACGGTGTTGATGCAACAAACATGCATACATATGTAGGTAGTCATTAAATGCTCCCAAGTCCACCAACCCGCACGCCTACCAGCCCGTAGGCGGCATTTTTCGAGAACTTTTACTCGTACGCTGCTCACCTGAGGGCTGCCACATGCCACAATCGTTGTAAAGTGGTCGCCACTAAAAATAATTTGACGCCAATGCAATATTCAAGTGACAATGACAGTAATAACACAGCAACAACAACAGCGCCAGCAGTCATAACAATAATGCAAAAGTAGGGATAATTGACAAGAAGAAGCGTTGGTGGCAGGCAAACTGCAATGCATATGACACCAGCGGCGAATTGACAAGTACATCGACAGCGGCTCGGCTCTGTTCGTTCAATAGCCGAAAAATGCAATAAAGCCGGAAACAAAGCAGACGCTCAACTTCCACAACAACACCAGCAACAGCAGTATAAGTGGAGCCTAGCAACAAACGCCAACAAATTGCCGCTGACTGGCGAAGTCTGGGCAACAAAAAGCCACTTTCGTGCGCAAACATGCCGATCGAGTGCAGTGCTTCGCGTGTGTGCATTCGAACAAATTGCCACAAAAGCAACAATGCCGTCAACGCATTTGCGTGCAACTTCAATTGCTGCAACGTGTACTGTGTGCATGTAAAGGACCCAGCACAATGTTAGGGTTAAGGTTGCAAAAATGCTGTTGCATCAACATTACCACGGTCGAGACTCACACTCACGTCCTTAACGGCATGGCGTTGCAGCTGAAAAACATATGCATTTTTATTCGTATATATGTATATGCATGTGTGTGTGCGTGCATATGGGGTATACTTTGTTGTGCGCATTCATAGTCGCTTTAAAGTTGCACAGACAGCAATTTTCGGTTGCCAGCATTCCACTCACCGGCATCCACATGCACATTCCATTGATTGTGAGGGATTTCGTTAAAAATTGTTTAAATAAAAATAGTAAATGTCGAAAATTTCAACATATAATTTCAAAAAGTTTATCTTTAGACTTTACATATCCACACAGAAAAAAGTCTAACGTTGTGATATCGCTCGATCTTGGTGGTCAATCGACCGGCTCAAAACCGGCTCTGCTCACCGAAGTGTTCTCTCAATAAAATGGCGCCGTCTTGCTGAAACCAAATATCTCAGAGTTCAAGAGCTTCCATTTCAAGTATCAAACAGTCGGTTATTATGGAGCAATTAATGACGGTTAGGTTCTCCTCGGCATCAGTTTTAAAGAAATATGGACCGATGACTCCACCGGCCCACAAACCACACCAAACCGATATTTCTTCTGAATGTAATGGCCGCTCTTGAATCTCTACGTCTCAAATACGGCAATTTTGCTTTTGTTCATACCCATTGAGCCAAAAATGGGTTCCATCGTCGAACAAAATTTGGTTCAAAAACATTGGATCTTCTTGGAACTTTTCAAGAGTTCATAGAACGAAGCGATATTCTTGGAAAGGTCGAGCGTTTGCCCGTTTTCAATCTAAGATCTCGACTTAAAATGCAACAAGTGGTTCTATAAGTCAGTCTGAGTTGATGTGGACGGCGCCGAATCGACTCCACCGTCTCCATGAAGTTTAATCAAAAAGTTTTACTTAAAATCTTATAGACAGCAAGTTTAAATTGGCAAGTTCCCCCATTGGCCGAACAAATTCGAATTTAAGAGGAACTGTAGAGTTGAGTCGAAGAGAAATTAATAATTTTGAATAATTCTTCCGAGTTGACAGTCGTCGGTCGGATATCAATCCGAATCCGTTTCGATCACGTAGACCCGACTAATGAGAAGGACTTTAGAATACATATCATATCAAACATCTAGGCATTCCACTACTGAATTCTGAGGTACCGGCCTGCTCAGAAGAACTTTATCACCCATTACCTTACCTTTCGCCAGCACTGGAGTATCCTGAAGTCTTGCACGACAATGACATGATATCTGTGCCTAGTTTATCACCAAAATGCATTCCTTAAAGTGCAGCCCCAATGCTACTACCCTGAGAGAACAATCCTAGTAGCGATGGACTTGTCGCAGTCAATCACACAACGCTACTAACAAATATTGAGAAATCCACACTTTCTTCAAGACTCAAGTGTTGGACCATGAATTAACCGCACGATCGTCAAATATCCGTATTAGTTCTAGATCAAAATTCAAAGTTACGAAGAATTAAACAGGGCGTTTCTCAAGGTGGTGTTCTTCTGCGTTACTTTTAAACTTCTACATCTCGAAACTCGCCCAACCGCCAGAGTGTGTTTCCATTACGAGTATGTCGTAGGCTGATGATGGCACTTGTGCTTGAACGCTTATCTTCACAGCAAGCAGCTTAAAACTCCTGCGCAATCAAAAATAAATACATTTTGAACTGAACAATACTGATTAGACCTAAACAGAGCCTAGATATTCGCTACAACAAAAACAAAATGCTTGGATAGGCATGAAAATAGGCTCTTAAAATGTTCGAATACCAAATATTCTTTGGTACTAAAACTACAGGAAGAGTATCAAGGAACTAAATTGAGAGTCGGTACCCGGCACGGGGAGGTGCCAGATGTGGTTTTTTTCTAGTCTTTCTAATTAGTAGAACTCAAATTTTTGGAAATATGAGAAAATTACATTAAATATTGTATTTTCTGATTAATATTAATATATTAAACAGGTGGCAACTCTGGTTCAAAATAATATTTTAAATAGTTGGCAACTCGGTAAAATTTTTGGTTGAAACTTGCCCATTGATTTCACTTAAATATTGTATAAAACCGAAAATATTTAGGCGAACTTTTTTTATTTTTTGAAATAAGTGGCAACTACATAATAAAAAAATGCTGTATTAAAATATCTGACAACAAACAAATAGTGTAATTTCGGAAATGACTGCTTTTAAGCAAAAAAACTGAATGGATTTCAAGCTATATCAAGACATCTGGAGGAACACAACAAAAATTAAGATGGCTGAGAGTAACCATATCGTAAAATAATGATTTGAAAGTGTCTGCGAAGAACTCAGGGTTAATTTTTAACGCTTTTAGTGCTCTTTTTAAATTTCGAAAATGCAAAATTATGTGAAAATCATTTTAGAATAGTCTCTAGTACCAATATCAGTATGCCTGGAGTGCCCCAAAAGCAAATCTTTTTAAACGAAATCGACTATGCAGCTGCTAAATATATACTCATAAGCATACTTATGCACCAATACTACCACATATGCACTGTAAATGCACTGAATGCATACCTGCACTCGAAAATATCCAACATTCCACATGCGTTGCAACAGCGTTGTGGCAATTAAGCTCGTGTGGCAACAACCAACACCAGCCGCCACGCCCACTTCACAATCGCTCAAAAGCTCACACACAAACACACACCAACAAATATCAGCAAACAACTGCAAATGTCTATATAGCAATTTGTTGTTGTTGCTGTTGAAACTCCCTTTTTTGTTTGTGCTTTGTTTGTTTGCTCGTGCATTTGTTGTTGTTGTCGCTCGTTTGCCAAGTGACTAATGTTTGCTGTCGCCGTTCTTTGCCACTCATTTGCTGGCATTTCTGATTGTTGAGCGCTCGTTGTTTGTCGCTTTGTTTGTTCGTCGCTTGAAGCCGCCACAACAAGCGGCGCACACCCCGCACGTTGGAAGGTGTGTCACCCACCGCTTGCAGGGGCGCCCCCCGCGCTCATTACAACAAAATTTCCCAGACAAATGCAAATGCCATTTGTTGTTTCCTGCTTTTATTGTAAATGCTGCAAATGACATTGCCATTGCTGTTGCCACTCCACCCAGCAGCAGTTGTTGTTACTGTTGTTGTTGCTATTATTAGTATAATGCCGGCGTATAGACTTTGGCATTTGCCTCTGATTGTTTTGATGCTGTGAATGGACTTTGGAGCACCTTTTAGTTTACTTATCATTTTCATATTTGTCTATTAGACACATACACACATATATATGTATATACATATTTGTATGTAATCTTCATATATGCATTTACTTTCCAGCACTCATTTATATTTGCACAAAATTTCTCACCCAAACCGAGTTGATCTCCATTGACTTCCTGCTGTTGTCTTCTTGTGGTATTGTAGTTGTTATTGTTGTTGTTAAAGGTGAAGTTTACCTTCTAAGAGTTATGAATTCTTAATGCCGATTCGTCTGTCAACACTTGCCCTTGGAGTGGCAGCCATTCCGAATACACACACACGCAGACACCGGAGTCACTACTCGAAGTATTATTTATTTATGGGTGTTGCTGCTAATTGCCAAAGCAGTGTTCACCGCCACCAGTCGCCCTCAAAAAGTTTGTTTTGAACTTGAAACTGTGAAAAGTGAATTTTAGATTTTATGAAATCATATTTCGATTAATATGAAATGCTTTGTGCCAGAAGTGTTTCATATTCTCGTATTTTCCGCACAAAAGTTGGGAAATCAAAACCTTTAGCTTCATTTAGTTTTTGAAGCAACAAGATATATATTTTTTTGGAATTAGTTCATGAAAAGCTTTTTCCATTAAAATTTTAATTTTTTTTTTTCAATTTATTCGTTTTTGAAAATTGCCGAGAATTGAGTATTGAAAATTCACCCAACAAGTGAACTAAAGCTGTTGAGGAGATTTTATATCATATATTTTTTGTTTTTACTGAATACTAAAAATTTTTGTGACCGGAAATCTGACTTTAAACCCTTCACTTATGTATTATCTTTCTGAAAATCGGCTTTGAGTAAATAGTTCCGTTTCCCTAGGTAAATATAGAGCTTATATTGGGTTGTCAAAAAAGTCTTGCGGTATTTTTATTGAATCAATTCGTGTGGCACCCACACATCGAGCTTCTTAGTGACTCCAAGCTTCTTCAAATGGTTTATAACGGTTTGATGACTACTTTGCCGCTTCTTTCGACCAATTCAGCGATTTTATCGCAATTTTCGACGACAGGCCTTCCGGAGCGTGGCGCATCTTCGACCATCTCCACACCAGAACGAAAACGTTCAAACCATCGTTGTGCGGTGGAAATGGAAACTGTATCGGGTCCATAAACTGCACAAATTTTATTGGCGGCTTGAGATGCATTTTTGCCTTTATTGCAGTAGTACTGTAAAATATGCCGTATTTTCTCTTTATTTTGCTCCATGTTTACGACGCTATAACTCACGAACAACTTAAAAAAAACGACAATCAATCAAACACGTGTTAGCGCGTGAAATGAGCTTTCCAAAAAGGTAGAAACTAGAACTACGCGCTTTCAGCGCCAACTAGTGAAAATACCGCAAGACTTTTTTGACAACCTAATATAATAAAAATATTCTATTAAAAATACTAGTTTACTAGACAATAAAACAAGCCCATCTCGACTTGTTTTGATGTCTAGAAAAGCCTGACATAAAAGACTGAATCCAATCTTTCCAAAAAAAGTAGAAAACCGGTTACGTTTTAGACTAATCAGCTTTGGACAAGTAGTATAAGATTCAAGGGCTTTAAAGAATTTAAAAACCAAACTGGAAGAAAAATTTTTGCAACACGTTCTTGCTTTCTATCTAAAAGATATCCAAATGAAAGAGCGTATTCCAAATATAGGGATTAAGCCAATGATATGTGTTCGAAACCCCAGTAGTGAGAATGATAGGTGATAATTCTATTCCGTGGTTATGAAAAGTAATCTTATCGTCAAAAATAACGTTCAGTCATTAAGAACACAAATTTTGGAAAAAGCAGATAAATATATATTTTTAAAAGTCGCAATAAAAATGAGATCTATACCTCAAGCATATTTCAGAACTATTACATTTTTAAAAAATGAAAGCGCAAAACTTTGTTTTATCTAAGGGTTTAAAGTCCGGTATTCTTCTCATTCTTCTCGATTCATTTCGATTAAAGGTGTATTCTAGTCAAGAGGCCCCAATTTCGAGAGTTTTAAGCAATTGATAAAAGCCATTTGATATTTTTACTATCAATTTTTTTATCAATTGTTTATTTATTTGAAAAAAAAAATAAATAAAAATTATTTAAAAAAAAATGTTTTGCGTTCTTGAAGGCAAGAGAGAAAAAGTTCGAGTGTTCACCACCATGATGTCTACCCTTACAGTCATTTGAAAAATGAAACAGTCATGGATTAGTATGAATATTATTTGTTTAACATTGTCAACTTTTTTTTAATACTAAAAATTTAAATTTTTCACTTTTTTGCTGCTTAGTATGCTTTAAAGAGTATTTGTGCCATATTTTAAGTAAATCGGTTCATTAGAATTTGATGTATTCTGGCAACCATGTCTAAAAAAGTACTTTCGAGAAAAACGCGTTTAAGGGGGTATTCTAGTCTAGAAGCATGAATTTCAGGTAATTTTTAAAGTGTCGTAAAAAAAAGGCAATTAATATTTTTACCATCCATTTTTTTATTAGATATTTATTAATTTTTGAAGAGTACAGAAAAAATTAAAAACTAAAAAAAGTAAAAAATTTCAAAAATTATGAGCTGACGAATTGGGGAGTCTCTAAAAATTTCCACGTGACCATGCCCATGATTTCAACCCTCCTAGTTATCTGAAACAAAAAAAAAAAGATTATTAATCTAGAATAATGTCGCAATGGTTGGAACTAAAGTGGGAAACATTTTTTTTTTCACAAAATGGCGACTGCCTGAAAAAAAAATTTTTTTTATTACTTTTTCTGACTATTTCGAATTTTTTAAAAATAATAAAAATAAAAATTTTGGGATGGGGCTAGTTCCAACCATAGACAAGCCTATAAAGAAGACTCTATAAAAATTTCAAGTAAATCGGTCCAGTAGAACCTGAGAAATCGTGGGCATCGTTCCGAAAAAGTCAGTTTTGAGAAAAACGCGTTTAAAGTTTCGCGTTCCGGCCGAACCAGTTTGGATTCCGGGTCAGAAAAATGCCTATATCTCCGAAAATAATTTGAATTTTGAAAAATCCTCTTTTACACATATTCTTGAATAGTTAAACTTTGAAAATATAAAAAAAAAAATTTCGATGTTTCTAGACTAGAATACCCCCTTAAAGATTTGCGTTAAGTCGCCTATTGTTGGCTATAACTTCGGAAATAATTTGAATTTTTGAAAAATGCTTATGGACAGTTTTGAATATCTAAGCTATCGAGTTATGAAAAAGGTTTGACTTTTTCAAATTTTTACATTAAAAAATATTCTTAAATATTTTTTTATAAACTCCCATGTACATACAAGTTTCTTAAAACGGTCCCCACTAAATTTATACCATTTTTAAGCATTTTAAAAGCTGATTTCAATTTGAAAGTTTTTTCAGCTCTTATTATCCAACTAAGCATAACTTTGATCTTTGTGTTATCCTCTGCGATATTATCCAGGTGATGGCTTTGAAACAACCTAAGAATATGGATCTCAATTGTAACGAAAACCACTGAAGCTAAATGCTAGTTGAATATTACTTTTAATGAACACATAATTAATGAGATTCCTCTTCGACCAATTTCGCAACACTATTCAGTGTAATTAATGACTTGTAAACAAATTAGAATATAAATAGCTTGCTCATGAAATAATATATGTAATTAGTACTAATAAAGTAGCCTAATATAGAATTGTGATATTCTTATACGTTTGTATTCATTTATTATCATTGGTTTATTTTTCGAATATTGTTTACTGTATAGCTACTACTACTGTATAGCGTAAACATTTTTTTTTTTTAACAAAAACCTTTTTTTCTGTGATTTTTGTGGTTTTGTGGCTAAAAAGTATGACTTGATTATATTTAATCGGTTATGTAACGTAGTTAATTTATTTAATTTTAATTAACATATTGATATTGTCATAAATTAGATGATTAACATGTGTTGTTTAGTAAAACAACAAAAAAAAAATTAAAAAGGGATAATTCAAGGCCAAATATACCTAAGTTCAAAGCATTTACAATTCAACCGAATTCAATTGCATTAATTAAGTCGCAATTCACTAAAAAAGCAATAATTGAATGGCTTGAGAGAATTATGGCAATAATTCATAGCTAATTGTACATTGTATAAATATATTTATATATTACATACGTGTTTGTTAGGGTAACCCATAAAAAAAACGAAATGAATGTGTGAGTTATAGCCGAAAATATTTTTTTCATTTTTCAAAACTTTTAAGCGGTTATACCCACTTGTACATCTTTTTCTGATTTCTTTTTAAACTTATTCCACGTATATAAATAATTTACATTTATTGAATGTATTTATTTGTTTAATTTTATCAATCGGTTATTCATATTGAAAAACTATAATTCCAATTAATATCCAAAATACAATTACCAAAGAATAAAACAATAAATAAAAAATATGATCGAAGTAATGTCATTAGCGGCGTCCTCCCAAAAAAAGGCTCGTTTGTAAAAAAAAATGTACACTTCAAAAATTCGCTTCCTTCGATCATTTTCTGACAATTATGTGTGTCTAAGAAGATTGTGTGGAAATTTCCAGCCAATTAGTTCAGGCATTTCGGAGAAATGTTGCTCATAAACTCTTAAAGCTAAAAATACGTACAAATAAGCTCACAGCTTCTAGTTATTTGGCGAATGAAATTCAAATTTTCCGAGGATTTTTTAATTACTATACGTACATTTTTCTCGACCAATCTCAGTCTTTTGATAGATCATATGAAGATCGTGCCGTACCAGTTTGCGCACAGCCTCAATAGTTTCCGGAACCAGAATAGATTTTGGACGACCTATACAAAGATCGACAAAGAGTGACAAACGACCTGGATTGAATTCCCCAAACCATCGTTAAAGACTGATTCTTGATGGAGCTTCATGGCCACAGTTTGAATTCAGTTCATCGATTTTTGAATCAATCCTCGTAAAAAATTATAAATAATAATCGCGCGGAATTCGTCGCGATTTAATTCCATTTTTAGGTTGGGATCAATATTTTGAGTTACTGTAAACAACACAAATAGTACTCGTATATTAAAACGTTCTGAGTATGTATATTATCAAACATGTCAGACTTTACGATAAAGTTGTGAGTGCCAAATTGATACTCTAGGGTTACCAAGTCTCGAAATATAAGAGGCTACGTATAAAAAACTTTGAATTGGAAAACAATCCACAAAGGTAGATTTTTTAAGTAGGGGTGAAGTAAGGTTTTAAAGGCAAAAAAAAGATATATTTGGGTTTTTTGCGGCAACATAAGAAATATATTTGATTAAATTTAATGGCATATTATTGTACAACTTTTGAAGTATATTAGAAAAAATTTTCAATGAAAAAATGGCAGCACTTGGAAGTAAAAAGCGCGATTTTAGCTAAAAAAATCCCGGTTAATTTCTTAATAAAAATATAAAAAAAAGGGGAGAAAAAAAAACTATTGATTTATGTGAAGAAGTAATGTTCATATTTAAGCAGCTGCTGTAAGCGAACTGGTGGATGATCGCGCTCATATTTGGTATAGTAATTAAGGACAGTCCTACCAACTTCCCAAAATACATTGCTTTGAAATATCATTTACCCGGGGTACAATTTCCGGATCCTTTTTTGTCACAATATATATGTAGGTTCCTTATAACTCATATATTCGGTATTAACTTTTTAAGCTCACCCTAATGTTTGTATCTGTACGTATGTATATAAAAATATTTAACAAAAAATAATATTTTGTCATAATTTTTCTTAGAAATATTTATCTTTACAATTTGCAATTTTTTTGTATTTACATTTTGTTACACGCCATTTAACCTCAATCTCATTTGACTTAATTTGATTAACACTTATTTTGTCTGGCTACATTTTTTTGCGGAGACAACAACAATTCACAGCTTTTCTCACAAAAAAGGCTGCGAAAAAAATCAGTGCAAACAAGGCACATAAACAAAGTAATTTGATCGTGTGTTTTGCATTGCTTACTTACTTACATATGTAACATATATAAACACATATTCGTACATGCATACATACATACACATGTTCATATATACCAGGAAATATGCGTATTTATTCGTGTCAACTTACCCAACTTAAGCAGTTTATGAAAAATGTGTGGCACTACTCGAATTTCACGTGTGTACCGCAGTCAATAAGGGTTAATTGCAGTCAATGCAAAGTCATTAGTGCGTTCGTCGACTACCCCAACAAAAAAGCACAAAGGCGACAACATAACACACACACATATACATATGCAGTACTAAAGTTACGTAACTGCACATAAATCACACAAATGCCGGACGCTCTAATTGCGCGAGCGGTGAGCGGCGAGTGCATTGCTGCACACAGCATTAACCCTTAATTGAACCAATGCAGTGGAATCTTTAAACACTCAGCATTTGTTTGTTTATAAATCATGTAGTTGTTGCCTTTAAATGCATTATTTATACAACATTTCAATGTGTTTGTTTGTGTGTGTGTGTGTGCTGATGTCAATACAAAAAGGTGTTGAAATGTCAAGTGATTTTAATCATTCGCAAAGCAAATCGCTTGATGTTTGCAAAGAATCGCGTTGCATGCAACAAATGCACACCAACGCACGCACACATTTATTGACATACATACATACATGTATACATACATGTGTAATGCATGCAAAATAACTGTAATCGCCATTTCTTTGCGTCTGCAATGCCACAAAAGCGTGGCCGTGTGCGGCAATCAACTGCTTTTCACACACACACATGCACGCTTATATGAACATGCATTTTGCAATAATTAAATTTTTCGCCTGCTGCGGTCGCTCTAAAGCCCATCAGCAGAAGAGCAGACTTGCCACCAGTCGCTGGCTTTGGTCAGCATGCCGCGCTGGACCCTTGCAACATTCGAGTCGCTGTTGATTTTTCATGGCGGTGTACGCATTTGCATACGCATATATGAGTATGTATTAGTATGCGTGTATGTGCGCACACTGAGCTGCTTATTTTATGCAACCACTTCCTTTTGGGCCGTCCAGACCGGAACTCATGCCGCTTAAAGCGAGCTCTTGCTGTGCGGGGTACTTTACACACTTCTACTGATGCCAAGAGAGACTTAAATTGCAATCAAATTCGAAATAATATACTACGAAATTTAATGGTAAAATACTTCGGGATCCCGAAAGTAGCTTACTTGCACTTCATTTGTCCTTAAGCGCTACCTTCACTTGGAATCATAGAGTGTATGCAGCTTTTGGCATAAATTCGATACTCGTTTCATCCAGTAACACAATTTTTTGCACTTACCGTTATTGAATCTGCTTTGAAATATGAATCAAGTTGGTCGTGTAAAGAACTTTCATTATAAATTGATCTATGCGCCATCTAGCGGATTTAAGTTTCTCAGAAACACTTTTCGGGCTTCCAGAAACATAATCAGATCCATTAGCAAAATCGGTTCAGTGCTTTCGATGCATAAAAAAATTTGAAAGGATTATATTCGCTTTTGAAAAATTCTGGGTTCCCTTGTTCCCGTAGTCGATCTCCGTGAGGACCTCCGAAAAAAGGAGTCTGACAGTATGGAAGAAATTTGGAATATGAATGAGGTTAGACATTTTGCGCTATTTCTCTTATAACTTGTTCTTAGCGCCATCTAGCGGATTTTGAAATCTCAGAAATACTTTTCAGGCTTTCATAAAAATAAATAGAAATTTTCAACGGAATTGGGCGATTATAATTTTAAGATATTATATTTACTGTTGAAAAATTTTGGATTCTGTTGTTCTCGCAGCCGATCTCCTCAAGAATCTCCGAAAAATCTCTCACAATAATGACGAGAAAAAATATTAAATTTTAACTTTTTGCATTAAATTTCTCCCAAGCACAGTAAATAATTCCAAAAATATTGATGCCCCAGTAGTTTATCTCTCCACTGGTCCTTGAAAACACATACTTCCCTGTATACACACATATATGTATATAACAATTGTTTTACACCTACACCCATTAAGTCCGCCGAAAGCTGCAGGATAAATTTAATTTTTTGGGCAATGAGCTCAGTGACGTTTTTCATGAATACACAATGAGCGCTTAAACCTGGTCTGATCAACATGTCTGCCCTCGTGTACATGTTTTCAACACACTACGAGTATGTATGCACACTTACATACACTATGCACATTGGATATGACAGTGCGCTGTCGAACACTTAATTGAGTTATGCCGACATTGTTCCGACGCCATTGAAAATTTGCATGCAACAAAGTAAAATGCCCGCGGCTGCGTCCACTCATCCAAGCCAGCGCCAGGGCAGGTAGTTGATGAATAGCTTTCATTTATCCACACATACACTCATACACTCATACTGTGCACATGTGTTAGTGCTAGTAAGTTAATTTTGTGAAATTAATATTTCATTGATTTTCATTTTCATGAATTATTTATTTAAGAAATTGAATATTATAACAGTAAATACCACGATTGAATTGTTATGTGGGATTAATGGACGTCAGTTCATTTAATTATAATTGTTGGATGGATTTGCTGTTTGATTAGTCGTATTTATTGCTATTTTATTGATATTGAGTGGTAGCCATGCATTTTTTATAAGAATCTCAAAATCTCCAATATACTTTAAAAATATAATTTCATGACATAATGCTGACATTTCCTAAAGCAAAATTCGTGTTGAGGGGATATGAAACGAGAAAAAATCGATAACTTAAGCTAGCGTGTCAGAAAATGGAGGTTAAGTTAGGTTAGGTTCAATAGCTGATCCTCAAGATGGGCATTGCATTTGGATTACTTTATACAGCTCTTTATGAAGCTATAAAATAGAACTCTTGCAAACAGTTTTTAAAAGTCGACAAATTCGGTTGAGGTCCAAAAATCTGCTTAAAAATTTTATTTATATTGCATCTCAGCGGGATGTCTGAAAGTGTGATCTCTCAAATGTTTAAGCCTCGATTTCGAAAAAGCCTGACAAACAAGAAAGAAGGGTTGAGAAGTTTCTAACTTTGGTTGTTAAAACTGCTATCCGATAATAATCTCTACCATACCCCATGGACGCCAATGGGCAATAACTAGTTAGAACCCTTACAACAAGGTAAAGGCTAGCCTTACTGAGTTTACTAGACATATTGTGATTTTTCTTAGGGGAAAATAACCTTGGGACAGTGTAAGAACTATTACTAGTCCAGAGCAAGACAAGTTATCGCGAAGACCATACCCATTTCTATTCTACTGATATCTGGGTTATGATGCACGTGTATGCGTTTATCCTATAGATAAAAGAGATAAAGACTTTTTCTGAGAAAAATGTATACCATCCCGAAGATATAAGTATCTGTTCTGTTATTTTTGCGGGTCAAAAAGAAATCTCGACTCCATATGACTGACAATAAGTGGTCACAACTAAATAATCTGCAAATGTATCTGTCGAGCAAAATGTAGGTACCAGGGTGTAGGCAAGGCCTTACCAAATTCTTGCTTCTTCACTTTTTGGACTGAAACTTTTCTTAAAAAGTAAACGTGAAGTGGAAATATTTACTTTTATAACTGTGGACACACGAGCGACATCTATGTATATGTTTGACAACCACAGTACAAGGGATGATTAATACAGGTGGTTAAAACGAAAATGGAAAATACAAAATTTCAGAAACTACTTTTTGACTTTTTGGCTTGGTCCTTGCTTCGACTGTACATAATTCCAGACATACATTGTGACAAAAAAGTACCCGAACTCAGCTCCTTCAGCGAATTTTGTTTTATTTCATGAATCGACTGGAAATGGGTTCCATGGAGCGGCAATTTCAGTTAGGGGAACAAGAAAAAATCACACGGAGAAAAATCTAATGAGTACTGTAATTGATCGATGGTATTGTTTGAGTTTTTGGCTTTAAATTAGATCATAAACGTGGCTCCATGCGATGATGCATTATAATTGTGTAAAATCCATGAGTTGTTCTTCCACAATTCCGGACTTTTTCAACAGATGCTCACGTCTCAATACGGCCAAATTGAACTCCTTATTGACCATCTGTCCCTCCGGAACAAATCCATAATGCACCAAACCACGACTATCGAAAAGAACACTGAGTATCACCTTGATTTTTGTGTGGCTTTGGCGTGATTTTTTGGTTTTTTCTAGTTTTTTCCTCCTTCATTCCGATGATTGGTGACTTGTTTGCAAGTCCAACTCGTAAACCCATGTCTCATCGGTAGTTATATTGCTCCCAAGAATGTGGGACCGGCATGCGCACGATTAAGAAGGTCCAAAAAGACCTCTTTATGGTACTGTTTTTGAAAAAAGGTCAGCTTTATCTGAACGAGTCGAGAGTCGAGAGAGTCGAGAACGCATTTCGTACCCAAAACATACACCAAAATCATACGAATGGACTCGCGACAGATATCGAGGTCTCTTACCATTTCTCTAATACTTGCTTGACAAATTTCAAGTACCATAATCTTATTTAAAACTGCCTCTTAACGTTTCAGAAATTTTATAGAATTATTTTTTCATAACCAAAATGCGTTCGAGGCTCTAATCTTACTGACTAAGAGGGGACTCCTGTTAAAAATTGTTTCCAACTTTCTCAGATACTTGGATAGAACACAAAGAGTTACAGCCCTACATGATAGTAATAATGAGAATCTGGCCACTTCTTTAAGCGCAGGTACGAGTAACTGACTGACTGCGAGTTATTCTCAGCGCCAGAGTACATAAACGGATTTATCAGTCAGTCAGTTATCAGTAATTGGCAGCCACAACAGAGCTCATCTACAAGAATCTCCATGCCAACATAATTGAATTCGCCTAAATCCTTTGAAGTCTTTGAAGAAATAAATCCGGCAACAAGACTGAATACAAGTACACAAGTACAACTTGGCTGAGTGTGTTACCAACCGCGACGGATGAAAGCAAATGGCAACGCGTTACTGGAAAATTGATATTAAATTATATGCTGAAGTGGAAATTAAAAAGTATTTCATCATTTCCCGTTTCGCAGCCGAAGTGAGCTGCCAAACTTTGCCGCCTTTTCACATACAGTCGCATGCGAGTGCTCAACTGAAAAGTCTCACTGCCGCAGACCTCGACAGGGGCGCAGTTTAAGAAGGAATGCTACGCGTCTCGAACGTTCATTGAACCAAAATGATTAATTGCATTTTCATAAGCCAAAACGATAGAGCCGACACCGACCGACGTCGCCGTTATGAAAACTGCAGACGACTGCACAGGAAAAGCGGCAAGAAATTCGTGTGTACACATTTCCAGCGCTTCCGCCAAAGTATCGCCGGGGTTGGGTGAGCCAACGGTAAGACAGAGACTTTACTGCAGCCGCAAGCCGAAGGCAAACTCGAAAAATCGTCGAGCTTGCGGTATTTACCCGGCTGAGGGTTGCTTTACCGGCCGGTAAGGTCTTGACGGTAAAGCGAGTCAGCCAAGTGGGGCGCACCAAACCGCCGCTATGTGCGGACACGGAATGATGGGGCGACTAAACGCTGTCTTCGCTACGCCGTCGCGTTTAAGATGATAAATTAAATTGTTTGCCTGCGTTTGATGACTCGCCGACACGCACAGCCCAGCAACCCACTGACGCCACGGCGATGCCACAAACTGCTTGTCTTCGAAGCGCTGCAGTGCGCGCTGAAGGAACGACGCTGGCGCGTACGCACTGCGAAATGTGCAACCAAGACTGTGGGGGCGCCACATTAGGGATGAAGTAGAAATCCGTTTTTGTACAATTTTGAGCTTGTAAATATGTTTATATTTAGTGCCTTGTTATTAGTGTCTGCATAAACAATCAGAAGGGCGCTTTGAAATGGATACTAAACACATTGTGTGGGCAGTGGGAGTATGAAGACAGCTTAAGGTGCCCATAAATATTCATGTTGTAAGGAGCGCACTGCTTGCCACTTCATTTGGCTTAGCTTGATAAACAAACATTGCGTATTTTGGGGCGCCCCAAAATTACGGTTGCTACTCAGTACCGCTCATTGTTATGTCGTCGCGCTATGCTGATTAGTTTCAGGTTTATACAAATATAGCCGGCGTTAATGAATACTTAAGCTTTCTGTGTCCATAATATGTGGTTAACGAGCTTTCGCAGCACAGCGCTTCCACTGTAACGGCAAATTCGGGTCGTTTGTTTATTTTGCAAGTGGCTTACGCATGGTATGGCCACACTACCCACCTTTTTCCTCATCACCACTTTCCACCTCCTTCTTCTCCTCTTTCCAGCTGTTTCTCTTCCCCTTTCCAGCTCTTTCTCCTACTCATTCTTTAAAGTAAACGTGTGCGCTTTCACACATTCAGTTCGGACGTCTGTCAATGCGCATAATGAAGTGCCGAGTCGAGCTGTCAAAAATCGTTTTGCGTCAAACTTTCACTTAACTTCACACTCGTTTGTAGCGTTTGTGCGTTTTCATGCGACTCATCTTCGTCACGGTTGTTTTCTTAAACACACCCATGCACCGTTGGCATCTGTTTATTTTGTATTGTTGCGATTTTATCGCTTTGCTTTGACAGCTGTCATTCGGCGGTGTGTTTGTGTAATGTGTCTTCCACGCCACCCCTCCTGCTCGCAGTGAGTTTTGATTAATGATTTACTGCGCGCACGGTCTAAGCTTTTATTTACTCGTGGCGGAATTACAAGCGTATGTTTGAACAATATTTTTACAGGCTTCGAGCGGCATGAACTCGCTGCCGGGTTGCAAGTGATTGCTTTCCGCAATAATTGTTGTGTGGACATATACAGTTAGTTTGATGGTTCCTCTTACATTGCTAATTAAAAGCTAAAGAAAACATTAAGTTTAATTATTGTCTGGATCACGGAACAGCGCTGAGGACGCTGAGTTATGATCTGTTCCAATAAGTTCCCGAAATACGATTATACCTACGTAGCCCCTATTGTGGTTTCTGAGGTACAGAAAATTATGGAAAAGTAATAAAATAGTTTATAAGTAGTAATATCAAAATTCTGTAGTAGTTTAATTTTGATTTTGTGGAGTGTTGCCACCTAATAAAATACATTTAAAAATGTTGCGAAATATGCATAAAAAAGATGTTTAGAAAGACTAATATTACCTAGAAGAATTTATAAAGATAATTTTTTCGTAGGCTTGCCACCTGTAAAAGAAAACTCAATATTTCTCCTGAAGCAACTTCCAGAGGTGAAATGTATTCGAAAAATTTTTAAACATAAATCAATTTTTTATAGAAAAAGTAAAACACAATAATTTTCAAATGTTTGTTCTGATTTGGAAGCGAGTTGCCACCTAACAAAAGTGTATTTGAAAATATTTTAATATGTGTTTAAAAAAAAGGAAGCTTTTTAGAAAAGCGAAAGGTATTCGAATATTATTTGAAAAATAATTTTTTTCGTAGGGTTGCCACTTATAGAAGAAAGTAAAACTCAAAATATTTTCGTGAAACAATTCAGAAAGGTGAAATGTATTCGAAAAGTTTTCGAAACTGATATAGAAAAATGTTTTTTTACAGGGTGCCACTTAACGAAGGCGTATTTGAAAATATTTAAAAATAAGCAAAAAAAACATGAAGCGTTTGAGATGCGGAAGGTATTTGAAAATCATTTAAAAAATTAATTTTTGTGTAGGGTTGCCACTTATCGAAGAAAATAAATTACAAAATTTTTAAAAAGATCCTTGAAAACATGAAACTTTTTTGAAAAGCGAAAGGTATTCGAAAGTTCTTTAAAAAATATTTTTTTCAGGGTTGCCACTTAACGAAGAAAGTAAAACACAAAATATTTTCATGAAACAATCTAAAAACACAAAATAATTTCATGAAACAATTTAAAAAGGCGGAATAAGTTCAAAAAATATTCCCAAATGCTATATAATTGTATAGGGTTGCCACTTAACGATGAATGTAAAAGTCATTTTTTTCAAATATCGGCCAGGTATGAGTCATGGAAAGAAATTTGGGAAGTTTTAAATTATAAAATTTATTTGAAATTTTTGGAATAGTGTTACCACTTGTAAAAAAATTAACTGAAAATATTTAAAATGTGAGTGTATGTGTAAAAAAATGAGGCATAAAGAAATCAACTATACAAATTTTGGTATAGAGTTGCCACCTGTCGTAAAAAAATTAACAGAAAGTTCAATAATTTTTAAATTAACTGAAAATGACTTAAATCTGTGTAGAAAATGAGGTATATATACATGAAAGCAATCATAAAAATTTTGGAATAGAGTTGCCACCTGTCGTGAAAAATTAATGGAAGATTCAATAGTTTTGAAATTGACCATTTCTCTTAAAATATATTGGGAATATCTAATATTCTCTATAGAGCTTGTTGTGAGATTAGGTATCTAAGTAAGTTTAGACTGCGTCAGAGAGCCTGAAACTCCAGAACACCTGCTAATTGACTGCATAGTAGTCTGTGGACGCAATATAAAGGCCCTTGGATCCATGTTTCCAAATAGCAATCACATCCTCTCACTGTCACTTCGCAGTATATTGAAATGAATCAATATGTTGGGGCTAAGAGGGTCGTTGTGATTTAGGAGAGGGTTCCATAAACCTAAGGTCGCTGTGCAATCCTCATCTATTTATCTTATCTTCAGTTTAGACAATGCCTCATTTCAATATTATTTCTATAACCCAGAAATATTTTTATGCAAAACGATAGTAGTCTAATGTTAACATTGGAGAGTATCTCTATGGTTCTCATTTCGACTCTCTTTGATCTACCTACATATATCGTCGTTTGTCCGTAACAGAACCTTATCAGCTGATCGTACTCTGTGCCTATAAGAGGAAGTAGTTCTAAAAAAAAAATCTAAAAAAAAATATTCTCAAAATTTTGAACAAGAAAAGACAAGTGTTGCCACATATACAAGATTATCAAAATAAAAAGTTTATTCTAAGGAAATTTATGCTAAAAAAATATTATAATTAAACTTTTTTCTTTAACACTTTGACTTTAAAATATTTTTTTTAGTGATCGTAAGCAAAATAACTTAATTTCTCAAACTCGCTTTCCACTAACTCCTCCATGCTTGCTTGCCAAACACAAGCACTAACATTAACTTTTTATGTAAACAAGCTTAGCGAAAGGGACAAAGTTTGTGGTGAGTAAAAATAATAAAATAGAGAGTCACTTTGTGAACTTTGTTAGACCGAAAGCCATGTGCTCTACCCCGACAAGTATAAGTATAAAATTAGAAAATTGAAGTAGAAAGTTAGTGGACTTCCGGTAGACTAATGCAATCAGGATGCACGTTGCACACAAGCAGGTGGCAAGGCAACATTTTGTTAGTTGTGTTAGCGAAGAGAGAGTGTGGAGTTTGGAGTACACCGGCGAGTAAACTTTCATTTTTCGCTGCATAATTTTCAAAATTTAAATATTAAGTTCCAAATTTCACTGTCGCCAATAGCGAACTCGAATCACTGCGCAAACATTGCTTCCATTCCGGTTGACACGCTGCTTCCTCTGCCCATGCAATCGCAATATTTTGCACCCATAAGTACATTTACACCTGCTCGGGTTATTGTCTTGCTGTGCCGGGCCATCAACCGACTTGAATGCCGCACAATTTCCGTGCTGACTGATTTCTGCTTAGTCGCATTGCCCTCATTTCGCCGAGTTGCCATTGTCCTGTGCTCGCAATTATGCCGCCGCTCGCCTGCACCGACACCTACCTCTCTACCACTTCCTACTACCTATTCTCCTATACTCTCGACACTTGTGTATGTAAATGAGAACAATATCAGCTTGCAACACGAAATGTGCAACAAATCCTGTGTGCAATTTTTTTCTTCTGCTTTATTTTTATGGCGTCAACAATTGTTTTGCTAATTTGCCAACAATCATAAAAACCGGTTCTGTCGTCCGAGCAGACTGTTGACTGTCACACAGCCTTTTGTTTGCCGACGAACCATTTAATTTATTCATATCTGCGACGCCTTTTTGGATTATGAAGTGACTCTTCATTGGCGGTGTTGTTGGCATTGTCGGCGGCCAGGTAATCCATTTGCCGGTTGTTGAGTTGCATTTTCAGCGGTTCATTAACCAGCCGAATTGAGAGGGAGAATGCAGTGGGATATTGAAAAATTATTTAATAACAGCCGGAAAGTTGAAATTCTGGAACAGTTTTAAAGCCATATTGATATAAAGAGGTTGTTGTTGTTGTGGCAGAATTCTACCGAGTTGACAGTCATTGGCTGAATAAAAATACGGATCCATTCCGGTTACGTAGACCCGATTGTCGTGGGAACAATGTTGCCCATGTAAAGAGATTTATATATTTCGGTATTCCATCGTTGTAAGTTATGTAGAGATATGAATAAAAATTGCCGAAAAACAATAGTCGAGTATTGGGAGCTGATCTCTTTCCATCGGAAAATCTGATTATGTGAACATAAATGGCATTGAACGTAGAAAAGGTAGTTCAGTTCAGAAAAGTAATCCTTTGCCCTCCAACTTATTTCAAAGTATGTGTGACATAACTTTGACGCTACGAGGTTCAATTTCATTAGATGCTTAGTCCCTCCACCGCTTGATGGCGCTACTAACGAAATATGTTACTTTCGTGTGGTTCATTTTCTTAGATGACTAAATTAAACTGCCGGATTCGGAGTCCGACACGGCTATCAAGTAGACTCGACGATCCAATATATGTATATACACTATCTCATTGAAAGTACGCGAGATGGCTGATACAAAAAGAATCTCAAAAGATCCTGAGCTTCATTTCGTACATGACATATTGAGCATACGAAAGCTGTCGTCCGAATTAGAGCCACATTTATTGATTCCGAACAAAAGCAATGACACCAGTGTTGGTCATTTCGTGACGGTCGACAAAACATCGGCTCACACCACCCACAAAATAAAGGTCTAGGCTATAGACTGTTGCATCATCCATCAGATTCTCCAGAGTTTATTGGGTGCGATCTCTTCTTAAACTTAATAAATCCATTCCTCAGACAAAAATTTGAGTTGAATGAGATGAAATGGTCTAACCTCCAGAGACTGTGATTTTAGTAGACTGGAACATGGTTGTGTCCAGTCTAGGCTACAAACTGGTGCAGCATCCAGCAGATTCTCCAGAGTTTGTTCTATGCGATCTCTTTTTAAACTTAATAGTCATTCCACAGACAGAAAATTGAGTCGAATGAGATGAGATGAGCCGACTTTCAGAACCTGTGGTTTTAATAGACTGGACCATCGCTGGGTAAAGAATATCGAGCTAAAAAGGAATACGTTGAGATATGCATAGCCATGTACGTTCTTCTTTTTCCTTAGGCATCTCATCACAATGATTTGTCTAACCTTGGAGAAGGGTGAATCAAACACCCAACTGGTATAAATGGGTAGACTGGTATAATCATGTAGGAAGGGCTTAACATGAAATTACACCTCTTAAATCGTATATTCGCATACTCTTTCGTATTTTATTCAACAGATAGAAAAAAACAATGCTAAGGAGTGGCATTACTTCCATATATATATAACAGTGAGTATCCTGACTCTGCACAATTTCTTTCAGAAGATTAAAAGTGGCAGAAAGCAACGACGTGGCAAGACAGTTCAGAAAAATTCAGTCAAGAATGAAGAGATTGTGAGTTTTAATGCGCATTCGAAGAGGAAGGGGGACTGCCATAAGTAAATAAAGGCAGTGAGTAACAAGAAACGCGCCTTTTGTTATGCAACGTGTCGCAAGAAAGTGCTCGCACACAAACATGCACACCTATATAAATAATCAAGATATGCAGCAGCTGAAAAAATGCAAAAGCGAAAACAAAAACACGCAATTCTCATTTCACGAGAGAAATTCGCAAACACTTAGCGACGATGCAGGTAAATCAAAGCGTTGTCCTTGAAACAAAGGAATGCATCAGCAAGTCGTGTTCGCAGACTTCTTCAGCTGCCTCTACCGTTGCTGAAACCACTTTTCTTCTTTTATTTATATTACTTTTTCGTACAGCGCTGGCGAATGCTAAATGAAGTACCTGCCCTTCGGTCCCTCCAGCGCATACCTGTGCGCGTCGTCACTTCTGCCTCAGTGGCACATTCCCAAAGGCGTCTGCGGGCGTCCAACGACGCAATGCCGGGGCTGGAAATAAAGCGCAGTAAGAATAAATAAAGTCAAGCAGCATAAACAAAAGTAACAGTATTTTGTGGCATTGAATTATAACCGTAACCGGTGGCTTACATAGCTGGCTGGGCATTGCCGTTGAATGACTGGGTGTTATCAGACGGAAATTTACTGCTATTCCAAGCGAACGTGCAAAGCCAAGGTTACTTGCGGCGAAACGCTGACTCACGGCAGTTAACGGTGGTTCGACGGTCAATGTAATGTGAGCGGCACGACACTACTTGTTTCGGCTGTGGGTGAGGAGGCAAGGACTTTAAAGTAAGTTTAAATTTTGCTTAAATTTGAAAGAAACGGAATGCTAAAGCGGGTATTATGAGTTCAAAATTTTGTTTCGATGAAATGTTGGAGTTGCTCCGCGCAAAGTCTAAGGAATTGGTGGTTTTCAATTGACATTGTTTGAGAAATCGCTGTTACTGGAGTTGAAGTTTATTTCTATTATAGATTATTATAAAAGTTCTGTAAAAAAAAATTGTGGAGACCCGACCATGGTTAATTTTGGAAACATCAACCTGTAATGTGACATAGATGACAGGTTGAGGTTCTAAATTAGAAAGAGAGAGAAACTAGAAGATCATCACCTTTTTAAGTTTTTTGAAGAAAGTACTGTTACCATCGCTGAATTTTTTATGAAAGCTGCCATATTTAATGGTGTTGCCACTTGATATCAATTTAAATATTGTTTGAAATAAATAATTTGTTAATAATTTTCAATTTGGTACAAAACTAGTTTTTGCTACGACTTCCTTTTGCTTTTATGAAATACTCATAACGGAGTTGCCACTCTGCATAAATATCGATATGGGTGGCTACACATTCTAAAAATGAAGATAGGTTGTGATAGCGGCGTCTTATAGAAAAATATGTGCATACAAAAATTTTTGTTTGGAGTTGCCACCTGATTTATATTTTGTTTTGAAATTTTTGCACACGCTTAAAATGAAGATAGGTTATGATAGCTGCGTATTAAGGAAAAATATATGCACACAAAAATTGGTGTTGCCACCTGATTTTTTTTAATGTTTCCACACATGTATGTAGGTTATGATATCGGCGTGTTAAAGAAAAAAATATTTGTATATAAAAATTGGTGTATGACGTTGCCACCTGATTTTTTTAATGAAATTTCTGCACACACTCAAAATGAAGATAAATTGCGATATCGGCGAATTGTAGAAAAATATGTGAATAGACAAAATTTTATAAGAGGTTGCCACCTGTTTTTTTTATATTTTTTTCACACTCAAAATAAAGATAGCTTTGTGATAAAAACGAAGATAAGTTGTGATATCGGCGTAAAATATAAAATTATGTGCATACAAAAATTTGTGTATGAAGTTGCCACCTATTTTTTTTTTAATTTTTGAACATACTGAAAACTTTACAAATATATACCAGAAGTTTTGAGTTTTACAGCTTTCTGCAATTTATTAACTGGTTTAAATAAATTTTTCGGATTTCGGCTTGACGTGCTGAGTCGATTTAACCATGTTCATCAACATATCTGTATATACGCGAACTATTCGCTCAGTTTTTGAGATATCGATCTGTAAATGTTCACACATTCTTTTCTCCTCAAGTGACTGCTCATTTGTCGTAATCGCCTATAACGGGCCATTATAGCCTATTTTGTCGTAGAAACTGCCCAATCAAGGTCAAGTTCTGGCATGAAAAAAAAATTTATTTGACAAGATATCCTCAAGAAGCTTGGCACAGATTATTATTCAAGACAGTGCTATAATATCCAAACAAATCATTCAGATTGGACCACTATAGCATATAGCTGCCATACAAACCGACAGATCAAAATCAAGTCCTTGTATGGCAATTTTTTTTATTTTACAAATCATTGCTTATTTATCCTTAAATATGCCTCCTTACCACTTTATGTACAAGATCTTTGCTAA
This sequence comes from Bactrocera zonata, assembly GCA_037783105.1. NCBI lineage: Eukaryota > Metazoa > Arthropoda > Insecta > Diptera > Tephritidae > Bactrocera > Bactrocera zonata. The sequence goes on from JBAWJQ010003699.1 coordinate 205,119, forward strand.
ATGTCGTAGAATTCGCATCTTGCTTATTCAAGCATCTTGCATCTGCTTGCAATATTCTTCGGCTCATTAAGTACAAATTCGACTTTAATTTCCAGCACCATTACCTCTGCTAAATATGGTATTATAACTAGAAGGCACATATATTTTATTTTCCTACGTTTTTTTTTTTTTTATTTTTACAAGTATTTTACTCAAATTCATTAATTTATCCTAACTTTAAGACACCAAGTATAAGGATAAGCAAACACAAATAAATTTCTTGCTGCTGCCTTAAAGTTCAACTCTCCCCAGCAATATAGGAATTTTCTTCGACTAAATTCTTGCATTTTTTTTTTCTCCATAAATTTGGCGAATAAAGAGAATCGCATAAAGTTCAATTTGGTAAGCACCTGTCAAACGAAGCGTAAAATCCGAATATTTCATTGTAAGACCACAAAAGATTTTTCCGTATTCCATGTCCACAGGGAGCGTTTAGAATGAGAAGAAAGCATTTTCTTAGTAAGTACCTAAGTAGTTGAGGCTGAGCGACTGAGACAGTTGGCAGTCAAAGCACCTGGGAATCAAATTTCATTGCATCCGCAGGCGAAATCTTTAGTCTCCATATCCAGCACGGCTGATGCGGCGCTGACGGCTGACGGCTGCCGGCAAGATACATACAACACATCCGCGCTTGTAACAGAGCGAGAGCGCACAGAATGCAGGAAAATTAAATGCCAAAAAGTTTTATCTACTTATGCCCTGCTTCATTTCGCGTCAAGTGAGCGCACACAACGCTGTGTATATACTCACATACAAGTGTATATAACGACATATCTGCGCGTAGAAACTCAAAGTGAAGGAAAAGTGCTCACAATGAAATGTAGACCCAGGGAAATCAGCATCCTGAAAAATATTTCTGCATCGATATTGTTTGGCTGTGTATGCGCGTGTGTGTGTGTGCGTGTACACGGTAAACACTAACAGTCCGTGGCATTCAACGATTGTGGCATGTGTTGCATATTTTGCGGCGTAGAAGCATGTATGAAGTATAGCCCATAAACAAACCGGGCTACAATGGCAAGAGCCGCATAAAGCGGAAGCAGTTGTTTGCTTGGACTTCGATATGCGGCAAGTAGAAGAAGAAAAAAGTATGTTCCTTTAGCAACACATATATACACACTCACACAATTGTAACGTCAATCTCACTGCGCTGCCGCTGAAAATAGCGGTAACAATAACTGTACGAGTAGCAACAGCGAAACGCAAATGACAATGTGTGTAAGAGCAAAATTAAAAGCGAACGCAACAATGCCAACAACAAAAGCGAAAACAGCGCAAAGCGAAGTAAATACGCAGGGAAAGTCACAAAAGCCCGAAAATGACGGTGGCACAAAAAGGAACGAACTGTGTGTGGGAGAGAGAGACTTCAAATATGACATGGCGGTAGTGCTTTGGGTACAGTGGTACAAACTGGAGAGCATTTTGATTAAATTGTATGATTATATTATTTCACTAAGATTTTGAAAGCGTTGATTTAGAGCTTTCACAAAGCTTTTTAAAGTCTGATGCGAAAGCTCCAAAGCTTTTTTCGGATAACAATAATATCTAGTAATAATTATTGCTGGTATGAGCAGATAGTATATTTCTCGAAGAAATGCTTAATGGCTTTTGATAAAAGCTCTGCTGAATTCCGAAATAGCAAAATTTTCAGAAAAAAAGTTACTTTCGGCAGCATTAAAGCTATGAAGCCATTCGTAGTTTCACTTCCGATAGCCCATTTTTAAAAAATCTTTTCAAACTTTTAAAAAATCTTTTAAAAGTTAAAAAGAGTAAGGAACTAATTAACCGACATTTTGGAAGCTGTAATTTAGAATTTTCTCACAGAATTTTCAAGTTTTATGCGAAAGCTCCACGGCTTTTTTCGGCATACAATTATGCCTAGTAACAATTATATTCTATTTCTCGAAGAATAAGCTTTAAGCTAAAATTGGAAAGCTTTATGGTTTTCGTAAAAAGCTTTCAAAAAATGTTAAATATTTCTCGAAGAATAAGTTTTAAGTTAAAATTGAAAAGCTTAATGGCTTTCGTAAAAAGATTTGAAGCTCCAAAGCTTTTTTTGGAAAACAACTTTGCGGGTAAGAGCAAATATTCTATTTCCCGAAGAATAAGCTTAAAGCTAATATTGAAAAGCTTTATGGTTTTCGTAAAAAGCTTTGAAGAAATGTAAAATAGGAAAAGCAATTATTTCTAGTAATAATTATTGCGGGTAGGATCAGATATTCTATTTCTCGAAGAATAAGTTTTAAGTTAAAATTGAAAAGCTTAATGGCTTTTGAAAAAAGCTTTGAATAAATCTGAAATTGCTGAAGCTTTCATAGTAAAACAAGAATAAATGTTATTTTCGTCCCTCTAGGCACGCTTCCTATAGCATAAACACATTTTCATCCTGATTTTGATCAGTCAGTTTGTACCCGGCATTTCATTCTGCGGGTATATATTGTTTGTTTAGACTCTGTGTGGACTCAAGTCCGTTATCGTTAAGGAATATTTCATTTTTTAACGAAACGTCCCACTGTTGTGCATCTATGTCAGGACACAACAACAGATTTTCACTTCACAAATGTGTGGGAGTCAGCAGAAGCGGCATTCGAACCGGTGTTTATGCTGTATACGAGACGCATACCAATACCTATACATATGTATGTATACTGCCCGCATAACTGTATATATATTACTAGGCGCATACATATCCATATGTGGCTGTGTGCGTTGTTGCATTTGTATACATGTATTGGGTTGTACAAGAAAATCGATAATTTTCGGTAGGTATACGCGCTTCAAGTGCCGCACACGCAAATGTGGCAGCATGAAGACTGCACAGCTACAAATGAACACGCTCACTCTTAGCTATATATGTATGTATGTGTAGGCAGCAGCAAGCAAAATAAACCTAAAAGTGTGTGTGTGGGTGGAATTTTCATTGTTGCCACATTGTTATTGTTTTCATTGGGGGCGGTTGTTGGCGAATTTGGCGCAAAAATGCCGATGTGTATACCTAAAAAACATCGATGCATACGTATAACGGTATATTGGTATGTGTATGAGTATGTATGCGCAATGATAACGCCGTTATATTTATGTTTAGGTGTATGCAATGCTCGATTCACATTTAAGTAGCGAATTGTAGAGAAAATTTGGGTACATACGCCCAAATGTATGCTATAGGTAAGGTGTTGTTATTGCCTCCAAAAAGTTATAATTTAATTTAATTAATGAAAAAGTTGGCAAATTTAAAATTATTAAAATTAAAAATTATGTAAATCACTTTCGAAATCAAATTATTTGCATTTCATGACGTTTTAGGCTTGATTGTGAACAATAACACTCCAAATACAACAAAATATACCTGCTTTCTTTTATATATTTGCTTTAAAGATTGCTGAAATATATAGAAAATCGTGCAACAACAAAACCACCACACCCACACTAGTTATGTTCCCTTCTTCTTAATTTCGACAAAACACTTTTAGGGGTGACTTTTCATGCAGCGCCCGCTCATTCATGCTGATTGCCGCTGGCTAACACACCAAAAATGAAAACTTTTCATCATCTCGACTGACCTATTTTCCTCGTCATTCACCTGCGCACGGCAGGCAGCAATAACCATTTGCTTTAACATAATTGATACATATGCTTGTGAGAATGAGCTCTAAAGAGACAAACACAAAAACTGGCATAGATTCAATTTTGCTTCTTCACTTTTCCAATACGCCTGCTTGGGGTCGTCCTGGCAATGTTTTTTTTTTTGGGCTTTAAGGCCGACAAATCGACAAGGTGGCTTGTAGCTATTGTTTGATATAGGCATATACTCCTGTAGAAGTATGTATGTTTGCATATGAATATATGTATGTACAAAAATTTTAAGCCTTTGCCGACATATGCTTTTACATGTATTTACATATAGTTGTATATATACATATTTAGTTACTTTAAAATTTTTTTGTTTCCCTTCAGCTGTTGTCACAGTGCCCTCTTTATTGCTAAATTGACTGTGTGATTGATTTGATGTCCGAACTTTTACGATGTAGCCTATAAGTTCAAATCTACATGTGTGTATGAGTGTGGGGATAACAGTGCGACCACACTAAAATATTGCGTAGAAATGTTGAAAGTGGAATTTATTAAATTTTTAATATTTTTTACAAGGGACCATACATCTTCCACAGAACCTTTTTCTTGGAAACTTGTAACGTCGACTCTTCAAATGTTGTCATCGTCCAGCCCTCTGCACCATTTAGTAGGACGTAAATAATGAGTAACGTGGACAATGACAACATCTGATGAATCGACGTTGCGTTTTCAAGAGAAAAGTTCTGCGAAAGATTTATGGTCCTTTGCGCGTTGGCCACGGCGAATACCGCAGTCGATGGAGCGAAGAGCTGTATGAGATATATGACGACATTCACACAGTTCAGCGAACTAAAAGAAAGCGGCTACGCTGGCTAGGTCATGTCGTCCGAATGGACGAAAACACTCCTGCTCCGAAAGTATTCGATACAGTACCCGCCGGGGGAAGCAAAGAACAGAAAGACCTCCACTTCGTTGAAAGGACCAGGTAAAGAAAGACCTGGCTTCGCTTGGAATTTCCAATCGGCGCCTCCTTGCGAAAAGAAGAAACGACTGGCGCGCTGGCTCGGCTATAACCGTGTAAGCAGCTTCTATTCCAGTAAAGAAATAATGAGTGACTTATGGAGTTTGGTCTTTGTTCGTCGAGAGAGGACTTTACTTCTAAATTGCCCACACAGTTTTTGGAGCTAATAAATTCGTCATATATGACAAACTACCTACAGTTATACTAAGCTATAGATAACTCCACTTATTTTCCAATATTGACCAGGGATCATCGATTATACAATCTGATCAAATTTGACCCGGACGACATATTGATACACACACATCTCGTCACCAGTAATGATACGTTTGATGAATGTAGCGTCCTTGGCTATGTTTTTAAGCAAATCTTTTGAATACGCGAGGTCGTTTTCAGGTTTTTTGATACGACTCTAGCATTGACATTGAGTGAAATTATTCAACAAAGAAGTTCCAATAAACATTGTGTGCAGAATCAAATTTCTTGTGCCGAAACGTTCTGAATGTTGAAAAATACTTTCGGTGATAAATGTTTGCCTCGAGCAAGTGTTTTTTTTTTTGGTACAAACTATTCCAAGAGCCACAATTTACAGTCAGAGATCCTTCAGGCATCGTTGGAATATCGCAATGATCAGTGAAAACCGACGCTTAGAAAAGTGAAAGCAAAATAACTAAATTTTTTCGAGAAACAGCGTCGCGTTAACGTCTGTGAAACAAAGCTTTCCGACTACCATAATGTTATGAAACGTATTACTACTGGCGATGAATCTTGAATGCAGGCTTACAATTCGGAAACAGATGATCAATCGGCTAAATATCGTGGCAAAGGAAGCCAAAAAAAAAAAAAAACATGTCAAAGCAGGTCAAAAAACAAGGTTCTATGGACAGTTTTCTTTGATTATCGCGATATGGTGCACTCCGAATTCCATCCAACCAGCCAAACTGCCAATAAGGAATACTATTTGAGTGTAGCCATTTGTAACATACGATAAGATAAATGAGGATTGCACCGCGAACTAGGGTCTATTGTGCCCCCTCCTAACTTACAACGTCTCAACTAGCCCCAGCAATTGATGTTATACGGTTAGGTGCTATGGAGGCGATGTGATCCCTATTTGGAAACATGGATCCAAGGGCCTTAGCCCTGCGTCTACAGACCGCTGTGCAGTCCATTAGCGGAAGGTGCTCTGGAGTTTCAAGCTCCGGCAATTTACACAAAAAGCTAGGGCCATGTTAAATAAGTGCTTCTTGAGTTTGCAATGGCCAGTGTAGAAGGTGACTAGTAGCCTGAGTTTTTTCCTTGGGAGATTGACTACATATTTAAACCTTTTAAGATTGTAACCATTATTAGCAACTTCGCATGGCGCATGCCTGGGAGTTGTTGCCAATGCCTTTCCCTGCCCACTGCTTTATCTTTACGGAGCAGCTCCTTTATGGTATGGGGGCCAACCGCTAAGCCACTTGTAAAAAGAGGCCGAAATTATTGACCGAAAAAAAGTGTTTCTCCAAGCCGATCCAATATCGTCCCGTAAACACCGCATTCGCCTGTTTTAGTTCCGTGTGACTTTCGGCTATTCAGCGAACTCAAACGGTCGCTTCGAGGAAACCGTTTTGAGTCGAAATTGAAGACGTTAAACGAGAATCGGTACGCGTTTATTGAAAGCTATTCCGGAAATTGTTTGAGGATTACAAAAAACGTTGGCACAAGTGTATTTGAGCCAAGGGGGATTACTTTAACGGGGACGACATAGATTTTTATTAAGAATAAAATTATGAAAAAAGTCTTTCTTTTTTTTTTTTGCTCATAGTAGTTTACTTGGTGACTCCAAACAGTAATGTTAACTCACCACCCACCGTAAATTAAGTAGAATGAAATATTGCTTTCAGAGTACTCCGTCTGATAAATGGAAAACTGTTTAGTTATATTTTTAGCTATTTTTAAGTAATAAAAATATATTTCTTTAATTTTCCAAAATATATTGAAATAATACTAATCATTTTATATTTCTATTTTCTCTTTGCATGTAAACAAATATGTACTTTTGGTCAGGTAATTGCACGAGATTGTCTCAATTGGTAGAGTTAAATTTTGTATTTAATTATAAGAAATACATGAATAGCGGCTCCAACAGTCAAATTTCGACTATAGGGTTCCGTATAAAAAAAGCATAAAAAAAAATAAACAAATATTAAGAAAATGCTAACATTTACTTCAGTGTTATTAATAATGAATTTAAAAAAATATGACAAGAGAACTGGAAAAATTACAAAAAAAGTCTCTGAGAGCGCAGCTAGAATGACGTCACTAGCGAGTTAATTTCGCATTTCCATTGAAGCAGCATAACTTTGTATTTCTAAATTATTAATTTGCGTTTTATGACAGCGAATTTATGAATGACATGAAATATTCTGAGCAACCGCGGGTCGTTATGAATTTTTCAAGAGCGTTTACTTAAAAGTTCAACAAAATTTTACAACGCCTTTAACTACTTACGCCGCTGCCTAGGCAGCATTCACATTTTAATACATGGAAATCTGGGTCACAATGACTCTATGATTATATATATAACATATACTATGTTATAATGAATATATATATGTGTATGTGGCTCAACGCTTCAATAGTCTATTGAAAATTTTATGGCAACCACAATGTGAACAATTGAAATTGAAATGCGTTTGCCGCGTTGTTGTCTTTATGCAAATCGGCGCGCACCGATATATTGTAGTGTATAGACCGGCTCGACAGACGTACAGATATGTAAATCTGTAAGGGAATGTTGTGGAATGCATTGCATGCAGCGCTTGGCGGTAGAAACTTATTTCGAACTTTGGTTAGATGACGCGCTCTATGGACGCCGTGGTACTCCATATAGGTGACGTCGGTAGGTTTGCAAATAACTTTGGTTCCTGCAACGCGGTGCATTGTTGCTGCCACATAATGACACAATAGGCAAATAGGCGCGCGCTCGTCATTAAAATAACAAAAAAAAAGCATGGCGACCGCAACAATGACGTGCAGCGACGCGCAGCAACAACAACCACAACAACAACCAACAATAAAAACAAAAACAAAAAAACGATAAACCTTGATTAATTTGAACTTTTGTTGAGTGAAGGCACAGCGAGCAATAGCAAACACCGCACACCCGCAACGCGTTGCAAGTGTGTGTGTGTGTGTGTGTGTGTAGGAGGAAGTAAAGTGCGCCGTGGCAACTACAGTGCAGAAGCGCAGCCAATATGCCACCAACTGCAATTACACTACTTGCCGAGTGCAGCGAAGTGAAAGCGGAGGCAAAAAAAAGTAACGGGTGCTTGTTGCACGAACGGCGGAGCAGCGGTGGAGCGGTGGTGGAGTAGTGCCAGCCCTTTGCCAAGTGACAAGTGGCAAGCGGAAAGTGGCTGCACACTCCTTCCTGCCGCAAGCAAGCGCATGTACCGTTATGTAGTCAGCAGACTGATTGCTTTTATTTGCGGCTGAGCGAGTTGGCGCTCCGCCGAGCGTACATGTGTGTGTTTGTGCGCTGCATTTAGTTTGAATGTGTCAAGAAGGAAGTGCTCACACTCAAGTGTTGCAAGTTTGCTGCACTTACCACTTACACGTTGCAAGAAATAAAAATGACTTTATTAAAAAGTGTTAGCACTCAGCCGCATACCGTTACGATTTCTATGCACCCACAACTACACACACACGAGTCTATGTTTGTCGGCTTGCCACTGCGGCGCAACTACATGCAACTTGCAACGACCGTTGCACTTACAACATTTAATATGCGCATAGCTGAGTACTTGTAAATGTGTGTGTGTGTGTGTGCATTCAACAACTGCAACTGCGAATTTGAGTGCAACTGCTGTGGCCCTGCAAATTGCTTGTGCAAGTGTTGCAAGTGTGAAGCGCGCAAATTGCGCAAATCGCAAGAAAACTGTGTAAATTAAGGGAAAATCATACTTAAAGCTGACTTTCCCACCCCGCTGACTCCGCTGCTGTGCCGCTGTGCCTCTGTCAGCCTTCCAGCGTCGGAGTTTTACTTTCTTTGCCACTTTGGAGTGGAGGAAGTGTCAAATTGTAGGTTTCAGTGTTTGTTGTTGTGCCCAACTGGCTGAGAGCAAACTATTTATGTAGGTATTACCGTTATAAAGCGCCCATGTCGTAATGAAAGCGCATAGGCGAGTTAAAAAAGTTACGTATCATTGTAATTACGATTTTTTCAGCCAAGGAAAGGGGGAAAGTGATGTCTGAAGCGGAAAAGAAAGTGGCAAAATACATAATAGCTTACATTGCTCTTACGTAAGTTATGATGATTTTTATTTTTTCAAACATAATTAGTGCGAATGATGAATTCGTAATATGAAAAATATAAAACAAATTAAGTTTCTTGCTTTAACTAGCGAAATTCATGTGAAACTAGTGAAGAGATCATGACAAAATTGATATCTACATTGTCTTACTTATATGTGCATTTGCTAATTTTCTTTTGTCTTACTATGAAAATCGAGGTTTCAAACCCACACTCCCCTTTTTTTTATAATTTTTTTTATCTAGGTAAAGAGAAATAAAGCAAACCACCAGACATATTTCTATAATAAAGATTTAAAGAAAAATCACAGAAACTTCAAATTTAATAAGGAAGGTTTATTACCATTCGAAAGAACATTCTTTAGCCTTTATTTTTGAAGATTATATATTTCAAATGTTGGCTGCGGCTACATATCAGATGGTCCATCTGTTGAGTCCAATTTTCGAAGACTCGTTAGATCATTTCAACTGGTAACTGGACATGTGAGATGTTTTGCTGCAAGGCCTGAATCGAAGTGGGATTGTCCGCATAGACTTTAGACTTGACACAGGAAAAAGTTTAACGGTGTGATATCATACGATCTGGTGACCAATCTACCGGCCCAAAATGTGGAATAATCTGCTCACCAAAGTGTTCCAGTGTTCTCTCAATAAATCCATAGCAATTGGCAAAGTGTGGGAAGTGGCGCCGTCTTGTTAAAACCAAATACGCCGAGATCATGAACTTCAATTTGAGGCATCAAATAGTCAGTTGTCATAATACACACGATATCGGTCGCCATTAACGGTTATGTTCTCACCGCATTTCGCACATCATTTTTTGAAAAATATGAACTGATAATTCCACCGGCCAACAAACCACACCGAACCGTTGTTTTTGTTTTTTTTTTTTTGTTTTGATAAAATGGCAGCTCTTGAATCTCTTCAGGTTGGACTTCGACTCAAATGCGAAAATGTTGCTTGCTTACATATCCATTGAGCCAGAAATGGATCTCATCGCTTGGGAAGGTTCGAGCGGCTTCAGTTCTTGCACAAGTTGTAGAATAACTGTTTTGTACGCTTTCAATATAAGATATCCCCGTAAAATGCTACAAGTCATTCCATACGTCATTCCGAGTTGCTTCAAACGCTTCCGAATCGACTCTCCACTGTCTTCGGGTACACTCTCAGCTACTGCTACTTTATTTTCTTCACTGCGTGCTGAACGTGGTCTATTTGGTCGCATATTATCCAATAATGAAAGCTGGGTCTCAAGATGGGTGATTGTGTTGCGAACATACGCTCAATAGTGTCGTGTAAGTTCGAATGGGGTATGTGTCTTTACTAATTTGTGTTTATGTTATACGTGGAAATCAAAGTTTCAAACCTACATTTCTCATATGTACGAGGGCTGCTATATATATTTCTGGCCTAATAATGAAATAAGCATATTTATCAGCGAAAATGTTTTTTTTTTTTTTTTACCTTCACGGAATTCGTCTTTAAGCGAGCGTCGGCCACGATTGAATTCGTTGTAACTGTTTTTTACAGTGCTATAGGATGGTGCTTCATAGCCACACAAAGATTTTAGTTCATCGATGCACTCTTGTCGTGATAATCCACGTGGAAAGTTGTGAAAAATAATCGCACGAAAATGTTCACGAGTTAATTCCATTTTTTGGCCGAGATGAATTTTCTAATTACCTGTAAATAAAACAATTCACGATTAAACGACAAAACGTTCTGAGTGATGTTATGCTAAAAAATGTCAAACTTTCCAATGGAAATGTCAGATTGCACCTGGCAACACTTAGTGTTGTTCCAGAAATATATATAGCAACCTAAGTATTTGTATAATAAAATACAAACAAACTGGATACACGAGTTTGTAAACTTAAACTCTTAAGTAAGAGATTTCCGTTGGAGTCAGAAAATAATGCTATCCGATTGTCTATCGATCTATTGATGTAAAAATCTTAAAAAATTGTTAAGAAATTGTTACCGCAAATTGGACCCTTTAACTAGAGACAACTACTGGCCACAGCCAATTTTTGTTGTTTTGTATTTTGAACAACCGGCGTTATCGAATAAACAAGACTTGAAATAAATTTTGTATTTGCTAGGAAAATTAGTTTTCACGTTCTTCTTTGACCCTTATTAAAGTTCTTAAAATTTTCCAAATTTGGACAATATTTTTGTAGGTGGCAGCTTGAAATTATCAATGTCTTAACAAATGCCTGAAATACAGTTTTTATGTGTATATGGCTTGCGTCTAATTGTAGGAAATTTGTTTCTGTATTCCAGCATCACAACTATAAGGACATAATCAACTTCTTTTAGTACAAAATTTCAAAACAATGATTGCTTTTACCAAAAATTTTGGAAAGAATTATGAAAATTATGAATTATGACCACAGCCTATCATGAGGCACATTATACACTCTAGTGGTAATCAACTAAGATGCCTTAAACAGCAACTCCGTGAATCTGGTAAAATACTTAATTTTATTTCACGTCAGCTGCCCTATGTCTTATAAGTTGAAAGATTGGGAGTCATTGGCAAATATCCTATCTCAACCGGGTTTAGTCTGGTCATTAGCGAAGACAATGTTCTAGCGTCTTATCATGCTCCGCGCATGCTCTGTATTTCGTCGTTTCAACCTAAAATATTATCCAGTCGAAGGTGGAAACTTGGAAGTAGTTGGCGTGTTATGACCCCTATAGTGTGTCTTAGTCCCTTCTTGCCTAAAAATGGAAGATATTTGGTATATTCATGATCAACCCTACCCTGCAGCACTTGTGTGGTGTACGCTGAGTTGCTGGTGTTCCGCAACCTGAGGTGTTTCGCATAAGTTCATTAGCCCATTGCTTCAAGCAACCTTTGAACTAAGGCAGCTTAGAGCAATTGCAACTTATCTCATCTGTCTTTTCTTTTCCTTTGATTCCCATATAACTGATTATCATGATGACTTCTACCCAGTTTCCCACCTGTATTTCCGTATTGCATAACAGTAGGCCCTACTTATAGCCTTCATTGACGCTTCGCTTTCCACAAAAGGGTCAATGCACTTGCCGCTCATAGCCCAAACCTATTTGGCGTCTTTTATTATTCCAACATATTTGGTCTGAAAGACTGAATCGTCCTCATTTAGTTTGAAAGTACCTTTATTGTATGGATTGCTACAGAAGCAGCCCTTCTCTAGTTCTCATTTCTCCCTTTAATTCATCGATGAATACATAGATTTCGCCTTTGGAACTGTCGACAACAGAACCATTGGTACATTTAAACCTACTGGGGAATGAAAGCATTGTGTTTATTTTCGCATGGATCTACTTTTCTCGACCGCATTTAGTCCGAGTTCATTAACAAAGTTGACTATAATACCAGTGAGGCGAGCCTGGTTCCAATCGCTTAAAAACTTGAGCCAGCTGGTTCTAAGTATGGCGTCATAATATTATTAGACTTCATTAAATTTGTGTTGACTGGATATTGGGGACTCCAGAGCCTTTGTTAAGGTAGTTTCCATAGTTTACTGAAAATTTTATTTTTTTAAACAAAGTTTACGAGAGTCAGTCAATTGTCTGTTAAATATTTTATGATTAAGTGTCAGCGGAATTAGTAGACTGATACCCTCCATACCACTACCATCGTCAATGTATGGTAGGTTGAGTACAAATTATCAGTTTTATTCTCACTACAGTAACCTCCAGTTAAATGTTTCCGATCGATAAAATTCATTAAATTATAAGACTGTAATATAACCACGAATCAACGTCAAACTAAAGTCATCAAGGTTTTATGATTTGTGTAAAATTTTCCCGTTATGCAAGCATACACTCACAAGCATACAAATGCATGCTCTTAGTTTCACTCATAGAAAATGCAAGCCGTTCGCCACATTTGCGCCATTTTCCATTTGAGTGTGATATTTTCATAAACCGTAACAACACGGTTGCACATATAAAAAGCAGTTTTTTTTTGTTTTTGGAATCAAGTGGGAATCTTTAACTTGCAGCAATCCTTTTATCGCAGTCGATAGACCATTAAAGAGATTTCCTTGCAACATCCGCCTGCATACGAGCATGCTTGTGGGCGCTCCAACACCTACACACACATATGTACATACATGCTTGCGAATGCGTGTATGTGTGTGCTCTCATGCAATATTTAATTGGATTTGTTTTTGGTTTTATTTCACTTTTATTGCAACATTTGTTTATAAGCGAGAGTGTGTGTGTGTGTGCGAATGTGTCTGTGTATGCGATTAAAAAGTGTCGGTTAAAAGACTGTTGCATTTGGTGAAGCACTCACCAACACAATCCCACAAATACAACTGCAGTAATCTTTTTTAATACAAACACACGCATACACACACACAAACACAGCGAAACATGCATGAGTTTGTGAAGTTGTTTGCGCATTTAGAGAAAAGTACAGGAAGACACACACATACACACAAACACTGAAGTGCACGCCCTGCGCTCCCCTTTTGCCACTTGTCAGTCAGCACGGCGTTGCACATTCGTTGCAACAACAAGAAAATGGTCAGCAACATGCAGAATCTGCCACAATTTGTGGTGTTTAAAAGGCGTATTTCCCTTATTTAAAGTTGTTGTGTTTGTTGTTGTTGTTGTTGTTGTTGCAGCTGCTTTCGCACTGTTGCAACTTGTAATGATGCACACGTACGCGCGGTGGCAACTGTTGTCGGCGCATGCTTGTCGCACGCCAGTATGAATGGCTGCAGTTGCTTGTGTTTATTTGTGTGAGTGTGCATGTGTGAGTGTATATGTGTATTTTGATGCCTTGCTTGCCACATAAAAGTTGGGTCCTTGCACTTTTGCAACGCCAACAACTTTAGCCTCTGTCGAGCTGCCACCAACAGTGTAACAAAAACAACTGCTACAACAACAACCACAAACAGCCTGATGGTGAGTGAAAGCAGCAGTTGCAGCAACAACAACGGCAATGCGCACAAACAACAACAGGAACAGCAATTAGACGAACAGTGCATGCAGCAAATGCGGCAACGTCAACATTCCGTTGCACACACCAACTTCGCATGGAGCCACACAACGGATGTGTGTGCGTGCCACATATTGATGTGCGCTCAACGTTATCTCTGCGCGGGTTAACGAAAGCTGTATAAAAATCTGAAAATAGTCAGTCATTAATTTATACTGTTATTTTGGGTTTAAGAAAACTTTTCGAACTATAATCAAAAGGAGTTTACTTATAACGGTGTAGGACTTCGTGCAGTTTTGAGTTATGTTGAGCATTTTATGGGTTTAAAATTGGATAATTCGATTTCGGAAGCGCAAACTTAAATGGGAGTTAAGTTGAGTTTCATTATATGCTAGTTATATGTATGTGTGTGTCTCAATATGTACAAAATAACAAATAAATCCACCGATAATTAGCGCTAAAATCGATGTATCAACAATATACGGAAAATATTTTTCTTTTTGAATCCGCAATCATTAATATGTGAGCAGCATCTTGCACCGCTAGAGGGCGCTGGTATAAGTTATTACCAGAAATCGATTTTTTGTGGTCCAATGTTGTCCATATGACACTCTGAGCACATTAAAATCCTTTTAATCTATGTACATTAGGGTGTTTTTTTTTAACTATTTTTTCAGTCCTGTCACGAAATTTCCTTGAAAATACCCTGAACAAAATTTCCCTGAAAATTTTAGCCCTTAATATTAACATTAAGAACTGGACCAAGGCCTGTAAAAATTTTCCATAGAAAATACACTACAATCGTGAGTTTTTATCTTTAAATTCCTACAGATCAGAGGTATTTTATGGCATCGCTTTGACTTTAGACGCGCATTTCTCAAAATTATTCACTCTAAGGAAGTGCCCATTGCAACAAAGTCGTAACTCACACCTACGAGGTAGTGCGGGGCTCTAAACCCTATTTTTCCAAGAATTTCGCATTTTTTTTGTATATATCTCGTAAATGACAAGAGCTACAGAAAAAATGTTCATGACAAACTTGTAGGAAATTTTATTTGCTACCAAAAAGGTCTGAGATCAAAATCGCTATCATCAATACTTCTCGAGATATTCGGCTTTTTAAGTAAGGCTGTATGCAATTATCATAGATTTTTTAATGCATGCCATCTATACGACCATTTTTTTCCAAAAAAAAAAACGATTTTTCAAATTTTTTTGTTTCAGCTACTTATTCGGCCGGAATCATGCCAGCAGTTGGGGCACTTTTTTTTTAGCACCTCCGAAGACAGCATAACACCGTTGTTTTTCAACATTTTTGTAAAAAAAAAAAATCTTAAAATATAGCTGAAATATACCTTATTACGTTCAAAGAAGTTCGAAATTTTCAAATAAAATAAATATATATATACATATTCTTGAATAGTTACCCTTGAAAATATAAAAAAAAAATTCGATTTTTTTTAATTTCTAGACTAGAATACCTTTCATTGGGAGTGTTTTTTACGTGGCGGGTCCCAAACCCAGCGCACAACTCTAAGTAGGGAATATTTCGCCTTCTCACTTTTTTTATCAAGATGCGAAATTGCTATTTGTCCATTTTTTCACAATAATAAAAGTTGTTTCACTCACCCATTTAATATAATTCAGAAACTAATGATCTGGCGGATGTCAAATTTAAACACGTGCCTTTTGGAGGATTAGCGCTAATCAAAAGTCATATGCGCCATCTATTTTTCAGACCGGGGACTTTTCAATTGACCTGTTATTTTTACTCAGATAATTATTTCTGTAGAAATTTTGAAGAAATTGGATTTTCGATTTTGATTAAACTAAATTTTTACCAAAGAAAAGCACCACAATATGTACCGGGTTGAACTTCGGTCTTGAATTGTCAGGGCTATACCTAATTTTTTTATGCGATTTTTTTCTTCAAAATTTAAACGTTTATTTAAGAAAACCATGTACCAACAGTATTATTCAAAATCCTACAGAAAGCTATAATATTTTTCCATATTTCTGCCATTTTCTGGATTTCATCCCAAAATAACTGCGTCGGTTTGGCGACAAAGAACGAATCAAGCCAATTTTCGATGCCATCTTCTGATGTAAACCGTATTCCAGTGTGGGCAATGTGAATCGACTGGAATAAATAGTCATCAAAGGGGGCAAGGTCTGGTCTATAAGGCGGGTGAAGGGAAACTCCCCAATCGCAAAGTTTTTAACCGGCCTTGTAACATGAAGCCGAGAGTTGTTATGATGAAAAATTAATATCTCGAGCCTGGTGGCAAATTCCGAACGTTTTTTGGCTATCGCTCAGTTCAATTTGTTGAGCTGCTGTCCGTAGTGCTCCCCATTAATGGTTCCCCACGGTTTTTGCAGCTCATAATACGGCATTCCCTTCTTTTGGCACGTTTACTCAGCTAGAGTTAGCCACTTAATAAATACTTTCGGCTGAGGTTTTTTTTTAATATTAAAGTAATGAAGAAAAACTCTTTCCAAAAACACTTCATTGGAACAGTTGAATAATAATCATGTTACGTTGTCTCTTGGAAAATCGGAAGAATCTAATTATAGACCCAATAACTAAATAACAGCCTTTTTGCCGCGAGGGTTTGCGTTAAGACGTAAAAAAAGATATAAAAAGCGGAAGCTGCAGATATAAAAAAATGGCGCATCCTGGTGACATTGATCCTGACTCTCCTGGTGGTCTGAAAAAAAAAAATCCATAAAAAATTCTTAATCAGTAAGGATGCTGTTATAGTCCCTAAATCAGGGAATACGAAAAAATTTTTTTTTTTTGAAAATGGCGACTGCCTGAAAATAAAAATCATTTTTTACGCTTTTTTTGAAATTCCTGAATTTTTTAAAATATTAAAAACAAAACTTTTGAGACAATGCTGGTAGGAACGATAAAGGATTATATAAAGAAGGTGCACACAAAAGTTCAAGTAAATCGGTTAAATAGAACTTGATAATGCCGGTACCGTGTGGAAAAAAGTAGTTTCGAGAAAAACGCGTTTAAAAAAGTGAGTCTACCTACCTACCGGGCTAGCTACTGAGTCACTAAAGCAACTGTAGCTCTTAAAATAATTTTAATTTTTAAAAATACTTTGGAGGATATGTTCTTAGGGGTCTAAACTTTAAATAAATGAACAAGAAAAGATTTTCAAAATTCTAGAGTAGAATACCCCCTTAAACACTGGTATTTTCGACAAAGAAAATTTTTGGTAAAGCTTTTTTATCACGCGAAAATCTCCAGATGAACTTTCGGTTTCACACGAATGTTAATAAATGTTAATATTTGTTGGTAATTTTAAGGAGTGAAATTTGTTCAGAATGTCACTAGTTGACCCATAGAAAATATAATTTTTAAAGAAAAACTAAAGTCAGTTTCTACTGTTGAAGTTAAATGTTATTTTTAGTTAAAATAATTACGTTTTTTTCGTTGCAGTGATTTATAACCAAAAACTCTAAATAGTAAAAGATAATTTTTTTTTTGTCGTAAATGCCTAAATATCCATTAAATGTGCTTTTATTAAATTAAATTAATTTAAAAATTACTGGTAATATACCCGAAAAAAATACCAAAAAAATATCCGAAAAAAATATAAGTAATATACTCAAAGACTATCAATTTCGCTCCATAACTCATTTGCCAAAACATTAAAGCGTCGTTATTTACAAAAACTTGCAACTTCAATAAATTACGACATTAATCTGATAAAGAATAGCATTATCATCAGCATTAGCATCATCGTGATGGTCGACAAAATAAAAATAAAGAACGCATTAACTCGCTACCAAAAATAACCGACACACTTTTCGCACATTTTCGCTGAACTTAAATGGCGTTTTATACCGAACTGTATTGCTGTCGTTGTTTACATTTAGAGTCAACAGCAGAAGAGCACATAAATATTTTTTGATAGGTTTATAATAATGTACACAAATATATTATATAGTATGTGTGGCTAAGCCTGGGAGTGTCATCCATTTTAGTCGCTACTGTAATATCTATTATGTATACATATTAGGGTGATTCGAATTTTTTTTGTTCGTTTGGTACTCGGAAAAATAGGTTCCTAGGCATCCTAAGAAAGCCTCTTCAAAAACCTATGAGTTTCATCATTCATAATAATTTTTTCATTGAGTTATAAAATTCATAAGAAATTAAAAATTTTCCCAAAAATAATCACACTTCAACCGTTAATATCCTTTAAACGGTTGGGTCTACGAAAAAATCGTGGAGACATTTTTTGTAGAACATTCAATTTCCTACAAAATCTAAGCAACAAGATATTTTTTCAAGTAGTTGGAAGCGAGACATAAATTTTTCTATGTGATAATAAGGAAAAATAAAAAACTGTATTTAGGAGAACCTTCTCGTTACAATTAAGAACTCATGCTTGGAGAGGCTTTCTTAGAGGTGTTTAGGAATCAATTTTTCCGAGTACCAAACGAAAAAAAAAATTATTTTGAATCACCCTAATACATAAATATTGTATATGTAAGTATGTATTAATTTCCATGTATTTGCGAGCTTATTATTGTTGTTTTCACCAAACCCACGCAACAGTTTTCATTCATACATATTTTGGAGTGGTCTAAGCAGCTTCTTTGTATATTTTTATGATATCCTCACCGAAAGTAGCTATTGTGTAAACATTTAGAACAACAACAAAAGCGTTAGGAAGCTTAACAATATACTTTGTCAACATCATGAATTACACACACACACATACATGCATATGCATACACATACATTTATATACATACATACTGATACATCGATATGACACTAATACATCGTAGAGGCGGCCATAAAGGCTTACATTATCCTTAAGGTTTGCTTGACTGTCAGGCTCATAAATCGCTTGCCACATAAAATCTTGAAAGCATATTCACATGTATATACATATCTATGATCTTATCTAATAAATGCATACTTATTCGTTGTTGTTGCTACATATTCCTGACCTTTTTATATCCCAAAGGCCATTCGCCATTATTCCTCAATGTAATTTTATATTTGTCAATTTCAACGCTTCGAATGTGTGTGTGTGTATTTCTGTGCGTGTGCGTGTTTGCTTACATGTTGCCACATTCCATTCACCAAAACTGTTTTTATATGTCACTGATTTCAACAGTTTGTTTATCCTTGCTTTTGTGTGCGCCAATCGATTGCTGTCCCTTTTCCGACAAATATTGCGTTATAATTGGAAAAATAAGATCTTGTCAATACCAGTGTTATTCGTTCATGGCATAAAATCTGTTGCTGTTTCTTTTCCCGCACAACTACATATGCGTTTGTGAGCTTGTTCTGTAAATGTGGGTAATTGCTGGTATTCAGTGCTGAGAAATTTGCCATTGAGACTTTTCGCAGCTGCTTTTTGGGGTGTGGGTGGAAATTTAAGTCTTGACTTAAGAGTTATAGCTCTCCAAGTAGTAATGGTAAATTTCAACGAACTTTTCTGGTAAAAAGACGCTGCTCAAACACGCCGACATATTGACTCCCTTAATTGCGAAAGTTAAATTATTTGTACGATCCAATAATGATATGTAATAGTCGATGTTGATGGTCCTTCCTTTTGCAAGGTAGTCAATTAAAATTATTCCATGCTCATCCCAAAATGCAGACGCCGTAACGCCATAACCTCTCCAGCCAACTGTTACGCTTCCGAGCAGTCCACTCAGATTACTGTCGATTGGATTCCGAAGTGAAATGGTAAAGCCATGTTGCATCCATTATCACATATTGACTAAAAATTCTGGTTTTATTATGCTTGAACATCTCCAAATCAACTCGTCGTTGTTTTTCATCAAAAATGAGCTCGCTTCGGAGCTAAGATCAGCCCCATTCTAATATTCATCCGTTATTCCGATTTTTACTGTCGTTAAAATCAATACGGACCAAGCAGCTCATGGGTAGTCTCATCGGTTATGGATATCGTCAACTTTTCTGAATGGATTTGCTATAATTGGTATTCTTCTTCGAACCAACCAGAATAAGAACCGCACTGACAAAAGTCGGCTGTACATAACCGAAATGGTCTAGCATTTTTCATTTTTCCAACTTAATTTGGCAGTTTTGTTGTTGTAGCGGTCATCTAATCTACTCTTTGGTGGTAAGATTCAAGTTGGTTGTCATCGAAGGCATTTAACGAAAGACCCAGCAAATGTGGCGTCGGACCATAGTGAGAGGGTTGTAAGAAGAGTAGCATTCGTTGGGCATGAAAAGAGGTGGTTAGAGTTATGGGAGGTGTCATTGCATGCAGGAGGCCAGTTTTGTATAAGTAAGAGTTTAACTTCTTCAGTATCCAGAACGAATTTTTGCTTGGGAATATTTTGGATTCTCGAAGTAACTCGGGGTTTGTGTATGCTATGGGTGGCGGTTTAACTCCAAGTACGTAATTCACTGGGCGGAAGTCGAAGAAAGTGTTGATGGTTGTTGTTGTTGTAGTAGCAGAAATCTGTCGATTTGACAGTCCTTGGCTGAATAAAAACAGGATCCGTTCCGGTTTCATAGACCCGTCTGTCGTGGGTGTTGATGGTATCATAGTTTGTTACGTCCCTAGTCTGGTCTGGCGTACTGTTTGATGTCGTCAACGAAATCAAGGAAAGACCTCCGCTTTAAGCTGCCGACCGCAGGAATGTATTCGGCGAAAGCATCTTAACAGGAACACGCAGTCATCTAAACAAACGGAGTGCAGTATTCTAACATATCTTAAATTTCTTTGTCTGCATTTCTCTACTACCAAGCGATTATATCAATAGAGCGTAATTTATAACCGGCTGGCCGGTTGCCAACAATGTTTCTTTGTCCTTTCCCCAGAAGACGCGGGCTACCGCTTGAGGACTTTGTTTCAGCTCTGAACTTCGACAATAATCCCGGCATTTATGGAGTGAAGAAGGATGGCGGATGCAACTCCTAACAGTTTTGGGTTGTTGACAGTCGGAATTTTTCGATTTTTTTTCGCCATCGACTGGGATATTAAGATCCAGTCTGTACTCCTTCGACCTACATTAGTGAATAGTCGCTGTGGATTTGGCGGGGCGAGTGTTGAGCTCCTTGCAAAAAAGAAGCGGAAAAGGTCGGATCGGTATCTGGAACATAAGCGCTGAAGTGGTGGAAGGTAATCTAACTCAAAAGTGCACCAATCTACGAATTGTCAGTTCGCTTTCAATCCATGAGCTCTGGTGATAACTAAATCAGTTGTTTACTTCCAAAAATTATGAAGTTAAAACTTAAGATAACTCCTTGATATTTTCCAACCATAAGCCTTGCATATAAATGCGCAGCGCAGACAATATCTGAGTCTGCTAAACGCTTTTTAAACTGCAGCTGCAGCATCTCAAAAGCAGGCATCGCCAGCGCTCAAGAACAGCCGCTGGAATTCCAAAAGTACTACTATATGTATGTAAGCAACTAAAAAGCTTGTGAACAGCACAGCAACTCGTCCAAATGCTTCTCACACACAATTGAAATTCTTGAAAGTTTTTTGCCATTTCCCAGCGCCCAGCGCTCAATGCACAATTTGTGATTTTTTCCCATCGTCGGTTACATGAATGGCCGGTTGGTTGGTCGGTTGTTCGCTTGGTTGCCTGCTAACCACATTTTGTTTGGCAACAATTGCTGCAACAATGCATTTGCGCCGACAGCGGCACCGTCACACACAATAACGCAGCGGCCGCAACAACAACAATGCAATTATGCGGTTTCCATCAACTTTGCAAACAATTTGTAGTTTTTTGCGGCGCCCTTCGCGCGCTCCCAGCGCGCCGCGTTGATTTCTACACCATTAAATTTGCGCTGTTGTCTGCTGGTTGCAACTGCCAAATGCCGGCTGTTGGCTGCCGACTGTTGTTTGCCGCGTCTGCTGCTGATTTCTATGTACTTAACCAATTTTCTATTTACGCTTTTGTCTGCTTCGTTTTTTAGTCAGCGCGCACCACTCGGCGGACCAAATTTTGTGGGCGCTTGACAAGCGCGAGGTGGCCAAAATGCGGTGGCTGCCGCAGCGGCGGCAGAAAAATGCGCCAAATTTCGCCTTCTTGCCATTGCATAGTTTTGGGCGTGGCAGCTTACATTACATGTGTGTAATTAATTTTGCTTGAGTAGGTGATTGCATTTCGACTGGGAGGGGGAGAGTGAGCTGTTGGCAATACTTGAAAATGTAAGTTGAATGTACGGACAATTGGTGTGCGATTATTTTAGTGTATGATCATCATAATGCGTCTCTAAAATTTAAAATCATTTGGCACTCGAAACTATGAAACCAAGCGCACCATCTTACTCTCCCTTAGAGGTTCTCACTGGCGTCAGTTTTTTCGGCAAAACCAAGAACGGTAGAAATATATTGTGACGTGATAAATGAAAGAAAGTGAAGTCTTAGCCACTACTAGCCAGGCTGCTTTCACTGCCATTCAGCAGGGTGTAAAAGAAATCCTCCCTAATTCTAGTATGCTCTGGGCATCAGACACTAAACCACCTCTAGAGGTTCTACAAGTGTATGCTCCGGTGTTGAAACCTTCTGTTAATCGGCGCATGTTTACGCAGAATTTTCAAGCATTACCCCTATCGACCAGCTCAAGCTCTTCTTAATCACGCATTTCGACATCTCTTCTTCTCTCATCAACTCTCGGTATCTATATCCCGCAAGTGTTGTGGTCGATTGTAACTTTGTGAGGAAGGCAGTATTTTTACTTTCCACTGCGACACGGCAATCCTCGTCGTACCAGCTTTTGCACTTTCCGAAAACCAGTGGTTTCGGTTGCAGCTGTAGGTAAGGAGCTTAAAATGCCGTCTCACAGTTCCTTGTACCGAGTTGCTGACATGTGCTCTTAGAGAGCAGGAGTGCAAGTCGAGTAGAAAACCGTTCGGCTGTGTGTTGTGATTGTAGCTTTTCGACGTCGAACCTTTCTTGTGTTTCTTGACTTGCGTTTTTTGCTGCCCAAAGGCGGGTGCTTATCTTGGTTGCAACTAGATAGTGGTCCGAGTCGATGTTAGGACCTCGGAGCGTACACACGTCTAAAACTCTGGAGACATCAGTCCTTGTCCCGTCCATCGCATTTCTTGAACATCGGTGATGTCAGCCGTTACTCTAACGAATACTTCAACCATCTGGCCAGCGGCACCTTCCCAATTAAGGGATCAGACATTCCAGGTGCATGCCCCCAAATCGTAATCCTCAATGCATTTGCCATGGTCGACATCAAAAGAGGGGTTTCTCTTCCAAGGCTGTTTTTTATTTTTCATTAGGAGCATTTTTTACGTGGCGGATCTCCAACCTTATCTCACAAACCTGGGGAGGGCTTTCTTACTTTAGTTCGCTTTCAAAAGGGTTTTTTCTGGCTTCCCTGAGGATAATTGGTCTGAGACCGGAAGTCGAGCGCTGCTTGGGCCATATGTAAAAGAATCGTTTCGGCATGGATTATTTTTCAATGAAACAATGTAATCTCCAAACTTGAAACTGTCCGATTAAAACCAAATCTTTATATGGAAAGCTTTTGTGTTGAGTGAGATATTTTCTCGAAAATTGGCATAGATTATTGCCCAAGTCAACGCTATAATCTGCGAATAAATTATTCAAATCCGAATAATATTGCATATAGGTGTCATGCGAACTAACCGATAGGAATCAAGTTCTTGTATGGATATAGTATTTTGGTATTCTAGCTTATGTACAACCGAAGTCAAATTTTTTTTGTTTTTTGCTTTTTTTTTTTTGTTATTTTATTTATTATTTTTTTTGTACTTTCGCTGCCAAAAATTGTAAGCCTTTATGGGAGAACAACTAAGCAACTATATACATATTTCTTGTCTTGAACCCACATTATCTTCAAGCAAAATTTTACTTTTGACAAATTCTTTTGCTTTAAGTTTCTACTACATAACTCAAAGCACTGAATGTATAAAGGATACACCTACACGCACACAAATATATTCCCACAGAGCCAACACGAGTCCATATGTACATAAATGAATATCCGCATTGAAAATGACATTCTAACTCATTTCCTTGCCTTTTTGCATTTCTTATATTGTTTGCCATAGACACTGTTTTTTTTTATTATTTTACTTTGCTCTTGAACTTCCGGGTACATGTCACTGCCTTCCGCATACGCAGACGCCCACGTCACTGAACTAACCCACACATTGTTGGGAAATTGTTGCGACTTTATGCGCATAAATTAGAGTTGGCAAATAAAATCAGCGGGTACAAGCGAAACAGGGTCGCCTACAAGGGTTAAAGGTGTAATGTGGCGCAGAGCGTGACTTTATTGTTATTGTTGTGAAATGGAGGAAAAATTGGGCATGAAAAATTTCATTTTCGCATGAAATGGGTGCCATGAATATGAAATATTGAATAAAGTTGAATTAAAAAAATTCTCACACATTTTTTGTTAGCTTTGGAAGAAATAAGAATACGGAAAAATCTGTTTGCAGTTTAATACAAAATATTTAAATCTGTAAAATCGACAATGTTTGCGGAAAATCGCGATTTCATGGCTTGCAAAAGAAATTCACGTTTCAGCTGCTTGCTAAAGCAACCAATTGGATCTGTTCTGTGCTTAGCCTTTGTATGCACATATGTATGTATGTATGTGATGCATGCCCATACCATTTACCGTTGTTGCTGCTTTTTGCTGCTGAAAATCGCAGTTTTTTTCTTCCTTCGCCTGGTGATTTTCTTCGCTTGCATTGAAAGTCATTCATCTCTCGCCCGGCAGGCAAAGCTTACATTCAACTTTTTATAGCTGCATACACATACAAACACAAGTGCATACATGCATGGCACATACATATGTTAAGTATGTATTTGTACATACATATGTAAATGAGCGCTTATGCATGAGCATTGCCAAGAAAGAAAGAAAGAGTTTTGCAGGAGATTCGCAATTTTGTAACAGCATTTGCCCATTTGCTCGTAGCTTTCTGCAGAAGATGAAGTGTCTTATGTGCACATGTGTGTTTGAGTGCTTTCTCTAGCGCGTGCAGATATTAAAACGGTATGTTGCATGCTTGCATTCTCTTGAATGGTAAGTCAAGCAGAGGTTTTGTGACCGAAAGTGATTCTTTCAAGCGTGTATTTTGGTTTGAGCAAATCCTTTCGGGCTGCTGGGAACCTTGCAGCTGGCTGTATTTTTGAATTCAACGTTTTTGACGCATTTTTTATGCGTGTTGGTTTCCGATTTAGTGTACTTTATATTTATAGAAAGTTCATGTTCCTAACATTTCTTTAATATATTACCAGTTAAGTCACAAATCCTTGCCCAAGAAAATTCAAAAATTTATTCGCAGTAATTTTTCAACCTCGTAAAGTATGCGACAATATGATGAGATATCACTAAGAAGTTTTGTACAAGCGCTTTTCTCCCCAAGAAGCTATTTACTTGTCGGAACCGCCGATATCAGACCACTACAGCATATAGCTGTCATACAAACTGAATGATAGGAATCAAGTGCTTGTATGGCCACCTATTTTGTTTGACGAGATATCTTCACGAAATTTGACATGGGTTATTCTCTAAAGTAGCGATGTAATACATGCCTACATTTCGTATGGCAATAACAGCGAGCTCATACCTTGATTTCGAAATACTATTAATTTTTTTTTTTTAGTTTTTAATGCAGAATTTTCCATTTTGTTTTTAAAACGTTGCCTACATTTCGGCGCGCAGAAAATTTAAATCGTATGATATTAACAGAGAGCAGCCCATACCTTGATTTCGTAACATTATTAAATTTGTTTTGTTTTGAAATAAAAGTTTGATTTTTAAATGTTGCCTACATTTCGGCGCGGAGGAAATATATATCACTTGATATTAACAGAGAACAGCCCATACACTGATTTCGTAAAATTACTAAATATGTTTAGTTTTAAATAAAAGTCGCTATTTTTAATTTTAAAACGTTGCCTACATTTCGGCGCGGAGAAAATAAAAACGTGTGAAATGAACTGAGAGTAGCCAATATCTTAATTTTGTAACATTATTCAATTTGTTTACTTTTAAATTAAAAGTTACACATTGACGTTGCCTACATTTCGGCGCGGAGAAAATTAAAATCGTATGATATTTACAGAGATACGTTGAAATATATTATCGTATATATAATCTCTCTAAAGCTTTCAAACAACAAAATATCAAAAACGATCTTAATTTTCACTAGGACATTTAAGAGGCTATAATTTTTCGGGGTACTTCAATGGGAATCGCAAAATGTTATCGATAAAGGTAGCATCTTCATGTTGCTAAACTTTGGTAAGCAGCTTGCTATTTTTTAGAGATAGCTTATGTTACTTTTATTAAATTTTTTGAAAAAAAAAAATTTTTTTTGATTTTTTAATTATGGAAATATTTTTAATAAATTTTGTTCTCATCTATTTGTTGAGTAATTTTTAATAATTTTTATTTATATTATATTATATATTATTATATTTTTTTAAATTTTTTTACTTAATTTTTAAATTCTTGCTTCTTTTTTTTTAAGAATTATATCCTGATATCTATCAATCTATTTTTAACAAAGTGAACCTTCTGAAAAGTCAGTGAATAATATCGCTATTTGAGCCATTCAAAACAAAATACAGCAGCTCTAGTTCCCATTGTGCTAACATTGCCTCAAATCACTTTTGCGCACATCGAACTCTGTCTTTCCCCACTAAACAAAAAAAATCTGAGAAAAAGTATACCTTTTCATTTTAAATTTTAATCGAAATTTAGCCAAACACTAGAGAAGCCAAGCTATTTTGTGGCCCACAATGGACTTCTGAGGAATTCAGCAAGCTAAACAAGTAATTAGCTCAACGGCTTACAAGCGCACAAAAGTATTTCCAAAGAAAAATTTCCAGGTCAATAGAAAATCACATAAAAAGCGTGCTCTTTACTCTCCTCCGCCTTCGAAGTAAAAATACTTTGAAAGAGCGCTTTCAAATTTTCAGGTACTACTTTCTTCTAATACCCATGCATTATAGGTAGGCAAATATTGGCTTGGCTGCGACCAAAATAAAATACAAAAAATACGGCCAAGTGAAAAGAAAATGAGAAAAGGCACAACAAACAGCCCTAATTGAAATCGAAAGGCATAAAGGGCTGTGCCACAAGCGAGGCGGCGGCGGCACAAGGCGCAGGCGAAGAAGCGGCGAAAACTATAAGAACTTCGCTTTAAGTATTTATACGTGTGTGCTTGCGAAAATATTTACATTTGTGTGGAGAGTGACGTGGAGTAAGGGCTGACACAGCATGACTCTAAAATAAAATGCTAGAAAGCGACATAAAATGTTCCATCCACATAAAGGAGGAAGAACAAGAGGCGAGGGCAGGCAGCTTGTAAAAACAAATCTAAAGTGCGCATTATAAAACTGTAATAACGGCAATAAGCGGCACATTACCGCGCACAAACAAGCAGCAGGGCAAAGCGGCATGTCACAGGCGGCGTGAGGAGGGGTCACCGCTGCAGCAAATGCGCTAAATCAGGCCACTTTATGGCGCTTGCTGATAGATTTGAATTTAAATGCAAGTTGAATGTTTCATTTCAGCAAAATGCAACCACAACAGCAACAACAACAACAGCACAAACGCATTTTTTGCGCCGCAGAACATGAAAACTGTTGCTGAAGGGGGTGAGCGAGGGGGCGCTGCGAGCAACAGCACACAAACATTGACCAGCTGCAGAGCACTTCAGCGGCACAAATTGATACAGCTGTAACGTGCTGCAACACAG
Organism: Bactrocera zonata; assembly: GCA_037783105.1. Lineage (NCBI taxonomy): Eukaryota > Metazoa > Arthropoda > Insecta > Diptera > Tephritidae > Bactrocera > Bactrocera zonata. Next base: position 232,713 of record JBAWJQ010003699.1, read on the forward strand.
CAAGGCAACAACATTGCCACACACAGCTTTTAAGTATTTTTCATAAATTTTTTTTTTTCTTCCTCGTGTTTTCATATAAATTTTACGCTGTGCGGTCCGCAGAATGAAAGCGAAAAATGCAATTTGGGTCAGGCCATAAATGCAGCGGCAGCGGCCAAAGCGTCGGCGACGGCGCTGACTGCCGCTATCTGTGCGCTTCGCTTGTTTGTTGCACGGTGCAACCCTGCGGCACTGTGGTTAGTTGTTGCTGCATGGCGAGGGCGGCGTGTTGCAAGCCGGCTGTGGTAAGTGCAGTGTGCTGTTGTGTAGCAATGTTTCGCCAACAGCAGCGTGAGCAACAAAATCTCTAACTGCTAACAACAACGCTTACAAGCATGTTGCCTGCCACATTTTTTCCGCCTTTTTCTTACTATTTGCCATTGTTCCCCGAAGTTATACATACACATACATACATATATATTTGCGCATGGAAAACACTCCAGTTGCATTATTATTTTTTTTTTGCTCCGCGCCGCGACTATTGTTAGCGCTGACATAAATTTTTATGTTTGCCACAAAATGCTGCTGCCACATTTTATTTTCATGAAAGTGTGTACAACAAAAAATTTGTCAGCACGAACGCACAAAAAGCCAACGCAGGCCGTCTCGTGAAAGTGCCGTTAGACGCTAAAGGCTCTATGAGCATTGTCACACAAGTGAAAAGCGTGCTGCATGCCACCGACAAGCGTGCAACAACTAAACAGGAAGTGCAAAACTCAGTCACTGCGACAGCAGGTTATGCCTGCCACATGCTTACATTTATACTTGATTGTCTGCCGCTGCCAATTGTTGACGTTGAAATGGCATTTTTCAAATGTCACTCATACGCCCTGTTGCACATTGTGTGCAGGCGCATGCAGGGCACTTAAATGCGTAGTACCAGCGACTGAAGTGCTGTCTGGCGGCGCGGCTGCAAGTGCCGGCAATTCAATTTACGTTATGTGGAGCATTTTTTATTTAACAAATATTTGTATATTTTTTACTTTGTTTGCTCTCAGTCTATCCTAAATTTGAGCACAAAGTGGTGAGTTAGTTGCGCAAAATGTTGCTCATACGCAGCGCACACTTTTTGTTGATATGAATCTGTTATGGAATTGTGTAACTGGCTATGAAATTGTTTGTAAAGCGGTTTGTTAATTAATTTAATAGAGTAGAATATTTAATATTTTTGTATTTAAGTTTATGAATTTACTTTTGTACGGAAGGCAGTAATAAAGCATTATTTTTTTCATTTTTTTTGTGGTCAAAAGCATTGGAATAAAAATGGAATTCAGTGTGATATAAAGTTGTGGTGAGCTTTAATGGACAATTTGTTGTAAAAATTTTATTAGATGTGCAATATTTAACATTCGCTAAACTATTTTGAATCAGAATTTTTTGAAAATGTCTAGAAAATTGAAAATATGTTTGAAAAAGAATGTCTAAAATGTTAAAGTGTCTAAAAACTCTAAATGTTTTTAAAAAAAGAACCAGTAGGTAGTCTTATAGTCCAAAAAAGCGCCTAAAAATTCAACCCAAAATGATATTTATATATTTATCGCATTTTTGAGACATTAGAAGCTGTGGAAGGTGTTGGTTCTCCTTCCTTGCTGAATTTTAGATGCATTTTCCATTCAGAAATAATGTCTCAATCTCAATAAAAATAAGAAAAAATCAACTTTCATACTAAAATAGCCTTTACAGCTGACTTTCTTATAGCATAAAAGTGTATTAAAAATATTTATCTACATTTGATCGGTCACTTTTTATGGCAGCCATATACTATAGTGGTCCGATTCGGACAACGTGTTGAAAAATTTTAGCAAGCTGTCCTAAATAATAATCTAATCCAAATTTCGTGAAGACAACTCATCAAATAAAAAAAAATCCATTCAAGAACTTAATTTTGAACGGCCAATTTGTATGGCAGCTATATGCTATAATGGTTCGATTTGAATAATTTCTTCGCATATTATACCGTTACTTTTGAGAATAATCCAAGCCAAATTTCCTGCAGGCAGCTCGTTAAATAAAAAGTTTTTCCCATAAGGACTTGATTTTTAACGATCAGTTTGTATGACAGCTATATGCTATAGTGGCTCGATCTGAGTAATTTTTTCGGATATTATACCGTTACTTTGGAGAATAATCCATGCTAAATTTCCTAAAGGTATCTCGATAAATAAAAAAGTTTTTCCTATAAGGACTTGATTCTGAACTGTCAGTTTGTATGGCAGCCATATGCTATAGAAGTCCGATATCAGCGATTTTCACAAATGAGCAGCATCTTTAGGAGAAAAGAACGTCTGCACAATTTCAGATCTATGACTCAAAAACCAAGTAACTAGATCGTGTGCATACAGTCAATTACGATTACGCCGTAGACATACATATGTATACTGTATAAGGTCTCCGATGTTTCCTTATAATACAAAAATGTGATATAATTACTTGAAATATAAACTTTCTAAATTTTTGCTTTTAATTTTCTTGTATAAAAACTAAAAATTTGTGAAATCCCTCACTTTATCTAAACTAAACCTTAACAACACAGCAAAGAGGTTAGTGAGACACTTCCCTAACTAAATATTGCTTGTACCACTTTGCAAAAGTGTAATCTGCGCTGATTTCCTGCAAGCATACACACACACACATATTAACGCTGAGCCATTGATTCAATATTTGCGCGCTCCACATGCCAGACACAGCAAAGCGGACACACACACACATGAACACTCACATAAATGTGTCTATATGTGATCAGTCCAGCGAGCTAGCCTACACACCTGTCAAATAGCAACGCTTATGTGTGTTTGTATGTGCACGCTTGTATGCAAATATTTTGTGCTAACACATGTTGCCTGTCACTGCAGTGATTTATCCTTGACATGAAAATCCAATCTCTCGCACATGCACCACACACACACACACACGCACATACGGCATCATCATATCTATGACTTTTAGTATTTGATGGCGCTTTTATCTTACTAAATTCAAACAGATTACTTTGCTCATGCTCATGCTATTGACTTAACATTTTTTGCCTTCCTTCACTTTTTAGTTTAGTTTTTGCTCGCTGCCACATTGCAATGTGCGCTCATCGCCAACTCTCTGAAATTTTCTTTTTCTTGCCAGTTTTTGTCGCACGGCTTCCGTCGCTGGGTTGTGTGATTGACTGAGTAAATAGAAACATTGAAATTGGCAGCGATTCATTTTGAAAAGGCATAAGTAGCCGTAGAGTCGGCGAACAAAAGCCGACCAAATGTACATAACCTACTTACGAAGTTAATTGCCCAACACAACCTTGCCGGCGCAAAGTACTTACGGTAGATTAACAATGCGCGCTTAATAAGTTTGTGGGGAGAACAATGGGCGCTCTCATTCCTATTGTCCTTCAGAGGAGAAGCTACAGAATGAAACTAATTTTATATTAATTTATTTGAATACAGAAAATTACAAAATTTACTGGAGAAGAATGAGAAGATGTGAAAAGATGCGATCAGCGTGTAGTATAATAAATTTTGAAATTTAATTATTTAAGCTGTTTTGTGATTTAAATTTAATCATATAGAAATATTAGAACAAAATAATTGTTAAAAAATTAATTATAATATATTTTTTTAATGTGATTAGTCAATTACCTTTTTTAATTTTAATAATTAATTATTATTATTTTTTTTAATTCTAATTTTAATTAAACATTTAAATATTTCTTTTTAATTTAGTTAATTAAATTAATTATTATTAATTTTTTATGACGTCGTCACTAAGATGAAATTAAATAATATATTTTAAAAACATAAGTTTTCGGAAGGAAATAGTATTAATTCATTAATTTTAACAATTTTTTAATTTTTATTTTAATTTTAATAATTAATTTTTTTTTTTATTTTAATAATTTAATAATTCTTTTTAATTTTCGTTTATAAATTTAACTTTAAATATTTTTTTTTTTAATTTTTAACGTCGCTATTGAAATAAAATAAAATTAATTATATGCACATACATACATTTCTATGTATATTTTAAAAATTAGTTTTTATTTATTTTTTTTAATTATAGTTTTAATATTTAATTAAATTTTTTTTTGTATTTTTAACAATTAATTTATTTTTTTTAATTTTAATTAATTAGTTTAATTTTAATTAATACTTTTTTTTAAGCGTCGCCACTGTGATAAAAATTATTATATAATATATTCTAAAAACATATGTTGACAACGAAATAATATTAAAAAATTAGTTCTGGTGAATTTTTAATTTTAGTTAATTAGTTTAATTTTAATGAATAATATTTTTAATTTTTTAAGCGTCGCCTCTGTGATAAAAATTATTATATAATATATTCTAAAAACATACATATGTTGACAACGCAATAATATTAAAAAATTAATTGTGGTGAATTTATGTTTTTTTTTTATTAAAAAAATAAGTTAATTTTTTTTTTTGTAATTTTAAAAATTAATTATATATACAATATATATTTTTTTTATTATTAATTAATTTTTTTCTTGTTAATTTGTATAATTAATTGACCTTTTTTTATTTTAAAAATTTTAATTTTAATAGTTAATTATTTTCTATTGAAGCTACATTTGACTTTTCCTACTTGAAAATATTTTTATTTTTTTTTTTATTTTTTTAGTAATAATATTTTTTTAATATCACTTTCATACATATGTATATCTTATCCATATTACAGTTTCATTATCTTTTGAAAGTACATATGTATGTATTAAGAAATGTAATAAAGGTGAAATCCTTTCTTAACTATAGAAGTCCTTAAAAGTTTCCGAAATTTTTTATTTACTACTTATTTGTATTTATGTAATTTAGTTGGCAACTCCGTAAAATAATATTTTTTAAAAACTTAAAACTTCACTTATTATGCTTATGAATGTGTTATCCGAATAAAATTTTTACTCGTCAAATTCTGTCTATTGTTTGACAGAAGGTTGGCCTCGTTTCCAGACTATATTCTTAGAATGTTCCATAAATTATAACTACTGCCGAGTCTTCTCATATTACTCACACGCAATTTTAGAATTTTGCATTCCATTTCCTAGTCCTAATCCGGAATTAAATTTGAAATCGTCCTCTATTGCTTTTGAGATCGCCAGACACGCCACATGGTTACCGTAAAACTCCCTCAGTGACCATTTCTTTGAACTGTTAGAGAGTACTTCGCCTTCATATCCAAATATCCGTTGTCCAGGCGTATCCACACTAATCAACATTTGCAGTACGGTAGTTCGAAACAGGGTTTTGGAACTCCCAAAACTCAATTTTTCTAACTCTGAATAAGACAGCTTCAAAGATACACCTAAACATAGGCTCTAGTGCATAACATGCTATATTCCTCTATCTTAATATTTTCTTTAACAGCAATCACCACTACCGTGTTAAGATCTTTTAAAGTCCACATAAACTGTTTATTTTAACTATTTTCTCTTCTATTAGCAATCGGTTTAGCGCTCAATAAGCCAGCTCTTGATGTTTTTATACACTCAATTGGATTTAAATTTGCACTTCTGTCATTACACATCACTTCACAGCCATTTTCACATATTTCTCCATTTTTTATTTTTACCTTCCGCCACACACTTTATCCTCTTGCCTCTACTACCACAGTTGCTGATTGCTGGTCTTTCACAAACTCCTCTTTCTAACTCACTTTTATCGCATTTTATGCTTTACATTTGCACACTTAACATTTAAGCTCGACTGCCTCGGCAAAGTGTTGCCTTTCCACCTAACTATGCAACATTTGTAATGCTGGCGCAACAAAAACACCAAGACAGCGCACCGCTCGGACGCATGTGTCCACTGAGGCTAAGTCCAAAGGGTGCACATATCGTCTGGCCGACGCGAGTATTGCTACTAAACATTTGTAAATGTCTGTATATGAACATGTGTGTGTGTGTGTGGGTGTTTGCGCAAGTGTCTGCATTGCACTTGCCATTTGTGCACTTAATTAATTCCACTTGATTCCTTTTACAGCTGAGCGCAAAGCTAAATGCGCTTGTAAGCTGCTTAAATGAGCGACCGGACCGCGGCAAGTCGTGCCGGACCCACAACAGTGCCATACAAAAGTATAAACACATAATCGTGCGATTGTGTTTGGGTGGGGTGAAGGCACGGTTGTGAAAGAGGAACCACTGCAGTGACGTAGGCACCACTCCAACAATTCCAAGTTCAGTGGTGTTAACCGTTAAATAAGTTATAGATACAATGCAGATAGGAGATAAAAGCAATTAATGGAAGAAAAAAGTATAAATATTGAAAGCTTGAAGAATTTCTTTATGTTTCAAACACTTCGTTGCCCACAATTAGGCGCATTGTTAAATAACACCGGTCAACAAAAAAAATATTTTTTTTTGGGTTTCTGTTCTCATGCTTGAATTCTGATTCTAGACATTGAAAAACACTTAAATATTAATCTTTAGTTCTTTAAGTTTGCTTTGGGCTGATCTACATCGATAAGTATATTTTATTTTATTTTATAAATCAAAGATCGAAAAATTGCTCTAATTTCTATGAAAGCAAACTTTAACCGAAAAAAAAAATTTTTCCTTATTTTTGTGATAGGAGAAACTAAAATTTAACATGTAGATGTCAGACCCAAAAATCGTGTTGACCGGTGTAATTTTCGAAATTGTTAACCGAATTGATGATTGTGAACTGAGCAAGCGTTTTTGATCGATTTTTTTTTTAATGTTCTTAAACTTAAAATGCATAAGCTTGTACTAATTTGGAGCGTTCTTCTGCTTACAAAAATATTTTTTACTCGTTAATGCCAAATAGTTTATTGTTGCGTAAGAAAAGGAGGAACGGTCACACGTACACATGAGTATCATTCATTCTTTCGAATTGTCGATTGGGTTTTAAGAAACTTATAAAAACTTTAACAGAAGCCTCTGGTAGCCCTCTTGGGTAACTAACCGGTAATTTAACCCATAGTCGTATTGCAGGGATATTTTTCCAGGGATTTTTTGCAATCTGTTCGTATTCTGTTATCACTTAATACATTTTCATTAACTGGATTGCTTGAAAAATATCTTAAAGGAATCAATTATGTCTTCGAAGAATGTATGTATACCTACAACTAAGCGATATAGATATAGGGTATATACATATGTATGTATATACACACGGCTTTTAAAACAAGAGCGCTACCCAAGAAAAAAAATTAAATAAACTAAAAACGATTTGGGATATCAATGAAATTCTTTTTTCCTGTGAAAGTACATTCGATGATATTGTGTATTTCTTTTTCATGGCCACCACGAGCACGCTTGCAGAAGTCCAGACACTGAACCCACTTTTCGACAATTTTCAAGCATAAATCCACCGATACTGCTGCAATTTCACGTTCGATATTCGTACGAAACTCATCAGTCGTCGCTGACTTGATCTAACGGCTCCAAATCGCACGACCGAGGCGGCTAATTGACTGAGCCATTTCGTGAGTTAACACGTTGCCCAAACGATCGATTGTGACATTCGCTGTGTGGCTTGTGGCGCCGTCCTGTTGGAACAAGTTGTTCCTTATCCCAATTCACGAACATCCGACGATACTGTGGTTCATGAGGCTTCAGTTCTTGTGTCAATTTGATCTTGTAAGGATGCAAGCCAAGATTTTTTCACAAAATTCGCCATAACGACGTTGCAGAGATGCCCAACGCTTCAGAACGACGTGTGGGAGCCTTATTTGGATCTTCCTGAAATGATGCGCTAGTGGCAACAATATTGCTCGACGCTACGTACACTTCTTTGTCTCACTAGCACGGGATCATTTTGTACTGTGCCTGTGGATTAAAATTTTTCCACTAGACGCTCAATGTTTGAACTGACAGGACGATTCTGACGACCACAAATTGGACGTAGCTCTCTCAAACTTGAAGCCACTGCTCCGAATTTCGGTGGTAAATCTTAATAATTTCGACTCGTTGTTGGATCGTATATCTTTTAATGATAAAATGGCAAAACTTACTGAAGAGAAATGTCAAAAGGTCAGGGGAAATATGGCGTCGTTGGCTGTCCCCAGCGGTGTACTTTTGTAGTGTCCCTGTGAAAAACTCCTTTAAATGTCACGCCGTACAACGCATACAAAAGTTGATCCTTAATCCATTGAATTCGTTAATTTTTCATCAACTTTCTCAGTTATAATTTAAACCTTCAACTTGACCATATTTCACAATTAGATGTGTGGTATCGCAATGCCGCGATGGTTTGCAAACAATCAGCTGAAAGTTCAATGAATTTCGAGCGATGGAGATAAGTGAGGTGGAATAGAAATTAGCACCAAGTTTTTAAAATATTGGGTTAATAGCCAAAAATATATATTATATTTTAAGTAATAATATCCCTTTTTACACTCTGATCTGATTTAGCAATGTCCGTTTGTCTGTCTGTATATACCTAGAACTCGTTTAGTTAGTTTTTGAGATATCGAACTGAAATTTTGTGCACTTAATTTTTTCCTCAAGTCGTTGCTTTTTGTCAGAATCGTCGATTTCGGATCATTATAGCATACAGCTGTCATAGAAACTGTTTAGGCAAAATTAAGTCCTTGCTGTGAAAACTTTTTTTTTTTTGACAAGATCTCTTAAAGAAATTTGGTTTGGATGATGGTCGAGACCAACTCTAAAATCTCCTAAACAAATTATTCAAATCGAATTACTATAGCATATAGCCGCCATACAAACTTAGCAAACAAAATCAAAATAAATATTTGTATACCCGTTTATGCTTTAAGAAGCACAACTGTGAAGCGTATGGTATAGAAAATGCAAAACAACTTATCATCAAAAAGAATTGAGTTTTCTTTTGTTTATGATTACTAAATCATATAACATATTTGTGGAATACAATTTTCAGCTTCCACTGTCAGATATAACCAATTTATAACCAATACATAACCAATACATAAGCAATATATAACCTATATGTAACCATTTTATAACCGAAGCTCAATTTTTTCAATACAAGTGGTTTCTATCGTAACGTTTTTCCTTCGCGTGTAATCTTATGAAAAGTGATGTTACGATATTTTGCATGTTAGGTACCCACATGCATGTATGTAGTTCGACTTCCAGCTTCGTCCTTCGTTTTGATTTCAAAACTCTTACCGGCGACATTGAAATTTTTATCGCACTGATGCATTTAGAATATCGAAACAACTTTGAGATGCTGAAAAAATATCAGCACTCATACATGCAAAGCAGCTGATGTGACAAAATCAACAATAGCCGGAACTTGGTGTGTTGAGTGCGCTAACTTTTTAACTCAGCAACTTCACAGACATTTTTATCGAAATTTTTGCGTCTGCAAACACATTCGCAGCAATGAAATTCATGCGTTACGTCATGAGCGTTGCAATGCATTCATGCTTATGCATATACATATGCATGTGTATGTGTGTGCATCTCAAAGCCGCTTGTGCTGACGCAGCGGCGAAAGTTTTCCCATAATACAGTTGTCAATGTTTGGAGAGACAGCGGAAGTGCGGTGTCATAAAAGGACTTCATGCAAAAATGCATGCACGCACACATGCATACATACACATATATATAATAGAATTCATTATATTGTATTAGAATTGCCATTGCGAGGCGTAAACGCGACGCCATTTGTATTACTTTACTTATACGACCCCACCAACCGCTGCCACCAGGCTAAGATATTCTTCACTGCCTGCAGGTATGAGTGCAACAACTGCCGTGAGGTCAGTTAGCGGTATTTTACTTTCATGTCATTGCGCTCGCTGAGCAGCCAGTCTTAAAGACGCCTCGCTAGGATATGCGAAATGGCGCCACTGAGCTTTTGATTGCATTCTATTCCCCACTTTTTACAGCTACACGTTTTTCTCCTTCTTATTTTTTTCGTGGCTGCCACACGCCAATCCAACGTGCAGCAATTTCCACGCCAAACTGTCACTTGCTGCTAGCAGCGCTTGCAACTTCGTTGCGCCCTGCTCGCTTGCATCCTTGCGCGTCCGCCGGCTTGCCTCCTAACCTCCTTAAAGCAAGCGCGCGCACAAAGATAACTGTAATGAAATGCCATTTATGTGGCATGAAGCAACTAACAATCAGCCAACACACATTCATTCAAACACTAAGAAGCACTTAAAGCCAGCAGCAAAGCGAAATATTGGCGAATAATGGCGCAAAAGAATTGAGAACACATTAAACTAACTCGAATTAAAGCCAAACCAGCGCTGACACAATAAAGATAAGCAGCAAGTTGGCAACGGCATGCACTTATTTGGATACTCAGGTGGAAAGTTGCAGGCAGTGGCTTCCGTTCGCTTCACGTGCAACGGCAAAAACGATAAACGGAAGTAAAGTGACTGTGACAGGAAACAGCTCGTAGACGCTAAACTTCGCTGCCGCAATGTCAGCAAAGCATGGAAGGTGTGTCCTTTCGTGGTCGTAAAACAATATGAAGAGGTGTGGCGAGTCGCGGAAGTTAAACTATAAAAATTTGTTGTGACAGCTCATGGTTATCACAAAATTTGCTTAACGTTATATCACTTTTTATGAGTAGAGTACAGCGTTAATGCTCAATTTTGATTTACAATAAGAAGGCTGATTTCATGCAATTGTTGAATATGTTTTCAAAATCTAAATGAATTTCTATGAATAGGTGACGCTGTGCAAGGAATAATTTTAATTTCGGCAGCTATTTTTCAACAATTTTTTTTTCATATAAAAACTGAAATATTTTATTAGAACTTTGTATTGTTACAAATATACACTATCATGCAAGAAATTCTAAATTTTTTGAAAAAAAAAATTTTTTAACCCCGGCCATTGTAATGCCATTTCCAACCTTAACTTAGAACTTGACAAAGGAAAAAAACTGAAAATTGGATTTTAGGCAGACATTTTTACAAAAAAAACTAAAATTTCAGTGAAGATTTCCCGACAATTTTTTTCAAGTAATTGTAAACGAAAAAAAATCCTTCATCCAAGTCTTTAAGAATTGTAGCTCAAAGACCTGTGTAAAGTTTCATGAATATCGGTTGAGTAGTTCTCGAGAAATCTTGCCAACCGACTTCACAAACACAGTTTCGAGAAAAACGGGTTTAGAGACGGCGCACTTAGCCTAGCTAGCCTCGAACGCACAAGTTTCAAGGCCGTATCTCCGAAACTATTATTCGGATCAACTTGAAAATTTAGGACAATATTTTAGAAGTGCTGTAGAATTTAATAGATTTTTTGAAACCTGTAAGCCCATGTAACCTTTTAAGGGGCTAGGGCAGTGTTGTACCATTAGCAAAGGCTTTGATAATTTTTGCTGAAAGTGAGGAATAAGGAATCGAAAAAAATCGGCCTATATAGCAATGCCGTTAAAATTTCAAGTGGATGCTGAAGCGGTCTGACGCTAAGACTATTTTTTTTTACTATTCCTTCCGTTTTAGCGATATTTTTATGACCCTAAAGTGTAATAAAAATAAAATAAACAAATTTCCATTCGATAGTTTTTCCATTATGTCTGAAACTTTGTCAGAGTTCATCTATTGACAAATTTTGTAGAAATGTGATCTGATAACGTATGCGCGCTTCCAGGCTTTAGACGAATTATGAGCTAGTATGGTAATTTAGCGATTTTTTCTATTTTAAATAAATCATCTATATAATCGTAATATCCAATGGAATTAGTGTTACTTATTTGATTAACATATCGGTTGTGAGATCGCCCGTAAGACAATATATACCTTTTAACAAGGATGTCATGGGAAAAGTAGAAGCAGTTCGAAAAGCAACTATAGCATAGACTCTTACCATCACTTATCTTCTTCTTATTAGCGTAGGCGGTTATGCGGTTATAGCCACGAGGTCTTCCTATTGAATCGAAAACCTTCAAAGCTGGGGTGTTCTTTTCCATCCAGTCAGCTATGGCCTAGGCAGCGCATCAGCTGTATTTTGGTTATCTGAACTATCGTTCCATCTGCTGTGGAACTCGCCATTGACAATGTACAGAAATCTTCTGCAAAACCTTTTTTCGATCACTCCTAAGGCGACTTATCAGATGATGCCATTCTCAATGGCTGCGCACCAGTAGTAGGACGGGAATGATGAGGGACATGTGGAATTCGGTCTTTGTTCGTCGAGAAAGGACTTTGTTTCTCACTTGTCTACACAGTCCATAGTAGCACCCGTTGGAAGAGTTATTCAGCGTTGGATTTCGAAGCTGACGTTGTTGTTGATGTTATGTGGGTCTCTCATCCGCGGCTGTTTTCTTCTTTTCATTAGGGGTGGTTTTTACGTAGCCGGTCCCAAACCCTGTCCACAACCCTGGAAGGGTTGTTTCGCCTTCTCACTGTAGTTTGTCTGCAAATGGATGTTTTTGGCTACCCAGAGGATACTTTAAGACCGGAAGTCGTGAGTTGCTTGAGAAATATGTAAAAAAATCGTTTCTGGACACTTCCACGTGAATGGTGCTCAGAGAACTTTCCTCACTTGCGTGATTTTCAACACATGGCTCTATCCTCCATCACTTATCTACCGACTCTTTTGTCCTTAAAAAAAAAAATAGACCGGAGTAAAGTTTCAAATAGATGACTCAAAAACTGAGGGATAATTTCGTATATATACAAACGAATCTGGTTAATGGTTAAGTCTACTCAGATCCTTCCGATTGTTAAAAAACTTCGTGGAAAACTAAAGGGTTGCCTTTTATATCAATTTATTCTCCGTTCTAAATGCTTCAAACGGCTCTTTAGGTGTCAAAAAACGTTAACTTCTGAGTTAAGGGAATAAAAAGAGGTCATACTTTACGGATGACTCATCAAATCGATGTTTTGAGTGCTCAAAAAGTGCTCAGCCGTTGTTTGAGAGCACGCATTGTCGTGGTGAAGAGTGATCCATTTTCACTGATTTGAAAGACAACTGGCAATCAAATGGTTGTGTACCACTCATCAGGAAGACTGCAGCAAATGTCTGAAGAAGACACCAGGGAAACAATGGGGAATCTCTTGTGTCAAATGCCGTTGCAATGGCAACTCATTCTATGTGCACTTTGTGGGCGAATGCAAAGCCCAGCAACAACACCAATAAACAATCCTCTTTGGTAAACACCAGCGTATGCCTTGCAATTGATGTGCAACAATAGCAAAAAGACGAGCTATTTTATTGTTGTTATTGCTATTTGCTGCTGTTGCCGGCTGCTCGAACTGATTGTTGCTGATGAGCGCATAAATATGAACAAACAACAGCAACAAAAACGACGACAGCAAAAGTGCTGTTAATTTATTACAACATTATGCTAGTAAAACAAACGCCGACAACAACAACAACAGCCGCCTGAATGTGTAATAAAGCAGAGCAAACAAAGAAGTTGCAACTTCTGCAGCGGCAGCAGACGGCAGCCAGCAGTTTAGGGTTTATGGAAAAAGAAATAATACTTGAAGCTACGCTGGTTTTTCATTTTAGCGAACAAGTGAAGTTTTTTTTTTCGTAAACGTTGCTCACAAGCCAAGCTTGTTGAATACATAACTAACCCGTATGTTTGGTATCCCGACTAAACTAAATTAATCAATTTTATGAGTTCATTTTCGAATTTATCTAAACCCTATATTTGTGGCTTTCGAGTCCAACAGAGATTGAGAATTTAGTTCTGATCAAATAGTTTTTCATTTGTTTTATAGTTTAGTCAATCGTCAGGAGTACAGAAACCTCCAGAGAAGGACAAGCGATCCTTATAAAGGGTAGGCCACATAAAATTTTAAATTTAAAAAGTTAATGAAAAAAACACGGCTTGATATTTTTCAAAGGTCTAACATTTATTTAAAAGGTTGTTTTATGAAATTTATTTGTGGAAAATAATTTCGGACAAATGGCCACCACTGCTGAGTTTACAGTTGCTTATCCGATTCACCCAATTTTGGAGTACTTTCTCGATGGTTTCAGGCCTTATGGCAGCTACAGCAGCTTGAATCTCGTACTTTAGATCTTGAATTGTTTCTGGATGGTTGGCGTAACATTTATCTTTAACAGCTCCCCTCAGAAAATAGTCCAACGGAATTAAATCGCAGCTTCTGGGAGGCCAATTCACATCACCTCTTTTGCTGATTATGCGATTTTCGAAGATAGGACGTAAAAGATTGAGTGTAGCGTTTGCTGTATGGCACGTAGCGCCGTCCTGTGCCCCAAATGCGACAATTCTGCTTGTTAACGTAACCATCGAGGTGGAAATGAGCCTCGTCCGAAAAGATGATTTTTCGGTAAATTTGATCATCCTCGGTTTTTTTTTTTCAAGATTTCCCAGTTTTCTTCTAGTGAATAGCGACCCATTTTGTAAATTTTAGACTTTTTACTGAATACCTGTCACTTTCCGAATGGTATGTGACGTTTCCAATGTCAAAATATAGATAATTCAAATTTAAAACGTTAGATGGCCCACCCTTTAGCAGGGCGGCGATACTAACTTTGAGCTAACGAACCCATTAGTTAAAGAACTCGCTCGCTTTTAACCGCAACGATTCCCTTGTTATAAGACTAGTATGGATACGAAACCACAGTGGAATCGCAGTAACCTGCAAACCTGACGAGCTACCAAAAAATACACCTTAACCCCGCTATCAATATAATGTTAACGGGTCGGAACTACTGCATAGCTATCTTCAAAGGAACTGGTCCAGCGCAGGCTACATCTTACGCAATCGTAGGATATTTTTACCTAAAGTGGATCCCAAGAGGTCTTGTGAGCTCTTCGTCCGCAGTAGAGCTAGTCTTTCCCTTGTTTTAGAGGCTCTGTTGTTGTAGTTGTTGCGGCAGAATTCTGCCGAGTTGATAGCCCTTAGGTTAGATGGCTGATCAAAAAGATTGGCAGTCCTTGAAAGGATAAAAAATCTGGGTCCGTTCCGGTTACGTGGACCCGACTGTCATGAGAACGGTGTAGAGGCTCTACTTTACTACTGGTCATTCCTAACTGTTTGTTGTGGAAGCTGTATGAAGAAAGATATGATAGAAATATCTGAACAATTTCTTCTTGATCATCCTGTTCTAAATCCAGTAAAATCTGTTAACAGATTTGTGTAGGTCTTAAGGCGCTTTATCGACCATAAGATCTGATTTCAGGAGTTTCATTTGATGGCTTCTCAAAAGGACTATGTATGGTAGCCCAAGTTAAGCAGAAGTCGAATGAAGTCAAAACTGGAAATCTTAAAGGCGCTTAACTGGTATCCAGCGATTTTCTGGGATTTTAATGCAAGCCCCGGCCGAAGTAGTCACATTTTTGTTTTGCATTGACGTTTGACGGATCTCGGTTGAATTTTTTGTTCATAAAATACCGAAAATTTCCGTAATGATTGGGTTCAGTCATCCTATAATTTTAAATTTTGGATTCAGGATTTCAGATTCACAAAAATTTGGAGTATGGCAACCTCAAAATAAATCCCAGATCCATATCGGATATAATACCTAGAGAAAGAATTAAGGAAATTTAATTTTATTATTATTTTTTTTTTTTTTTGTAAAAGCAGCTAAAGTAACATCTTTTGGTTCGTATGTAAATCCGTTTGTCCGATTAAATAGTTCTGACCGTCGTTAGATTCGATGCCCTCTGCTTTTTAGCAATCGACTTTACTTAATCACGAATCTCTGTTTTATTCATAAAATCGAACATTTCCTTAAACAAACTCTTTCACACCCCCTCCATCGAAGAACATCGCCTTAAATGTCATTTACCCCGCCCCATCTACCGCCCGTGATGGTCAAACCCAGCCCACAAACCTTCTGTGCAGTTCGATTTTACTACTTTCCCGTTATATTAACTGTCATGAGCATGCATTTTTATATTGACTTAACCGTTTACTAACAGCTGCACTAACATTACCGTTACTCACCCACTTGCAACTCACACACTTCCGATTTTCCTGCTAACATCCACATCTCTGAGGCACCGTCCTCCACCCCCTGCACCTTATGACCAGCTGAACCGATAACATCAGAGTGAACCCGGCTAATCTTAATCATCAATTTAACGATGCAGCAAAGCTTCATTTGCATAATGGCAACAAGGTTGCTGCCATCGTCGGCAACATGTAACTTAAATGCGGAGACATATTGTAGCGATTGTTGCACTGCTGCTTGCTGCCACACACCTCACCTTGCCACCAGGCGAGTGTATACTAAAGTAAAATGTGGCAGAAAGTCAGTGGCAACAAGAAAACAATTTCACAGTTGTTGTTGCCTTTAGGGATACTCAATACATACAAACAAGCTTAACTGTGGCAGCTATCGATAGCAATTCGTATAATGCTCACAGCGCAAATACTAGTTGTTGCAACAAGGGTGTATACTTATAGAATGTCACATTGTTTGCGCTAAGAATGTGGCATGGTGTCGCTTGTTGGTTAAATGCGTTGAATAGCGACGCTAACCTGACGCTTCACTTAGATAATAGCATTAGTCGGTTCCTTGCTTCTCTTGCGGTGCATATACATGTATGTATGTGTGTGTGCGTGAGGTACGCAGTTGCTGCCTTTGGTTGCAGTATTGTTCATGTTGGCTTAATAAAAAATTGCGTATCGACAGAATTGCTTGTTTTAAGTTGCGTAATGCCTTCGCTATATATATATTACGTTGTCAAAAAAGTCTTGCGGTATTTTCGCTAGTTGGCGCTGAAAGCGCGTAGTTCTAGTTTTATCGTTCGTCGCATCGGGTCATGCTATACCTTTTTGGAAAGCTCATTTCACGCACAAACACGTGTTTGATTGATTGTCATTTCTTTAAAGTCGTTCGTGAGTTATAGCGTCGCAAACATGGAGCAAAATAAAGAGAAAATACGGCATATTTTACAGTACTACTGCAATAAAGGCAAAAATGCATCTCAAGCCGCCAATAAAATTTGTGCAGTTTATGGACTCGATAAGGTTTCCATTTCCACCGCACAACGATGGTTTCAACGTTTTCGTTCTGGTGTAGAGGTGGTCGAAGATGCGCCACGCTCCGGAAGGCCTGTCGTCGAAAATTGAGATAAAATCGCTGAATTGGTCGAAAGAGACCGGCATAGTAGTCATCAAACCGTTATAAACCATTTGAAGAAGCTTGGAGTCATTAAGAAGCTCGATGTATGGGTGCCACACTAATTGATTCAATAAAAATACCGCAAGACTTTTTTGACAACCCATATATGTATGTGCAACTGAGTGGTGAGGTGGGTAGAAACAGCTTTAAACTGCACGCCTGAGTGTGGTAATGGCAAGATCAATGTGCCGTTATAAGTTTAAGGCACAATTACTAGGGGGATTGAAAGAAATATATAGCTCAGGGATGCTTTGGAAATTATTTGATGTAAGAGGTATAAATCGTATGGTGGTTTTCAAACACCCAAAAATTTGGAAGTAATAGCATTTCGATTACTGCTATGCTTTGCTATTGTACAAACTGCTCTCAATAGGTGGTTCGATGTGATGCTTCATATTGCCGAACGTTCCATAGTTGAAAAATTTTAGAATTATACACTCCATAGGCAAAAGATACCCACCAGCAGTTTGAAAGGCTCGTATCGTTTCTATGACAGAGTACGATTAGTACTACGTGTACTTCCAAAAAACCCAAAACATCACCAAAATGATTTTAGATTTAGCTTACACGTTACAAACATGAAATAAAGGATTAGTCGTTTCCTTCATAAATATTTTGCCATGCGAAAGCCCACGCAATCTTACTATTGAAATAGTACTAAATTTGACTTTGGATTTTATGGAGCTTGCCTGTCAATCTCAGACCTCAATATACTATTCCCAGGAAATAAATTGTCGATACTGAGCCCGATTTCGAAACACTAAGGTTCTACATATTCGGTATCAAAAAAATTTAAAATAGCTATATTCAGTGTACCGGGCATTAAAGGCACCTATGGCAAGTAGGAATATTGAAACTTTTAAGCCTGCCCGCTGTGAACTCACTGTAGAGTTACGAGTATGTCTGATCCTTTTAATTTTCATGCAAATATGATTCAAAAATTACTTTTGCTTACAAAGCTGCCCCTATAACAGATTTGGTAAAATTATTGGGTTTCCAATATTCAATATCACTGCTGTTTTGGTAAAGGTGAGTCAGTGGCATGAAAAAATTACAATTATTATTTTTTTGACAGTAAATTATTATTTTCAATTAAAACATAGCATCATTAAATAAGCTATCGATTTGGCTTGACCGAACATTGGAAATAACAAGTACGGAAGGGCTAAGTTCGGGTGCAACCGAACATTTTATACTCTAGCTACTTTCAGGAATGAAAGTCAGGGAAATGTCTTAAGGTGTAAAACGTCAGCCAGAGGATCGGAATCTAAGCTATTTTATATATATGTACGTATACATATACAACTTATATATTTACCGACATACTTGGCATATAGTTTGCTAGAAAAAGGACATTCATTATATGTATACTATTAGCATGCTACACACTACAAAATGTTCCCTAGGTTTAATAAAGTACACACAACATCAAAAGCACATGGAGTAAAGTCAGACGAATGTTCGAAAATCCTGATATTAGTTATATGGGGGCTAGGTCAAGTTTTCGCTCAATTTAATCTATTTTAGGCATAAAGATACACTGTTACGAATAATACAGGCTCTCTATTTTTCGCTGAGATAACTCAGTGCGGTATAAAATCAACCGAAAGGTCGAAAATCGTTGTATAAGGTATATGGGTCCTCAGGGAAGTATTGATCATATTCAACCCATTTTCGATACATAGAGATACTATTATCAAGAAAAGGCACTCTCAAAATTTCAATTGTATAGCATATATACATATGTATATACATTAACCGATATTTTCAATCAGAAGTCAACTATAAATACTTTGACCCACATATTCGGTATCTAGAAGCTTGAACAGTTTTGGTTAAATTTGGACAATTTTTGTTCATAAAATTTAAAATTGTGTTGTATGCGAAGTGGACGTGGTTGTAGTCCGATTTCGCCCATTTTTGCACTGTGATATAGGAATGTGAGAATAATGCTCCGGACTAAAGTTAGTCTAAATCCGTTGAGCGTATGAGTGCTAAAAGATTTTACCCTGAGCGAATTTAGTTATTGTAGCTTAAGTGGTTTAAGAGATATGTACGTTAAACCAATTAGAGGCCTAGGCCCTCTCACTTTTTCAATTTTTTGTCCACAGACACCCCTTGCTACAGGAATCGCTTGTGCCAAATTACAATTCTATATCTTAATGCAGTATTATATTATCCAGTTAAATTAAAAAAAATCTTTCGATCAGAAACTAGTTTTTCATAGACAATCAAATTCATTGAAATCTATCGAGCTGCTTTCCAGATACAGTAGTCATGTTGTTATGAAAATATAAAAACAACATTGTTTGTGACTTAAATAAAATTTTTTACACAAAAAAATTAACCACTTTTTTCTTTCTACTTTTGCAGGTAAAAACTATTGGAATTTCATTACAAATTAATATCACAGCAGGTAACCGTTAAGTATTTACATATTATATTTAGGTATGTATATGTGTATGTATGTAAATAAATAAATTCATGTAAATGCCCTGCGTGCAGACATAAATTCCAGACAAAGGAGACTACGCTGCCATGTCTACTAACTGTAGATTTAGTGTAGTCATCTACGCTTTCAATCAGACATCATAAATTCATTATCCATTATGAGAGCGCGACGGACGAAATTCAATGGAGAGCAGGCTGTGTCATTAATTTTAATAAACGACAACATGAAAGTACATAAATTTGTGCAAAATTTCTAGCGAGCACAACAACAACAAGGCATTAACAATGATATGACAAAAACAACAACGCATAAAGACTAAAATCACAGCACAAATACAAGCGCGAAAATAAATATTTACACACGCACACACACACATACAAAAATATGCGCACAGACATTTCAATGTGAGATTTTCTAACAAACCGTTATGTTGTCGATGCACTGATTGCCGGAGAATGAAGCTATCGCATTAAATGGCAAATGACAGCAACAATGGCAGACAAGCTGTCAGCCGGCGGCAAAGAGCACAAAACAACGCCCAGAGTAGAGAAACAAAGCGGCGGCAGCGCATGGATTACAACAAAAACAGCTGTCAGCAGCCTTATTTTGCGATGAGTATTTAGCTAGGCGAGAACGCCACAAGTGAAGCAGCAAAAATTATCACAGACATATTCATCATAGCCATTCAATGGCGTTTTAAATAATTTTATTGTTTTTTTGTTGCTTTTTCGCCTATTAGGCATTGCTGTCCACAATTTGTATGTATGTGTGTGTGTGTGTATGTTGCACAATGGACTAAACTTTTGCATACATTTTGGCGCGCAGCGTGACAATGCAAATAATGCGTTGCTTTTGTTGTTGTAATTTTTTTTTTTTTTTGTTTGCAGGTTTCAGACAGGATATTACAATATCCTAGCCATGAATTGTGTGGCATCGAAAATTGTGATTGCAAAAAGTTGGTCCAATGAATGGAATAAATCAATTTCATTGAAAAGAGTAGCACAAGAGGTGCGAGCACAAAAAGTAGCTGACTGAAATAGTCACGAATGTAATAAGCCATTGAACCAAAAAGACACTTCTTTCAATTTGCAAAACTTCCGAAGACGCAACGTGAAGCTGCGAAAAAAAGGAAGCGGTAAATACTTTTGAGACTGCAGGCAGCGCTTTTTAGAAGTTTAGAGTTTGAATTATGCGAGAGAGCATCGATGATGTCTGAAAGTTTATTGCTCTTGCAGCAGATTATGAAATTTTGATGGTGTTTGTAAAAAATGTGGCCTTTGAAATCAATTTTGGTATTCGACAGGTTAAATCACGAATACCTCCGTTTTTGGACGTTAGAAATTAAAAAAATAAAAAATAAAATAGAACCAGAAATAATAAAAACTAAAAAAATTGTATAAAGTAAAATTAAAAAAAAATAGTAGTACAAATAAATTAAAAAAAAATTATTTAAAATAATTTAAAAAAATAATTAAAAATTTTAAATTTAAAACATAATAGAAGAATTACTTTAAAAATTAAAAAAAAAATATTTCAAAATTAAAAAACAAAAAATAATTAAAAAAATTAATTTCAAAATTAAAAAGTTAATTTCAAAATTAAAAAGTTAATTTCAAAATTAAAAAACTAATTAAGAAATTAATTTAAAATTAAAAAAAAAAAAATCAAGCAAAATTTTTAATTTAAAAATAAAAAAATTGTAAAACAATATTTTAATTAAAAATTAAGTAATTAAAAAAATTAAATATAGAAAATAAAAATTAAGCGAAAAAGAGCACGTTTCGTCGCTGAAATATCTCACTTCTCTGAGTTATTTCGTTCCACAAAATTTTTTACAAAAATTTATTTCGAATTATTTTTTAAATTAGAATTAAGTAAAGCTTAATCCTTAATCCTCTAAGCTCAACCGATAACTCCTTTCAACACTCTCACACACACATTACTGCCAGCGCCTTCATTGAAATTCAAATCTTTTAATATCTATGCAGCTTAAAAGTATGCAATTACCAACATCAAATGAACAGTTCCCTCGACCTACAACTAATTTGCATATACCGTAAACTCTCCGCTCCGACTTAAATAACTTAATTCGTCCCGACTGAGCGGCGACTCGCCTAATCGCCCGCCTTGCAGCAATTAAGCAAAAGTTTACGCCAATATTTACCTGGCAGGCACAGTTAAGGTGTCCGCGCCTAAAAGCCTACTTCTCAAATAAACGAAGCACAACTAATTTAAACTTTATAACTACCGCTACGTTAACAGTTAGTTCGTCTATCGTCGTCAACTTCCTGCATAATTTATGAGCGCAAATGACCTGAAATTTAATAGCTGTGTCCGAAGCAGCGCTCCTTTCTCCCTCCGAAGGCATGTCCATGCACGTTAAAACAAACATAGACATGTAATTTGTGTTGTTGCAGAAGAATTTCATAGTAATAAGCGGCCTGACGGTAAGTTCAATAGCAAATTTGAATTGAATAACCTTTGTTGTTATTGCTTTCTATGCATACTTCGTAAATATGCTCGTTGAAAGTTTGCAAGTGCAGGTAACTGTGTGTGTGTTTGTTGTAAACAAATACCGTTAAATAGCTGCGTACCGAGCCAAGTTGCAATTACTTAAGTAATCAATACTGATTCAATAAGCTAACATAGCATAACAATTTAATGAATTACCCAAGTTAACTATTTCATTATCGTATACCTGTCCATGTGCAACACGAAATGACCCTCTTCACTTGACTACTGCCACTCAAATCGCATTACAGGACTCTGGTATCAGGCTGAGAACAGTACAGTACTGTGAGATACAAAGAACTGAAAGTATAGATAATATTTTCTTAATTTTTATATTTTTTAACAGTTGGCAACCCTGCTCAACTATCGTTTAATTCTAAGTCTCCTTAAAGTTTCTCAATCTTAATCTTCTTAAATCTACAGATAAGCTAAGGTTTTAATACTTCTTTTATTTTGCCAGTTTTGTTGATTTTTCAAAACTTAAAAGGTGGCAACTCTCCCGAGATAAAATCTATTTTCAATCGCAAGTTCACTTATTCCTCCTTAACTAGAAATCCATATTGAAGTGTCTCGTGAACTCATTAATAATTTTGACTTAAAAATTTCAAACAGATGGCAACCCTGTCTGCAAAACATATTTTCAATTGCAATTTCAATTATTCCTCTAGAATTTGATATCCATATTGAAGTGTTTCGTTAAACATTATTTGTTTTTTACTTACAAATTTCAAACAGATGGCAACCCTGTCAATAAAACATAGTTTCCATTGCAAACTCTCGTATACCTCTACAACTTGATATCCATATTGAAATTTCTCATGAACTCATTAATTATTTTGACTTAAAAATTTCAAACAGGTGGCAACCCTTCCGCTAAAACATATTTTCAATTGCAAGTTCACTTGTTTCTCCTTAACTAGAAATCCATATTGAAGTGTACCGTGAACTCATTAATAATTTTGACATAAAAATATCAAACAGGTGGCAACTCTCTCCATGAAATCTATTTTCGATTACAAGCTCTCTTATTCTTACAGAATTTGATATTTCTTGTAGACTCATTAATTATTTTCACTTAAAAATTTCAAACAGGTGGCAGCATTTTATTTTTTTTTTATCTATATATTACACCGAAAAATCAAAAATCTTCACATCGCTTCATCCGACATTCTATAAATCATATTTTTCATCTTTCAGTGTGCATTAATCCTTAGCTTACTACCACTTAGACCAAATGCTTTCATGCATTTATTGCAAGCAGTTATCTTAGTACATGAAATGTTCTGTCATCACTATTCATCCATCCGATAATCCGAGTTTGCATTTCATGTTCGCAGATTGTCATACGTATGATTATTTCCCTGCAATTGAAACCTAACGATATATTCATATAAGTTGTCTAAAACATATGTACAACCAAGCACCCACATTACGTTGGAGTGGAAGCAAGTACTGGTTTGAGCCAAGAAAGTGCATGTAAATTGTTGCTTGTGCATATTTCTGTTGCGTACGGTTATTCAGGACATACATACTTATGTGATATGAAAATCATACACTAATACATACACATGTCATATAATTGAGTGTACAAATGTGCTATTAAAAAAAGACACACGAACTAAGTCATGCAGCTCCCAAAGAGCCCTACAGAGAGTTTTTACTTGCAGGTCGATGTGTTCTTATAGAAAATGAAGTCAGTGCTCGAAGGTTATCGAACTGGTTTTGATTAAAGATATAAAATTCTCTTAAGATACCTTGATTCATAAGAAATACGTGATCTCAAGTCTAGCCTTATTCTTTCTTGGGTCATCGTTCGTTCTTAAGCAATAGCTTGTATTAAGAACTTCTCTCAAACACATCGCGATCTTATGTAGAATTATTTCAGTTCTGGGAAACTTTATTTCTCCATCACTTCAGTTAAATTTTAAGCTCTGATATTCTTCTTCTTTACTGGCGTAGGCACCGCTTACGCGATTATAGCCGAGTCAACAACAGCGCGTCAGTCGCTTCTTCTCTTCGCTACTTGGCGCCAATTGGATATTCCAAGCGAAGCCAGGTCCTTCTCCACTTGGTCCTTCCAACGGAGTGGAGGTCTTCCTCTTCCTCTGCTTCCCGCGGCGGGTACTGCGTCGAATACTTTCAGAGCTGGAGTGTTTTCATCCATCCGGACAACATGACCTAGCCAGCGTAGCCGCTGTCTTTTAATTCGCTGAACTATGTCAATGTCGTCGTATATCTCGTACAGCTCATCGTTCCATCGAATGCGATTTTCGCCGTGGCCAACGCGCAAAGGACCATAAATCTTTCGCAGAACTTTTCTCTCGAAAACTCTTAAGGTCGACTCATCGGTTGTTGTCATCGTCCAAGCCTCTGCACCGTATAGCAGGACGGGAATTATGAGCGACTTATAGAGTTCGGCTTTTGTTCGTCGAGAGAGGACTTTACTTTTCAATTGCCTACTCAGTCCAAAGTAGCACCTGTTGGCAAGAGTAATCCTGCGTTGGATTTCCAGGCTGACATTGTTGGTGGTGTTTACGCTGGTTCCAAGATAGACGAAATTATCTACAACTTCAAAGTTATGACTGTCAACAGTGACGTGAGTGCCAAGTCGCGAGTGCGACGACTGTTTGTTTGATGACAGGAGATATTTCGTCTTGCCCTCGTTCACTGCCAGACCCATTTCTTTTGCTTCCTTATCCAGTCTGGAGAAAGCAGAACTAACGGCGCGGGTGTTGAGGCCGATGATATCAATATCATCGACATACGCCAGCAGTTGTACACTCTTATAGAAGATGGTACCTTCTCTGTTGAGTTCTGCAGCTCGAACTATTTTCTCCAGAAGCAGGTTGAAAAAGTCGCACGATAGGGAGTCGCCTTGTCTGAAACCTCGTTTGGTATCGAACGGCTCGGAGAGGTCCTTCCCGATCCTGACGGAGCTTTGAGTGTTGCTCAGCGTCAGTTTGCACAGCCGTATTAGTTTTGCGGGGATACCAAATTCAGACATCGCGGCATAGAGGCAGCTCCTTTTCGTGCTGTCGAAAGCAGCTTTGAAATCGACAAAAAGGTGGTGTGTGTCGATTCTCCTTTCACGGGTCTTTTCCAAGATTTGGCGCATGGTGAATATCTGGTCGGTGGTTGATTTACCAGGTCTAAAGCCACACTGATAAGGTCCAATCAGTTTGTTGACGGTGGGCTTTAATCTTTCACACAATACGCTCGACAGAACCTTATATGCGATGTTGAGGAGGCTAATCCCACGGTAGTTGGCGCAGATTGTGGGGTCTCCTTTTTTATGGATTGGGCATAGCACACTTAAATTCCAATCGTTGGGCATGCTTTCGTCCGACCATATTTTACAAAGAAGCTGATACATGCTCCTTACCAGTTCTTCGCCGCCCCTGCCGCTTTGTTGTTCTTCAGGCGGGCAATTGCTATTCGAACCTCTTCATGGTCGGGCAATGGAACGTCTGCTCCATCATCATCGATTGGGGAATCGGGTTCGCCTTCTCCTGGCGTTGTACGTTCACTGCCATTCAGCAGGCTGGAGAAGTGTTCCCTCCATAATTTAAGTATGCTTTGGGCATCAGTGACTAGATCACCTTCGGGGGTTCTACAAGAGTATGCTCCGGTCTTGAAACCTTCTGTAAGCCGCCGCATCTTTTCGTAGAATTTTCGAGCATTACCCCTGTCGGCCAGCTTATCAAGCTCTTCGTACTCACGCATTTCGGCCTCTTTCTTTTTCTGTCTACAAATGCGTCTAGCTTCCCTCTTCAACTCTTGGTATCTATCCCTTCCCGCACGTGTTGTGGTCGATCGTAACGTTGCGAGGTAGGCAGCCTGTTTTCTCTCCGCTGCAACACGGCACTCCTCGTCGTACCAGCTGTTCTTTTGCACTTTCCGAAAACCAATGGTTTCGGTTGCAGCTGTACGTAAGGAGTTTGAGATGCCGTCCCACAGTTCCCTTATACCGAGTTGTTGACGAGTGCTCTCAGAGAGCAGGAGTGCAAGCCGAGTAGAAAATCGTTCGGCTGTCCGTTGTGGTTGCAGCTTCTCGACGTCGAACCTTCCTTGTGTTTGTTGGCGTGCGTTTTTTGCTGCACAGAGGCGGGTGCGAATTTTGGCTGCAACAATATAGTGGTCCGAGTCGATGTTAGGACCTCGGAACGCACGCACATCTAAAACACTGGAGACGTGTCTTCCGTTTATCACAACATGATCGATCTGGTTGGTGGTTTTTCGATCCGGAGACAGCCAGGTAGCTTGATGTATCTTCTTATGCTGGAATCTAGTACTACAGATAACCATATTTCGGGCCCCGGCGAAGTCGATCAGCCTCAACCCATTTGGGGATGTTTCCTCGTGGAGGCTGAATTTACCGACCGTAGTGCCAAAGATACCTTCTTTGCCCACCCTGGCGTTGAAGTCGCCAAGCACGATTTTGACATCGTGGCGGGGGCATCTCTCAAAAGTGCGCTCCAAGCACTCATAAAAAGCATCTTTGGTCACATCGTCCTTCTCTTCCGTCGGGGCGTGGGCGCAAATCAGCGATATGTTGAAGAACCTCGCTTTGATGCGGATTGTGGCTAGACGTTCATTCTCCGGAGTGAATGATAGTACTCGGCGACGGAGTCTCTCTCCCACCACGAATCCAACACCAAACTTGCGCTCCTTTATATGGCCACTGTAGTAGATGTCACAAGGACCTACTCGTCTCTGTCCTTGTCCCGTCCATCGCATTTCTTGGACGTCGGTGATGTCAGCCTTTATTTTCACGAGGACATCAACCAGCTGGGCAGCGGCACCTTCCCAATTAAGGGACCGGACATTCCAGGTGCATGCCCTCAATTCGTAGTCCTTATTTCGCTTGCCATGGTCGTCATCAAAAGGGGGTCTCTCATCCGAGGCTGTTTGGTTGTTTTCATTGGTGCGTTTTTTTACGTGGCGGGTCCCAAACCCAGCGCACAACCCTAAGTAGGGGATATTTCGCCTTCTCACTTTAGCTCGCCTTCAAACGGATGTTCTTAGGCTACCCAGAGGATACTTGGTCAGAGACCGGAAGTCGTGAGCTGCTTGAGTCATATGTAAAAGAATCGTTTCTGGGCACCCTCAAGTGAATGGCGATCAGAGAACTTTCCTCACTTGCGTGAACTTCTACACATGACTCCATCCTCCAATATTAGTTATATAATTATGAATATATCATTATTGATATGCTTTTAATACTATTTTTTTATCCAGAATATTTTTTCTCCAATTTATGAAAGTACTCGTTGTGATATAGTTTTATTCATGAAAGCCTAAATCCAACTTCAAAACGTCCAATCCTTGAAAAGTGGTACAAGATCATGCTCAAAAACTCGAGTTTTAAATATTGTAACATAAAATTATATATAATAGGATTATTATACGTTATATTAAATATATATGCACGTATGCAATTGCATTTCCTACCAGCCCTTTCCGTATGCCCACAATTGTCTAAGCATATCCTTAGGCGCTTGTACATGTCAAGCAATTGACAGGTTTCCGTTCTCACCTAGTGCCTTGAGCAAACATTTTTACAATGTAAAATTATCGCACCAGGCGCCAGACATGAATGCGTCGACACACAACTAAGTAACTGTGAATGTGTTTATGAAGTTGTGAACTTTTTATGTTGCTCGTAAGTTAATGTGGATGAACTACTGTCATTTAGGTAAAACTACGTATGTATAAACATGTAGGATAATGCTTGAAATCACTATCCTTTAGTATGATATGTTTGTAATTATATAGATATGTGTGTGTTTATTTTTTTAAATTTTAAATATGGAAGGCGCCTAGATTCAATCTAAAATATTTTGTTTCTTTAAATACCGGTGAAATGAGCGTTTTCTTTTTCTGTGAAAATTAAATACCAATTTATGGGAAAGTCAAAAGAATTATACAAAGTATTAACCATTGTTTTTTACATATTTGATCACCTTTCTGACAATTTGTGGTTACCATGCCAAAAGAAATGTTCGTCTTTTAAAGCAAACCAATCAGACACCCACTTTTCGACTTCTATGTAGGAATCGAAGTGCTGCTCAGAAAATGAAAACAAATAGTAACCGAAATGGGCAAATCTAATGATTACGGCGGTTGGGGTAGTAGCTCCGAGCCAAGTACTTTGATTGTATCTTGAACGGATTTTGCTTTGTGTGCTGGTCATGCAACAACATTACTTTGCCCTGTCTTCTGGCCCATTCTGGTCATTTTTCGGTCAGTGCATGGTTCAAATTGATTATTTGTTGCCTATACCAATTAATAAGTATTAACAATTTTAACAGATTTTAGAAGCTTATGATATACCACACCCTTCTAATCCGACCAAACACATAGCCTTGCCTTCTTACCAAATCGATCTGTTTTTGCAGTCGATGTTGATTGTGGTTTCGGATTAACCCATGATTTTGTCAGTTTATGATTCTTAAAATAAATGTATTTTTCATCGCCAGTGACAATTTGATGCAAAATTGATTTTCTTTCGTGAGTTTGAAGCAAAATTTCACGAGTGTTTTTTAGCTTTTCCATTTGTTTTTCATTGAAATTATGTGGCACCAATTTTCCACAATTTTTGATCTTTCCCATAGCTTCGAAACGGTCTGAAATTGTTATTTGGGCAACAATTAATATGGTTGCCATTTGCTTTTGACTCGAAGTATCAACTTCATCCAATATCATCAAAATCATTATCTCTGAACTGTTAAAATCATCTGCAGCACAATCGGTTGCAATATTGGCGGTGCTAAGTACATTATCCACAAAGATCTTCGGACACAGTTCAATAGATCGGGGTTTGATAGACAAAATAGACCACATGTCCTCACGCTTTAATTGGAATATCAGGGCGGAGTAGAACGCCTTATAGTCATGCAGGATCGCCAATATGCTTCTTGGCAGTTCAAGGAACTGGATGAAGTATCAAAATTAGATCTTAAGTCGCTCTTAAAGTTCGCAAAAAGCGTTGACGTGCCGTATGACGAATACTTCAGCTCAAACTCAACCGTAGCTTTATATATCATCACAAAAGATCGGTAGGTCTCTGTATGGTATGATGCCGGCTAGTATAACCAAAGCTAACCTAACCTGACGTCGGAGACGAAAAAAGTATTGGAAAATAAGCCATTTGTAAAAAACTCTAACAAAGTTAATAATCGCGAAGCGGGTTTGAGCAGAGTTGGCAATAGTTTATCAATGATAATTCCATTAAATTAATTTAAAGAAAAATGAAATATTGCGGCGTGAGCATTAAATTAAATAGATTTAAAATAAATTTTAGTAAAAGTGGTCTTTGCCCCACCTATTTTCACGAGAATTCTGAGATAAAAAAAATATTTTCGGTAGCAATTTCATTTATTGCCTTTCTGTTCTTCCTGTTACACATATTTTTTCTTTTATATTTTATGTAAAAAAACCTAGAATTCCTTGAACAATAGCGTTGTAAAACCTATCAACAACTTTTGACGAGATCGTATTGATAGATTTCTGTCTTTACTGCTTAACATCTCCACAGATGACGCAACGAGAATTTGAGCTTACGAAGGCGAACCTTTAAAACGAATAATTTCGAGTAATGCATATATATATTTTTACCATTAGAAAGTAGAAATTTTAACCTCCTTATCTTTTCTTTAATGTTTGTTATTTTATCTTTCGTTTCCGGTGGGTTTCATCCAACCATAACTTTTTTTTTTGTTTTCAAAAGTTATTTTCCCTGGTCTAAAACAAAACTTTAAAGGTTATTGATGAAGGTTGGTTCCGTTAGGTTAGGTTAATCTGATGAACCAATAAGCCACACATAGACTACTTTGATACCAGATGAAGTTCACTTGCTTAGTCCATGAGGAGTCGTCATCCTTTAGGATACCTGTGCTTGACGCGAATTTTAATGAACTCTGCGGTCTCTCTGTCATTACCTCCTCCAATGTATCATACCGTGGGGACCCCAGATGCTTACAGAGTAATCTTGCCAATACAGGAAAAGTGCACAAGAGATGCTCCATTGTTTCCTTGGTGCCTTGCTCCACACATTTGCTGCAGTCTTCTCGCGGACAAATGTCCCCACCAGGCAGTAACCAGTTAGTATTGTGATCATAATCCTACTGTCTCTTCTATCGGGGTTTGATTTTCGTTACCCTGCTTCTGTCCAAATTGTCGCATAGACAATTCATGGATTTCCCAATGATAATCACGTTTTCGGTTGTTAGCCGTACACTATTATTGGCAATATGGTCCACTATTTCAATGCCTTCGATACCTCTGTGGCCTGGCACCCAGTAGATGTGAAGTTGCTTGCTTCTGGCAACACTTTCCACTGCCGCTCTGCTTCCCAAAACACTTCAGGCCGATATGCGATACGAGGTTACTGCCTTGATTACTGCTTGGCTGTCTACGTGGATGTTGACTCTGGAATTGCCTGCAGGTACATTGGAGGTTAGCTCCGCGGCTTTCGCAATAACAAAGACTTCAGCTTGAAATATACTGCGTTGGTTGGGCAACTGAAAATGAAGGTAGCTTACAAAATAATAAAATTGTTTCGACCAGCATTACTCTTGTTAAAGAATGATAACACACTCGATTGCAAACTTGACTAGCGCCAGTCCGAGTCAAATTTGATCTCGAGTGTTTATTGAATATATTTTTTTTTCAGAAATTGTTTTTCCCGTAAACACCCACCAAAGTGTATTTAAAAAATATATTAAAAATTGCGGCGATATGACCTCAGTGCGCTTCTGTTTATTCTCCCAACGATTCATATTAATTGTTTCATACTTAAAGCATTTCTAAAGTGGAAAACATTTCGCCAAATCAACGAACAACAAACGCTCTGCTCAGACATTTACACATGGCATTTTCTTCTGCGCTTTGTTTAAGGAAAATCCACTTAAGACCAAATGCAAACAAAAAACACAAAGAGTACAAAGTGCAAAACACGCAACAAAGATAAATTTAAAAGTCAAGTTGAAGGCAAACAACGAGTGAAGGCCTCCTCCGGCCTCAGCGCCGCGGCCATACACACATTGTCACACAGTGCTGCCACATTGGAGATATGAGTGTCGACCAACGCGCGCCAGAACCAACTAACGAAAACATGGTCGCCGAGCCGTGTTAGCATGCAACAACGCGTGCAACGTGTTCTTCATGTTTATGAATAGCTGACATTTAAATATGCGACAAGAATTATAATGACACTGAAAAAGTGGGGAAAAAACAAAGAAAACATTTTTGTAAAAAAACATTAAAATTAAAGAAAATTTAAAACGCCAACACCAACAAACACAAAGACAATTGTAAGAGCCAAGCACACGAGCGCTAAGTGCGCTTCGGCCAAAAAGACAAAAACAAAACCGCAGGCGAAATGCAAAGTGTAGGAAGCAAAGAAAAGCAAAATAAAAGAAAAGAACCTGTTGCATTTACGCTGCCGCGGCGGCTTGTTGATTGCGCGCCGCTTTTGTAGTTGCAGTTGTAGTTGTAGTTATGGTTTATTTTGCCATTTTTAATATTTATACCCATATGCGCGCATGCATGCAGGGGGAGAAGTGCGCGGGGCGGTGTACAACAGCCTTCTCAAGGCGCCGTTGAACTCTTTGAATGAATGAACGACTGTCAACACACTCTCACACACACACACACGGAGATAGATAGTCGGCCGATTACTTATGTAGCCTGTGAGGCGGGGAAGGTGAGCCGCCGAATGACAGCTCCAATGAATAGCTGAGTGACAAATGTGCATAACTCTTTATTTACATACTTGTATTTATAACTGGCTGTCTGAATGAGGCACTAACTACGCAGCCACTATTAGTGGGGTTGTCGGTATGCAGCGCGCCAAACAAAATCACTAAAAATGAGTCAAGTATTAAGACAGGAAGAAAACACCTCACATGCGCTGCGCAGTTAAAAAGAGATAATACTAAAAAAAGCTGCGAACAAAAAAAAAACGGAAAAATGGCAAAAAGCGCCCACGGGGTCTTGAGTAGTTAAGCATTGTGCGCGCATAAACAATGTTAATGACCAAGTGAGTGGTAAACATTGCTATGAATTCTCGAAAGGGGTGCAGGTATAGTTGCGTTTATTCTTGAAGCTTCTTTAATACTTGTAAAGCGAATTTTCTTCTTCTATGGTTTTGATTAAGTAAAGTTAGGTTAGTTTGCGGAGACAAGACGCAGATCACACTTGAAGAATCAAAAGTTTCTAGCTATGAATCACACAAAACCCACATAACGATGAAGTCCTTTGAGCTAATTACAAATCTGTTAAAACGGTTATTTGGATCTGAGGCTATTTGCTCAATTAACACAATGTCATTCAGGTCGATTTAACGTCACTCCACCAAACACTGGACAGTCAAAGCGAAGTATGTGCGCACCACAACTGTTTCCAGACCAATCTGACAGCCATTTGATATGCCAGACGGCTAACGACAGCAGAGTTGCAACAAATTCCCAACAGGAATTAATTATCAAGAACATCTTAAATGAAGAAGTTTATCAGCTGGCTACATCTTCAAACAGCAGAGATTCTATAAAGTATAGCAATTTATTTCTAGGTTCCCTACTTCATCAAAGAAAAAACACAGAAACTTCAATTTTAATGGGGAATATTTTTTATCATTCGAAAAAAACATTATTTGGCCTTTTTGTTTTGAAGACAATCTCTTTCAAATATTATTCGCGGCTATGTCTCAGATGGTCCATCCGTTGAGTTCCATTTTCGATGGCTCGTTCGAGCATTTTGACTGGTAAGTGGCGAATGACACGCATGATGTATTGCTCGAAGGCCTGAATCGAAGTGGGATTGTCCGCATAGACTTTAAACTTCGCATATCCCCACAAGAAAAGGTCTAACGGTGTGATATCACACGATCTTGGTGGGCAATCGACCGGCCCGAAACGTGAAATTATCTGCTCACCGTTGTGTTCTCTCAATAAATCTGTTGATTGATGCGATGTGTGGGAAGTAGCGCCGTCTTGTTGAAGCCAAATGTCGCCGCGATCACGAGCTTCCATTTCAGAAATCAAATAGTCAGTTAACATGGCGCGAAAACGCTCGCCATAGACAATTACGTTTCCACTGGCATTATTTTTGAAGAAATATAAAACCGATCATTCCACCGGCCCACAAACCACACCCAACCGTTTTTTTTTTCGGGATGGAATGGCAGCTCTTGAATCTCTTCTAGTCGTTCTCCCTACCAAATGTAGCAATTTTGCTTGTTTACGTACCCAGTTAGCCAGAAATAAACCTCATCGCTGAACAAAGTTTGACTGAAAAAGGTCGGATCTTGGAACTTTTCAAGAGCCCATAGAGTGAAGCGATGTCGTTTGGGAAAGTCGAGCGGCTTCAGTTCTTGCACAAGCTGTTTTTGCGTCAAATCGTTCCATAAGTCAGTCCGAGTTGCTGCGAATTACGCCGAGTCGACTCTCCACGGTCTTCGTGTACACTCTCAGCTACGGCTGCTATATTTTCTTCACTGCGTACTGGACGTGGTCTATTCGGTCGAATATTATTATTCAATAATGAATGCTGGATCTCAAAATGGGTGAAGGTGTTGCGAATAGTAAGCTCGATAGTCCGATTATGTTGACCATAAGTTGAGCCAAGCGAGTGAAACACATGCTTTACAGAATGTGGATTTTCATAATAAAGTTGAACGATTGTAAACGGACAGCTTGACACGACACGACTCACCCGGAAAAGTACCTCTACTTGGATTACCCTTTTCATAATAATCAGTGTGACGTTTTAAGACGATTTAACCATGTCCGTCTGTCTGTTCGTCCGCCTGTTCGTATATATGTTTAAGTACTAGTCCCTCAGTTCTTGCAATAATGATCTAAAATTGTGGTATTGTCCTCTTCTCACCAAGAACCTACTACTTTGTCGGACGATTGTTCCATATAGCTGCCATACAAACTGAACAATCGGAATAGAGTGCTTGATAGGAATCATTTGACGAGCTATTTTCTTGAAATTTTGCATGAATCTTCGAAGACATTGTTCAGATCGGATCACTATAGCATATAACCGCCATAGAAACTGAATAATCGGAATCAAGTGCACACATTATTGTTAAATATCATTATTATTCTACAAAAAGCTCTCAAGCACATTTATTTTCAGCTAACTCTCTGTCTCTCTCTCTCTCTCACTTTATGAATTCGTGCAGCTCCGACATTCTTGAGGCAAATGCTGAAGCCAGTTAATAAATCAGCTAACTCGATTACATTTTTAATGATAGTTTATCATCATGCTAGCTGTCAAGTAACTCTAGAAATAACAACAAATTCCATTAAAGCTTTTAAAATGTTGGAGCTAGTGTAGAGTGTGCAGTTAGAAGATAATAAAAAGCAATTACGAAAATTAGTGTCAAAAATGCTAAAATTGCGCAACAAAATAGCAACATTTGCAAAAACCCGTTTCAATGCGGTAAAATATTGGCGTACAGTTATTTTGCTAATAGAGCATATTTTAAATGTTGGCTAAAAATATTTAAGCTAATGCGTTAGCACGCGCGTTACATTTTCAGGCGTCAATATGATACAATTTTGCGGCTGTGTGTATATATATAAATATGTGTGTGAATATATGAGTGCTTGTGTATATATTTCTATGTATTTGTGCGTGTATTTCGTGCAATGTCAAGTCTCAAAAATGTATTGTTCGCAAAATGTGGAGCAACATGCAAGCACGCATAATGAATTCATAGAAATCGTGAGCGATACATACTTACATATATATAAATTATATATTTAATTGCACATTAACATTAAGTATAGAAGAAAAAATTGTAAACACTTTCATAACCAAAAATTAAAGCTGCACGTGTAAACATGTTACACAATCGCTTACAATGGCACTAAGCTGCGACTTGTGCGTTATAATTAAATCTTTTATATAAAGTGTGGCAACAAAGCGAAATTTGAAAGGGACTTAAATGCTGGCGAACAAACCGTTAATGATGCTCATGGATATGAAGGAAGGAAAAATAGAAATTAATTGCTTGCGAAATGACTACTTTCGTGGTACTTACGGCTATGAATGTAAATACACACATACTACATGCTTAGGTGGGTATACTATGTGTATATTAATATAAATGATTATTATAAAAGTATATAAACTAATGTATTTTAGTGCTGCAAAGCACTTGAAAATTCATATGAACTCACAAATATTTTGAAAAAGTTATGCATACATGCATACACCCATAAATATCTACATACAAAGGTGAGTGGCAACATAATATAACGCATATGAATGCAGTAAATTATGTTACTTTGATTTAGCATTGGCCCAGTCATAGCATTAACTAACCAGAAAAGGCGTTAACTGCGTCTGCATCGAAGCTAACATACTATAATACCCTTCACAGGTGTTTATTTAAGATATATTCATTTAGTAAGGAAAAAATATAACTTTGGAAGATTACTATTTTGATTTCGACCAATCAATTTGTATGGCAGCCATATGTTATACTGGCTCAATTTTAACAATATGTTCAGGGATTGTAACACTGACTTGGGCAAAAATCTGTGCCAAATTTCGTAACGATATCTTGTATAATAAAAGATTTTTCCATACAAGCACTTGATTTCGATCGTTCAGTTTGTATGGCGGCTATATGCTATAAAGGTCTGTTCTAATCAATATATTAGGAGATTATAGCGATGTTTTGGAAAATGATGTGTACCAAATTTCGTAACGATATCTTGTAAAATAAACGAGTTTTCCATAGAAGAACTTGATATTGAACGATCAGCTTGTATGGCAGCCATATGTTATAGTGGCTCGATTTTAACAATATGTTCAGAGATTGTAACACTGTCTTGGACAAAAATCTGTGCCAAATTTCATACAGATATCTTGTAAAATAAAAGAGTTTTCCATAGAAGAGCTTCATTTTGATCGGTAAGTTTGTATGGCGGCTATATGCTATTCTGGTGCGATCTAATCAATATATAAGGAGATTGTAGCGGTGACTAAGAAAATTATCTGTACCAAATTTCGTGAAGATATCTCGTCAAATGAAAAAGTTTTTCATACAAGCGCTTGATTTTGAACGATTGGTTTATATGACAGCTATACGCTATAGTGATCCGATCTAATCAATACATTAGGAGATTGTAGTGTTGCCTTGAGTCATGATCTGTGCCAAATTTCATGAAGATATCTCGTCAAATGAAAAAAAATTCCGTACCAAGACTTCATTTTGATCAGTCGGTTTGTATGACAACTATATGTTACAGTGATCTGATATCAGTGGTTCCGATAAATTAGCAACTGATTGAGGAAATAATTACTTGTGCAAAATTTCAGATCGATATCTCCAAAATTGAAAGACTAGTTTGCGTATATACAGGCAGACTGATAGACATGGCTAAATCGACTCAGCTCGTCACGCTGAATATTTATATTTTTAATTATTTCATAAGATTTCCCACGTTTCCTTTTAGGACTCTTAGACTTCGTTTTAAACATAAAATATAATTTTATACCCTGTCGAGGGTATAAAAAACATGAAAATGTATTGAGCGCAACATTAGTTCGCTGGCTCTTTATACTGATAGCCAATTTGTTGATATTTCAATGATATACACCGTATACAAGTTGTTGTTGTTATTATTATTGTTACGTGTGTGTGTTCGCTAGACCACCTTTGGTTTAAACCAGTCAGCTAAGCGGCCGCAAATCAGACCTACGATCAGCGTTCAGCAATTTGCAATTAAAATCGCCTACAATGAGCAAAGCAAGTTTTCGATTTCAAACTACTCTCACCTCTGCCGCAATAAAAGGTGAATTATGCACTGAAAAATCGAAATAAATAATCGCCTAAGCGCATTTGTATGTAGTCATTCATATAAATTTGCGGTAATAACGTTTAAGCAACGCATTGTTGGCGTTGGCAGCGGCAACCTGTCTATTATCTCCACTTTTGCTAATTTTAAAGTGCGGTTTGCCTTTCATTTCAACTGACACCGCAACCCTCTCACCAGCACCTCACAATGTATTTGATAGACTCGGACTACGACTCATCATGCGCAGGCGCACCTTCCCCACTAACTGATTTGCGCGCAGCACGCTTCAGTGCCTTACTGCAAGTAATAAGTAATGGTGTCGGCCCGCCTGCCCGCCGGTCACTCAATTGCGCAGTCGCTTGGTTTTCACCTGTTGTTTCAGTGTTTTACTTTTTCCGCTTTTGTTTGAGTGTGTTGTTGTGCTTTTTTACTTTTAATTTGTTAGCAATTTCGCCTCGGAGCATGGAGATTCGCTTTTATTTGAGTTTTCTTGAGCGTGTTAAGAATCGTAATTGCTGACTAAAGCGGTTTTGCCCAGATTTGCATGTTGTTTATTATAAAATATAATTTTCTAAATCAATTATTTATGTAGTGAAGTGTGAGTACTATCCGGGTACTTGATATTTCTCGCTCACGTTGTCTATTAATTTAATTCATGGAAAACTATTATTAAATCACGCTTCGTAGTTCCACTTAATTTGCATAATAGAAAACTTTGAAATTGATTAATTGCTATTTATATTCTTAATTGACCTACAAGCTAATAAATCCTATAAAATCTTAGAGTTTCTTATATTTTCCTGTTTATAAAAAAATATAAAAACTACTGTATTAAAAATGCTTTATCATGTATAATTTATTCAAATAAAATTCAAATTCAAAGCTTATCGGAACTGGTACAGCAAATTTGCTGCCAAAATCACTTACCAGCTGACCGAATTTGACCCGGACAGACAAAAAAACTACATTTTCACATATTATAATGAAAATCTTTATTGACGTCTTCACAATAGGCTCTTGAGCTAATGTTTAATGCAATTTTCCATGCACTTATTGTAAGTCTCGGCTGGGATTCCAGACTCCAGTTCAATCTGCTAATTTTGATTTTTCCGATTTCTGCTCATGTGCCGTTTGCTGAATTGTTGGAGAGTTTAGATGTTATATGCATAAATTCACTTTCTGTCACCTGTAATGCATGGTTTTCAGCTACATTTTCAAGCATCCCTTTTGCGGCATCTACTCAACATCGTTTTTGCAAAGATTCAGGTTTTTTGGTAGCATTTACACGCACCGTACATTAACCCATATGTTTTGAACCGATCCATAAGGGTTGCTATCTTTGCTATCTCTCCGTTATAAACACGACTGTTTTCAATCACTGTTTCTTTAACTTTTTCGATGTTAAAAAATATAAAAAAAATACTTTTTTTGTGAATTTATTTCTCAAATCTGGATTGAGTAATTTTATTCGGACCTTCTGTACATTGAAGAGCACACTTTTGATAATGTTAGGTAATTTTTTCATGCAGAAATATTGAGGCATAAGCCGGTAACAGTGCTTTCTCCAGAACGTCTTGAGAAAGAAACACTTTGCGGTGTTCACCATAACTCGGTTGGAAATTGTCCGAAAATAAAAAACCAAGAAAAATTAGTTAAACTATAATCAAATCTTTCCCCCAACGTTCTCCGATAATTTTTTTTGCATTCAAAAGATTTTGGCGGTCATCTAAAGTGTAAACTGTTATTTTCCACTAAAAATTCCGCCATTTTGTGGGTGGAAAACACCCTTAATGAAAAAAAAATTATTTAATAAACGTTGGGGGCCGGTATTTTATATGTTAAAAATGTGTTCAAAGCTTGAAATGAATCTATGAAGTAGTTTTGAAATAACAGTGAACACGGACTTTGAAAAAGTGGTTTTGAGAAAAACGCGTTCTCAATTGCACTTATGTCCCGACCGCTCTCAGCTTTTAGAGTTAAAGCGTTAAAGGTTAGGAGACTAATAAGACGATAACTCTAAGAATATTACTTCTATCGACTTAAAATTTTAAGGACATATTCTTGAAATGTTAAGCAATAAGATAAGGCAAAAAAATATCGATTTTTCGGAAGTGAAAACCCCTATCCCCTTGGCTTTGTTTTCGGTCACCTCAATCGGTACCCTTTGTGAAAAAAAAAAATCAACTTTATCGGAACGAGTCGAGCAAGAATGCCTTTCATATCCAAAATATCCACCAAAATCATTCGTGCAGACTCGCTAGAGATGTCGAGCTCTCTTGCCTTCTCTCTAACACTTTCTTGACGATTTTTAAGCACCATATCACGTTCATTTTTTTAATATTTTCATCAGTTGAAGAGGTACATATGTGTTTAACGATCTCTTGATCCGTCATTGAAAACTTAGTTCTAGGTTAGGTTAGGTTAGATTATTGCTCATGCCCATGTCATTGACGAAATAAAGGGACACCAGTTGTGTCTGCTAAGTAGAGTAATTTCGAAGCCATTCAATTTCCCCGAAAAGCTGAAGAAGTCCAATAGAGATCAGGCAGTAAGCCGGAGCATCTGTTCTTGGCAAAGATATATCATATTGAACACAAGAAGCTTCAATAATCTTCTATAGTCTTCTCTGGACCAGAAATATTTTGTGATTAAGCAACTGCAGGTTAATTCCTCTCCACTTATATACTAAATTGGTAATCATGCCTTCCATGCTCATCAGTACTTCATTCTGCATTACCTCCGCTGTGGCTTATATAAATTTTATTAGATTTGCCTCGCTAAAGTCGAATGTGAAGCTAAGAAATCTCGACCTATTAAATTTTAATCACATGACCAGTGAGTTCAGGACCGATATAACGGGTGGACCATCTAACGTTTTAAATTTGAATTATCTATATTTCGACATTGGAAACGTCAAATACCATTCGGAAAGTGACAGGTATTCAGTAAAAAGTCTAAAATTTACAAAATGGGTCGCTATTCAGAAGAAGACTGGGAAATCTTGAAAAAAAAAAACCGAGGATGGTCAAATTTAAAAATCGTCTTTTCGGACGAGGCTCATTTCCACCTCGATGGTTACGTTAACAAGCAGAATTGTCGCATTTGGGGCATAGGACAGCGCTACATGCCATACAGCAAACGCTGCACTCAATCTTTTACGCCCTATCTTCGAAAATCGCATAATCAGCAAAAGAGGTGATGTGAATTGGCCTCCCAGAAGCAGCGATTTAACTCCGTTGCACTATTTTCTGTGGGAAGCTGTTAAAGATAAATGTTACGCCAACTATCCAGAAACAATTAAAGATCTAAAGTACGAGATTCAAGCTGCTGTAGCTGCCATAAGGCCTGAAACCATCGAGAAAGTACTCCAAAATTGGGTGGATCGGATAAGCTAAACTCAGCCGTGGTGGTCATTTGTCCGAAATTGTTTTCCACAAATAAATTTCATAAAACAGTCTTTTAAATAAATGTTAGACCTTTGAAAAATATCATGCCGGTTTTTTTATTGACTCTTTAAATTTAAAATTTTGTATTTTTTTACATTAGCTGAATGAAGATCAGAAACTAAAATTTATAGAAATTTCATGTGGATAGAGTTCTTCTTGTACGTCTTCACTGAACTAGTTACAATACAAACAAAAAGATCTGATGGAATCTATTCTCGAAGTGTACGTCTTTCTCGGGCATCTCTCATAGAAATAAAGTTTCCAAAAGCTGTTTCAACGCCGAAAGTCTCAAAAATTTCACAGCGTACGAATCGAAAGCCATTCAAGCAACCGAATTCGAAAAGACTGATAAAAATCTTCACAGCGATAAATTCAGTTAGCATTTTCTAAGGTTTTTAAATTGGAAATATTTTTAAGTGCCCAAGTTTCAGAAGTTCATTTGAAATTTAACATTTCAGTTTTGTTATTTCACTCAAGGACCGCAATGATGAAAAGCCTTCTCTTCAATAATCAATATATAAGGAATTTCATACAGATATCTTGTAAAATAAAAGAGTTTTCCATAGAAGAGCTTCATTTTGATCGGTAAGTTTGTATGGCGGCTATATGCTATTCTGGTGCGATCTAATCAATATATAAGGAGATTGTAGCGGTGACTAAGAAAATTATCTGTACCAAATTTCGTGAAGATATCTCGTCAAATGAAAAAGTTTTTCATACAAGCGCTTGATTTTGAACGATTGGTTTATATGACAGCTATACGCTATAGTGATCCGATCTAATCAATACATTAGGAGATTGTAGTGTTGCCTTGAGTCATGATCTGTGCCAAATTTCATGAAGATATCTCGTCAAATGAAAAAAATTCCGTACCAAGACTTCATTTTGATCAGTCGGTTTGTATGACAACTATATGTTACAGTGATCTGATATCAGTGGTTCCGATAAATTAGCAACTGATTGAGGAAATAATTACTTGTGCAAAATTTCAGATCGATATCTCCAAAATTGAAAGACTAGTTTGCGTATATACAGGCAGACTGATAGACATGGCTAAATCGACTCAGCTCGTCACGCTGAATATTTATATTTTTAATTATTTCATAAGATTTCCCACGTTTCCTTTTAGGACTCTTAGACTTCGTTTTAAACATAAAATATAATTTTATACCCTGTCGAGGGTATAAAAAAC
The DNA here is from genome assembly GCA_037783105.1 of Bactrocera zonata. NCBI lineage: Eukaryota > Metazoa > Arthropoda > Insecta > Diptera > Tephritidae > Bactrocera > Bactrocera zonata. The sequence goes on from JBAWJQ010003699.1 coordinate 274,192, forward strand.
ATGAAAATGTATTGAGCGCAACATTAGTTCGCTGGCTCTTTATACTGATAGCCAATTTGTTGATATTTCAATGATATACACCGTATACAAGTTGTTGTTGTTATTATTATTGTTACGTGTGTGTGTTCGCTAGACCACCTTTGGTTTAAACCAGTCAGCTAAGCGGCCGCAAATCAGACCTACGATCAGCGTTCAGCAATTTGCAATTAAAATCGCCTACAATGAGCAAAGCAAGTTTTCGATTTCAAACTACTCTCACCTCTGCCGCAATAAAAGGTGAATTATGCACTGAAAAATCGAAATAAATAATCGCCTAAGCGCATTTGTATGTAGTCATTCATATAAATTTGCGGTAATAACGTTTAAGCAACGCATTGTTGGCGTTGGCAGCGGCAACCTGTCTATTATCTCCACTTTTGCTAATTTTAAAGTGCGGTTTGCCTTTCATTTCAACTGACACCGCAACCCTCTCACCAGCACCTCACAATGTATTTGATAGACTCGGACTACGACTCATCATGCGCAGGCGCACCTTCCCCACTAACTGATTTGCGCGCAGCACGCTTCAGTGCCTTACTGCAAGTAATAAGTAATGGTGTCGGCCCGCCTGCCCGCCGGTCACTCAATTGCGCAGTCGCTTGGTTTTCACCTGTTGTTTCAGTGTTTTACTTTTTCCGCTTTTGTTTGAGTGTGTTGTTGTGCTTTTTTACTTTTAATTTGTTAGCAATTTCGCCTCGGAGCATGGAGATTCGCTTTTATTTGAGTTTTCTTGAGCGTGTTAAGAATCGTAATTGCTGACTAAAGCGGTTTTGCCCAGATTTGCATGTTGTTTATTATAAAATATAATTTTCTAAATCAATTATTTATGTAGTGAAGTGTGAGTACTATCCGGGTACTTGATATTTCTCGCTCACGTTGTCTATTAATTTAATTCATGGAAAACTATTATTAAATCACGCTTCGTAGTTCCACTTAATTTGCATAATAGAAAACTTTGAAATTGATTAATTGCTATTTATATTCTTAATTGACCTACAAGCTAATAAATCCTATAAAATCTTAGAGTTTCTTATATTTTCCTGTTTATAAAAAAATATAAAAACTACTGTATTAAAAATGCTTTATCATGTATAATTTATTCAAATAAAATTCAAATTCAAAGCTTATCGGAACTGGTACAGCAAATTTGCTGCCAAAATCACTTACCAGCTGACCGAATTTGACCCGGACAGACAAAAAAACTACATTTTCACATATTATAATGAAAATCTTTATTGACGTCTTCACAATAGGCTCTTGAGCTAATGTTTAATGCAATTTTCCATGCACTTATTGTAAGTCTCGGCTGGGATTCCAGACTCCAGTTCAATCTGCTAATTTTGATTTTTCCGATTTCTGCTCATGTGCCGTTTGCTGAATTGTTGGAGAGTTTAGATGTTATATGCATAAATTCACTTTCTGTCACCTGTAATGCATGGTTTTCAGCTACATTTTCAAGCATCCCTTTTGCGGCATCTACTCAACATCGTTTTTGCAAAGATTCAGGTTTTTTGGTAGCATTTACACGCACCGTACATTAACCCATATGTTTTGAACCGATCCATAAGGGTTGCTATCTTTGCTATCTCTCCGTTATAAACACGACTGTTTTCAATCACTGTTTCTTTAACTTTTTCGATGTTAAAAAATATAAAAAAAATACTTTTTTTGTGAATTTATTTCTCAAATCTGGATTGAGTAATTTTATTCGGACCTTCTGTACATTGAAGAGCACACTTTTGATAATGTTAGGTAATTTTTTCATGCAGAAATATTGAGGCATAAGCCGGTAACAGTGCTTTCTCCAGAACGTCTTGAGAAAGAAACACTTTGCGGTGTTCACCATAACTCGGTTGGAAATTGTCCGAAAATAAAAAACCAAGAAAAATTAGTTAAACTATAATCAAATCTTTCCCCCAACGTTCTCCGATAATTTTTTTTTGCATTCAAAAGATTTTGGCGGTCATCTAAAGTGTAAACTGTTATTTTCCACTAAAAATTCCGCCATTTTGTGGGTGGAAAACACCCTTAATGAAAAAAAAATTATTTAATAAACGTTGGGGGCCGGTATTTTATATGTTAAAAATGTGTTCAAAGCTTGAAATGAATCTATGAAGTAGTTTTGAAATAACAGTGAACACGGACTTTGAAAAAGTGGTTTTGAGAAAAACGCGTTCTCAATTGCACTTATGTCCCGACCGCTCTCAGCTTTTAGAGTTAAAGCGTTAAAGGTTAGGAGACTAATAAGACGATAACTCTAAGAATATTACTTCTATCGACTTAAAATTTTAAGGACATATTCTTGAAATGTTAAGCAATAAGATAAGGCAAAAAAATATCGATTTTTCGGAAGTGAAAACCCCTATCCCCTTGGCTTTGTTTTCGGTCACCTCAATCGGTACCCTTTGTGAAAAAAAAATCAACTTTATCGGAACGAGTCGAGCAAGAATGCCTTTCATATCCAAAATATCCACCAAAATCATTCGTGCAGACTCGCTAGAGATGTCGAGCTCTCTTGCCTTCTCTCTAACACTTTCTTGACGATTTTTAAGCACCATATCACGTTCATTTTTTTAATATTTTCATCAGTTGAAGAGGTACATATGTGTTTAACGATCTCTTGATCCGTCATTGAAAACTTAGTTCTAGGTTAGGTTAGGTTAGATTATTGCTCATGCCCATGTCATTGACGAAATAAAGGGACACCAGTTGTGTCTGCTAAGTAGAGTAATTTCGAAGCCATTCAATTTCCCCGAAAAGCTGAAGAAGTCCAATAGAGATCAGGCAGTAAGCCGGAGCATCTGTTCTTGGCAAAGATATATCATATTGAACACAAGAAGCTTCAATAATCTTCTATAGTCTTCTCTGGACCAGAAATATTTTGTGATTAAGCAACTGCAGGTTAATTCCTCTCCACTTATATACTAAATTGGTAATCATGCCTTCCATGCTCATCAGTACTTCATTCTGCATTACCTCCGCTGTGGCTTATATAAATTTTATTAGATTTGCCTCGCTAAAGTCGAATGTGAAGCTAAGAAATCTCGACCTATTAAATTTTAATCACATGACCAGTGAGTTCAGGACCGATATAACGGGTGGACCATCTAACGTTTTAAATTTGAATTATCTATATTTCGACATTGGAAACGTCAAATACCATTCGGAAAGTGACAGGTATTCAGTAAAAAGTCTAAAATTTACAAAATGGGTCGCTATTCAGAAGAAGACTGGGAAATCTTGAAAAAAAAAAACCGAGGATGGTCAAATTTAAAAATCGTCTTTTCGGACGAGGCTCATTTCCACCTCGATGGTTACGTTAACAAGCAGAATTGTCGCATTTGGGGCATAGGACAGCGCTACATGCCATACAGCAAACGCTGCACTCAATCTTTTACGCCCTATCTTCGAAAATCGCATAATCAGCAAAAGAGGTGATGTGAATTGGCCTCCCAGAAGCAGCGATTTAACTCCGTTGCACTATTTTCTGTGGGAAGCTGTTAAAGATAAATGTTACGCCAACTATCCAGAAACAATTAAAGATCTAAAGTACGAGATTCAAGCTGCTGTAGCTGCCATAAGGCCTGAAACCATCGAGAAAGTACTCCAAAATTGGGTGGATCGGATAAGCTAAACTCAGCCGTGGTGGTCATTTGTCCGAAATTGTTTTCCACAAATAAATTTCATAAAACAGTCTTTTAAATAAATGTTAGACCTTTGAAAAATATCATGCCGGTTTTTTTATTGACTCTTTAAATTTAAAATTTTGTATTTTTTTACATTAGCTGAATGAAGATCAGAAACTAAAATTTATAGAAATTTCATGTGGATAGAGTTCTTCTTGTACGTCTTCACTGAACTAGTTACAATACAAACAAAAAGATCTGATGGAATCTATTCTCGAAGTGTACGTCTTTCTCGGGCATCTCTCATAGAAATAAAGTTTCCAAAAGCTGTTTCAACGCCGAAAGTCTCAAAAATTTCACAGCGTACGAATCGAAAGCCATTCAAGCAACCGAATTCGAAAAGACTGATAAAAATCTTCACAGCGATAAATTCAGTTAGCATTTTCTAAGGTTTTTAAATTGGAAATATTTTTAAGTGCCCAAGTTTCAGAAGTTCATTTGAAATTTAACATTTCAGTTTTGTTATTTCACTCAAGGACCGCAATGATGAAAAGCCTTCTCTTCACATATTTATAAAATTTAAAAATTTCCAACAAACTTAAACAAATGTACCACAAATAAAAAGAAAAAACATTTTTATTATTTTTTTTCTTTTTTTTCATTAAAAGTGCAAACAAATTAAATTGTGTATGTTAAGTTTTACAATTTAGCAACCATACTCTTATGGGATTAGCAATATTTTCGCGTTTTTCATTGACTTTTGTAAATCCAAAAACAATCTGGTTTTGCGGTGCACCAATAAAGCTCTACATCATATTGAATTCATGGCTGTTACACACACGCACATACATACATTCATACACACACACATTCATGCATTTACATGCAACAAGGCAGCGCGCCAAAAACACCGACTGCGATGAAAAAACTTCGACGAGTTTGCGGTTGAGCAGATGGGTCGAATTATTTTTATACAACAAGGTATATGTGTGTATGTATGTGTGTTTGCCAGTGGTTTACATACCAGTGTTTGTTTTCTGTTAAAACAATTATAATCCTTGGGTATCAGATAGCAATGAAGTGAGGTAAGCTTTATATAATACATACTAACATATATGTACATAAATATTTAATATACCATATATGCGTATATATCAATATCGGTTAATTCAATTGGTTAAAAATTAGGTTATATGCTTTTTGTCTATATTTTTTAACACCTGTCTCCATTATCAGTAGGAAAAGGAAATTTGCGTGCTGCTTGAAATTGAAAACTACTCTGGGTCTCTTTTCAATTTTTTTTAGCAAATTCGAAACCACTATAGTGAACAAGATGCTCATGTACTCAAAGACCTTGAACTCTGAAGTTTTTCTCTTCAGATTTTAGACTATATGGCAATCCCAAAAATGTCTATCACTCACTAATAAAACAGACCAAAAATTTAGTAGTTACACCCTTTTTGATTAAATTCGTTACAAAACAAAAACAAAAATTAAAATAAAAAAAAATTAAAAATATAAATAAAAATTAAATTAAAAAAAAAAAAAATTAAAATTAAATAATTAAAATAAAAACAAAAATTAAAATATAAAAATAAAAACAAAAATTAAAATAAAAATAAAAACAAAAATTAAAATAAAAATAAAAATAAAAATAAAAATAAAAATAAAAAAATTAAAATTAAAATAAAAACAAAAATTAAAATAAAAATAAAAAAATAAAAATAAAAATTAAAATAAAAAAATAAAAACAAAAATAAAAAAATATACATATATTCGATCAAAAACTTCTCTAATATTTTTTTTCTTGCGACGCTCAAAAAAATTCCCCGTAACTTCATCCTGCAACAAGTAGAAGAATTTACCTGCCCTCGCCAGCATGAGATGAGTGCTTTTAAGGTTTTGCTCAATGGCTCTTTTGGCCAATAAACTAACGAATCCACTTTTCTAGTCAACTGCCCCCAGCACCAATCCTTTGATTACTTTCAATGCCAACACCTACTCGTCATGCGGAGTTAGCAATTTTCGTCAAATATTTCCTTTTTGGATTTTTCGGCAACAAGAATGTGCATATGTGCAACACAAAAAGTCCTGTTAGCTTCCGTTACATTTCAACATTTGAGTGTTGTTTGCTCTCGTGCCCTTTGATATGGCATTTAACCGTTCACCCGACAACAGCCGGTTTCGTAGGCGTCAGTGCGGGTTTGTACCAATATACGGGCCTGTGTTCTTGTTGATATGCAAATGCATGTTTATACATGTCTGTTTGATGTGTGTGTGTGTTGTTATCAAAGTCAGAAATCAATGTTTAGCAAAACCACTTCCTGCATGTACCAGCGCTGGCACCACCCGAACAAACCAAAAACGCAGAGAACGCCTTCTTTAGACATGCAGTTAACGGTATGGCAAAGGCGACGAGTTCAAATTTTGTGCTTGCAAACGCATAACATTGGTGGTAGTGGGTTGAAATCGGTATGTATGATTTGATATTTTCAGTCACAGTTGCCTAAAAGTAGGCAGTAATAGCATTAATCGTTGTCTACAGTTAGGTGTCTAACTGATATTATTTTATTTTAAGCGATAACCATTTTTTGGAAAATGAAATAAATCCAAGTAAACTTCTTAAAATATATATAGGGTTGTAAGCGTGATCCAAGTTACCTGTTTACCCACCAAATGGCACCAAAGAGTGACAAATTTGCACTGCGAAGCGATTTTTGGAAGATTGCTACACCGCTGTTAGGACCACCTAGGCGATTTCTGCCTCTAATTAACTGTGTAAAGATCTAAATTTTTCTCAGTTATTTGCCACACTGTATTTTTTATTGTTAAATGTATACTGAAATTATTTTTTATGTACTTTATATTTATCCACCTCTCAATATGGACTTACTTCTTACTTTACTGTTTCTGGCAAAAATACCCATGCCAAAATAAATAACTACGATTGATGCACTTGCAAATGGAGTTTTATGCCTGTCATCATCGTTTTCTCATATCCTTGCGCACTTTCAGTTTGCAGAGTGACATTAGGGCAGGTCGTTAAAAACAAAAACATATTTTGGGTTATTCTTTGCATTACTTACTTACTTATTATATATTTGTGATACAATGAACGCACTATCAATGATTTTGTAAAAATTGCTTTTGTTAATTTTTAAATCATTATTATACCCTGAACAGGGTATATTAAGTTTGTCACGATGTTTGTAACACCCAGAAGGAAGCGTCGGAGACCCTATAAAGTATATATATAAATGATCAGTATGTTGAGCTGAGTCGATTTAGCCATGTCCGTCTGTCTGTATATATAAGAACTAGTCCCTCAGTTTTTAAGACATCGTTTTGAAATTTTGCAAACGTCATTTTCTCTTCAAGAACCTGCTCATTTGTCGGAACTGCCAATATCGAACCACTATAACATATAGCTGCCATACAAACTGAACGATCGAAATCAAGTTCTTGTATAGAAAACTTTTACATTTGATAATGTATCTTCACAAAAGTTTGCACAGATTATTTTTTAGGGCAACAATGTAATCTCCGAAGAAATTTTTCAGATCGGCTTACTATAGCATATAGCTGTCATATAAACTGAACGATCGGAAAAAAGTTCTTGTATGGAAAACTTTTGCATTTGACAAGATATATTCACGAAATTTGGTACAGATTATTTTCTAAGACAACAATGTAATCTCCGAAGAAATTTTTCAGATCGGCTTACTATAGTATATAGCTTCCATATATACTGAACACATAGTTACTAGAAGAAATGCACCTGTGTAGGGTATATTAGCTTCGGTGCAGCCGAAGTTAACGTTTTTTCTTGTTTTAATTTTCTTTTTCTTCTTTATTGGCTCGTAACGCCGACTCATCAGATGTTGTCATCGTCAACGCCTCTGTAACATATAGCAGAACGGGGATGAGTAATGAGTTCGGAAGTTATTAAACTTTTTTTTAATATCTTCCTTTACAATTTTCTATTTAACAATATGTTTTTATGGAGCAGTAATCTGGCATAAAGTAACGATCCAATCAACCTAGATACGTTTTTTCATGAATTTTAGGTCGTAATGCAACAACTCTCTCGGTTTCTCACCATAATTATCTAAATTAGTATTCAAATGTTTGCGAATGTAATCTAAATTGATATATAATCTAAGATTTCATTTTCTCTTAGAATCGTAAAGTCTTTCAAAGTATTTTGAACAATTTCTGCATAATTTGGCGCTTTATGATTGCCTAGAAAAGTCTTGACTATCAACTTTTCCAAAGAACACTTTCTAAAGGGTGGGCCATATAAAATTTTAAATTTAAAAAGTCAACAAAAAAACCGGCATGATATTTTTCAAAGGTCTAACATTTGTTTAAAAGGTTGTTTCATGAAATTTATTTGTGGAAAACAATTTTGGACAAATGGCCACCACGGCTGAGTTTACAGTAGCTTATCCGATTCACCCAATTTTGGAGTACTTTCTCGATGGTTTCAGGTCTTATGGCAGCTACAGCAGCTTGAATCTCGTACTTTAGATCTTTAATTGTTTCTGGATGGTTGGCGTAGCATTTATCTTTAACAGCTCCCCACAGAAAATAGTCCAACGGGGTTAAATCTCTGCTTCTGGGAGGCCAATTCACATCACCTCTTTTGCTGATTATGCGATTTTCGAAGATAGGGCGTAAAAGATTGAGTGTAGCGTTTGCTGTATGGCACGTAGCGCCATCCTGTGCCCCAAATGCGACAATTCTGCTTGTTAACGTAACCATGGAGGTGGAAATGAGCCTCCTCCGAAAAGATGATTTTTCGGTAAAATTGACCATCCTCGAATTTTTTTTTTTTTTTTTCAATACTTCCCAGTTTTCTTCTAATGAATAGCGACCCATTTAGTAAATTTTAGACTTTTTACTGAATATTAGAACAGTCATAACTTTGACTATTCATACTTTTAATGAATTGCCATATTTAAGGACCAACAAAGAGTCCACCCTTTAGATTTTCTATACTAATTTCGGAAATTTTCTACAAATGTCACCAAAATTATAATCCTGGTTCCATGTCTAATGCTTTGATAAAGTGATTTTTCATTCCTACTTTAATCACTTATTGAATCACAAAGTTTATTTTGAGAAAAAGAAACATAGGATTAGATGTCTCACCTTCTTATTCACATCCATTGGTAGACTGTAGCAATATCTGGGTGTTAGGCGACTTCATTGTTTCTGCGGAGTTCATACGAATACGAAAACACAACATTTTGAAGACTTTAATTCTAGATATCCTTATGCTTAATACTACTGTGCCCAAAAAATAAGGACATTTGAATTTAAACAGCGCGCGTTGAAGGATTTGGAGAATTATTTTTTTTTTAAATTTCATCTCGAAATATTCATTAGTGTTTGAGATACGTGTCGTTTTGTGAGCTGCTAAAAGTGAGTTTTTCGTTTTTTGCGATGTCGAAATTTGTTGAGCAAGGAATTTGCATTAATTTTTGTTTACGGAATCAATTTTCTGCCGCGGATACGTTGAGGATGGTGCAGAAAGCCTCATCACCAAAGGCTATGTCTAAAAACAATGTTTACAAGTGGTATAGTGAGTTCCAAGCCGGCCGTGAACGTGTCGAAGACGAAGAGCGTCCAGTGCGACCATCAACCTCAACCGATGAAGCTCACGTTCAACAAATCAAAGACTTGGTGTTGAGAAACCATCGATCAACAATTAGAGACCTTGCTGATTAAGTTGGCATATCGAAAGGCTCAGCCAATACCATTTTGAGGGATATTTTGAGCCTCAAGCGCGTCAAATCTCGACTGGTACCGAAAACATTGAATTTTTTGGAAAAAAGGCGTTGCGTTGAAGTGTGTGAAACGATGCTTTCCGACTACAAGGGTGTCATGAAATGCATTATAACTGGCGATGAGACTTGGATCTAAAATCAAGGTCATGTTGACTGTTTTCTTCGATTGTCGTGGTGTTATGCATTATGAATTCCTTACAACCGGTCAAACAGTCAACAAAGAATATTATTTGAACGTTATGCGTCGTTTGCGTAACGCTATCCGCCTAAAAAGGCCGGAATTGTGGAAAGACAATTCTTGGTTTTTACACCACGATAATGCACCATCCCATACAGTCCTCGTAATTCGTGATCATTTCGCCAAAAACTCAACCCATATCGTTCCGCAACCACCTCGACTTCCGGCTCAAATTCCCGCTCTGGGGACACCGTTTTTAGAGGAGATTCAAGCCGCGGCGAAGACGGAACTGAAGGCCATCCCGGAAAATGACTACGACCAGTGTTTCGAAGATTGGAAAATCCGTTGGCATAAGTGCATTGCATCGGGAGCGGATTACTTTGAAGGTGATGAAATTGATTTGGAAGAATAAATGAAGAATTTTCAAAATAAATACAATGTCACCTTATTTTTTGGGCACAGTAGTATTAAACATTCTCAAAAAATAAAAACAAAATCAACGTTAGTTCCTCCCTAATACAAACACAAGCCCCATTATGTGTTTCAGTCTACCGTAGATTGATCGTAAAGGGAATAAATCTTTATCAAACCGTGCCAAAAATTTTTGTATATATCGGTATGAATTCAAAATCCTTTTCGTCATTCCAGTCTGCATACGTATTTATTTGGCGTCCTCGACGCTAATGATAAACGAAAATAATTTTATGGATACATGCATACATACCATATGAATATGCCATTCACCACATTACTGTGCTTGCCAATAAATAATTCAATAATAATCACTTACTTTTCATTAACTTCATATCAACCTTTAGCCTTTTCATTTTTTGGTGCTGTATACATAAAACATTCAAGCTTAAAACTGGATAGCTATATAGTATGTTGTGTACAGTATTACAACTTCAGTTAAGGCTTATACAAGTAGAACTCTCTGCCAGGCAGCTATCTGGCCTCGACTGACTAAGAGCAGCCCATTAAGAGCATGCAAGTTTGCAACAAATATGCAATTCTGCGACGAAACAAAAGCGTTTCGTGTAAGTGAAAAGGAGTTACTCTTCCCCGCACAACAGTTACACCTCTACCAACTGCAATAAGCAATTTTCTGCTCAGCATAATTTTGTGAAGCCTCTTTGTGAGACAAATTAACTATTTTTTTTAGTTTTTCATTTTTAAATAAAACTGAAAGCCATTATTTTTATCAGTTTCCTCGCTTTGCTGGCATTGTTTGCGAATTTTAATGTCTGCAGTAGCTCTGCTGGCAGTCACACTCTTATCTCGTCTCCACTTCATGCCAAAAAAACGGAGAAGTTCTAAAATATTGAAAAAGTTGTTGCTGCGTTTGGCTATCGCTTTTATACACTTCCGTAGCGTTGTCGTGCCTCTTCAGAATGCAAATGAATTCGGTGGACATTTTTTATTCAGTTCTTGTTTATTTTTTAATGAAAAGTTAGTTTAAAACGCGACTCAATTGCAAGGAATTCACTTAATTTTTTTTTTTTGGAGTATTATTATGGAGTCTTAGATTTGGATCTTGCAATATGCTTTCTGTGAAGTTGGGCAGCAGATCGACTTAATTTATCTCGGCATATCTCAAAGGCATACATATATAAACTGACTTGTTGAAATTTAAATTCAATTTAGATTGCTTTTAAAATAAAATGACGGCTAAATTGAGTCAAAATTATCCTCTTTAAATGCTAGAAATGTTAATTGACTAGGGCTTTTTTATAATTTAGTGGAGTTTTACAATCATATTCGTAACTACACAATTTATATCCGAATAAATAACAGATACACGTTTCGTAAGTATTTAATAGCCTCTTCGCATAGGAATTAATTGGTCACTTAACCGGCCTTTGCTCAATTAAAGCCTTTTGAGTAAACATTAATTCATAATCGATCCGAAATCCAGTTGAAACTGGAATTTAATTGCGCCGGTTTTTGCCACTCTAAATTTGGCTAAACCCTGCCGGTTGTTGTCCAGGCTGTAAGTTTGGTTTTTTCATTGATAAAACTGCAATCAGTTGATGAATTTTAATCTTTAGAAAAAATACAAAATGAAAAGAAAATTAAGACAATTAGTAATGTCTCTGTAATAGTTAATTGACTACATTAAAGAACACTTTGACACACCTATTATGTGCTTTTTTATCCCTAATCAAGTCAATTTTAAACAATTAGTTAATTGAGTAAATTAAAGAAAGCTTTGACACACCTATTATGTGCGTTTTTATCCCTAATTAAGTCAATTTTAAACAATCAGTTAATTGACTAAATTAAAGAACACCTTGACACATATATTATTAGCCTTTGTATACCTAATTAAGTCAATTAGCAACGTTTCTCTGTACGTATCTTAAACAATCAGTTAATTGACTAAATTTAAGAACGTTTTGACTTAATTATTGAAATAAAAGTCATAAAAAATAAAAATAATTGCAGTTGCTAATCGAGTGGCTTTATATGTGAACACCAACCTCGACCAAGCAATTAATTTCATAATTGTCTCACCAAAAATTGCTATGTGTACATATTATAATATCATTAATATAATACCAGTAATAACTCCGATTTTTTCCTGTTGATTTCTATGTAATCCTGGAACTTTTTGATAACTTATATGAAGCCATACTAATTCGCTAAACTTCTTTCTTTTGCAGAGTGTACTTTGTGCCGACTTAGCCATAAGCATACCTAATAATCAAGGGCTGGACAATGTCTATTATCGCATCGACTACAGTCCGCCATACGGTGATCCAGCGCCAAACACAACAATACCGTCGCGTGAGATTGGCGAGGAGATTCAATTCTCGCACGCTCTGCCCGGCACCAAGTACAATTTCTGGTTGTACTATACAAATTACACGCATCCAGATGTGCTATCGTGGACGGTGACAATTACCACAGGTAAGCGAGCATAGATTATATTTAATAGGGTAGTTCGGAATACGTCAAGAATGTTTTTCGTCTTGCTTCAAGATTAAATTTAATTATTTCAGGTGACTGCTAAGGATTAAAGAGTGATCCGTTTTGAGTTTCCCTATTTCTTTTAAAGAAAACACCACAGAAACTTCAATTTTATGGGGAATGTTTATTATCATTCGAAAGAAAATTCTTTGGCATTCATTTTTTATGATAATCTCAAATCTTTCAAATGTTGGCCACGGCTCGTCTCAGATTGTCCATTTGTTGAATCGAAGCGGATTTATCCGCATAGACTTCAGACTTTACATACCCTCACAGGAAAAATTCGAACGGTGTGATATCACACGATGTTGGTGACTTATCGATTGGCACAAAACGTGGAAATATTTGCTTACCGAAGTGTTCTTTCAATAAATCCTTTGATTAATGCGATATGTGGAAGTTCACTCAGTAGGTTTTTCATCTTTACATTAATAAAAGGATAACCCTAAAGTATCCTTGGAACACATTCACTTCAGCGCAAGACATTTTTAATCGCTTTCGAGGAAGAGATAAATATCGCAACACGAAAGGCTTTATCGTATGGAACTTAACTATTTATGCATTTTAAAGCAACCAAGCATTTAGAACTCAATTTAGTGCTACAAATTCTGGATAAATAATTTTAATTTTATTATTTACTCTCTTTTCGATAGAAAGCCTGGATCGAGCTTAAAATAGTTTCACGATATTGTGGTAAATACTTGTAACTAAGTCTCTATTCATTGGTGGCATTTTTTTAGTGGCAGGTCCCAAACTCAACGCCCAACCTTGGGGTGGAATGTTTCGTCTTCTCACTGTAGCTCGCCTTCAAACGAATGCTCTTTGGCTAGCCAGAGGATACTTGGTCTAAGACCGGAAGTCGTGCGCTGCTTGAGCCACATGTAGAAGAATCGTTTCTGGCCACTCGCAAATGAATGGCACTCAGAAAACTTTCCTCACTTGCGTGAACTTCTACTTATGACTCCATCCTCCATGTATCTCGAATTAGTGCCAAATTGCGAAAAGAAGAAACGAAGAAACTGTCTACGCCAGGAAAGAAGAAGAAGAACTAAGTCTCTGCTGGCAATTTTGAAAGAAAAACTCTGAAAAAAAAAACACTATAATTTAGGCGAATGCAAAAAGTAAGAGCATCCGTGTAATCTGTAATATTCAATATTGACTACTTCCCAACTTTCACAACACCTTATAAAGCACAAACACACTTTACTGTCAAACTGACAGGTGTCACAGACATGTCAAAGCACTTACCCGTATTTATTTTCAGCCTAATGATCATAATAGCGGAAACAGCCAACACCGACAGCCAGCTCTTCGCACATCCACACACACCACTTAACTCTCTGCTGCATTAAGTTGAACACATTAAATCGGGGAAATGAGTCTACGCTCTTCAGAAGTTTCGAAAGTGTAGCGCTTTGCTGCAAATTTAACGCATTTTAACTTCCCCACGTAAGCCATTGCGTATGTAGGTACGCTAGTGGCCCCATAAAGTGTGTTTTTGCGCTCTTTAAAGTGCTCATTACGCCTCTAAATGCCTGTCTCTGTGAGTAGAATTATAAAAATTGCCTTTTAACTGCGTTTCAGTAATTTAACAAAGTACTGAAATTACAACTGCGTTCCCTTGTGGCGGCGAAGCTTTTCTCTTCGCACTTGGCTGCTTACATCATGGCGCTGTTGGAGCATTATGTAATTGCTGAAATTAAGTAAAAATCGCGCCAGCATTACGAAATGTTAGACATTTTTATGATGGAAAATTAAGTATATGAGAGAGAAAATAAACTGCTACTATATATGTGGACTTTCGCATATTCCTTTTTTTTTTTGAAAAAGTTTCGCTTATTCCTGGCAACTTCAACTATTTCTGGACTTGAGATTCACTTATGCTCTTCATATTTGTCTAAATTAGAAAATTAGAACCTTGCTACATCTTAAGCTTCTCTGCTTGATAAACGCCTTAACATTTCCCACAAAAGTGCTAAGTGAAATTTAAAGATTCCAACATAAGTAAGAACTCATTCAAAACTAAAAACTATCAAAAGAACTTTTTCAAACTTTAAGTTTATGGCCCTGCTTGATGTACGGTTAGTAACTCAAATTTTTATTGCCACTAATTTCTTCTTTATTTTCACCAACCAAAGTGTTAATTGAGTGCAATGACCATAGCGTAGCTTTGTGTAGACAAAACTTTCTCGGCATTGCTTCCGCCAAAAGTTCGCAAATCCGTAGACTAGTCTTATTTTCGGTAAGCCGTAACTTGTAAATTTGCAAAGCACGCATTTTGGGCGGCTTTTGGGCAAATACTTTTGCTTAAGTCATGAATTTTGCAAGTGTCTGCTGGCTGCAAAAAAACCAACGCACACGTGGCTAAGTACAGTAGAGTCTCTGTAGTTATAACCACTACGTTCTTTCGGCGATTTAATTTTGGTTTTGTAGAATTTCGAAATTATTAAGGGGTTACATGGGTTTCCTTGGGTAAAATTAGCCTTTTTTCAAATAAAAAATGAAATATTTTATTAGAAATTTTTATTGTTACAAACATACACTATTGACAATGAAATTTGTGGAAAAAAAATTTTATAAAAATATTAAAATTTCAGTGAAAATTTCTTGCTAACCGACTTCAAAAACACAGTTTCGAGAAAAATGCGTCTATAGACGGCATACTTAGCACAGCTAGCCCCGAGCACATAAGTTTTCAAAGTATCTCCGAAACAATTAGTCGGATTTGCTTGAAAATTTAGAACAATATTCTAGAGGTGTTGTTGAACTTAATAAGATAATAAAAAATTAAATTTGTTGCAAACCGTAAGCCCATGTAACCCCTTAAGGGGCGTATCTGGTGTGACAGCCTAAAAAATTTGATTTTTGAGAAATAACAAAAATTTATATTTCTTTTAAATTTCAAGGGTTATATTTATGTTACATGCATTTTAAGAATAGTCAGTGAAATTTCAAAAAAAAAAAAATGTTCAAAAAGTCCTCCAGTAATTTCACACTTCTCCGTAGATGAAACTTAAAAAACAACTCTCCGCTAGAAAATATTGTCCCGACAATGACCTACGGTCGAAGAAATAATCAAAAATTGACAAAGTGGCAAATGTTAAAAAAGGAGGTGAATTTTACCTAAATTTTTTTTTGTTTTTGATCCGCCACAAATCGATAGGACTTTATATGAAGAGCATGTGAGTAAAATTTGATACTCATCGGTTCAATTGCCTCCAAGTAATCTCTCAAGCATATTCGAAAAATGCTGTTTCGAGAAAAATGCTCCTAAAGATAAATTGAAAGACTTGATTGGACTGACCGGCTACACTTTAAAAGACTGTTACTCGAAAATTATTTGTGAGATTCGATTCAGATTTTGTGTTTCTTAAAACTATTTGTGAAATTCGTTTCAGATTTTGTGTTTCTTATTTTTAACGTATAACCTTTTTTTAATTTTACATTAGGTGTGCCTCAAATATTCGCCTTAAGTAAGCGATCAGGCATTAATATAAAAAAAAATTAAGTCATTTTTAAAAAATTTAAATAATTAAAAAAATTAAATAAAGAAAAAAATAAATAATTTTATAAAACTTAAACAATTAAAAAAAATTTTAAATAATTAAAAAAATTAAATAATGAAAAAAATAAATATTAAAAAGAAAAATTAAAAAAAATAATAAATTAAACAAATTTAAATAGTTAAAAAATTTAAATAATTTAAGCAGATTTTAAATACTTTAAACAAATTAAAAAAATAATAATTTAATAAAATAAAATAACTAAAAAAAATTAAATAATCAAACCAAATTTTAAATAATTTAATAATTTAAAAAATAATTTTATATCGTCTTCCGTAAAATTAAAAAAAAAAATTGGCTGATGTGTCAGAATATTTTCCTAAAATCTACGTAAACAGTTATGTTCTTGAAGGCTCTTAATGAAAAAAGGTGCACACTCAAGTTATGTTTCAAAAAAAAATAATATTTCCTGGCCTAATTATTTTCGACCAAACTCAAAGAAAATTTTTTTATTCCAAAAATTTTTAATTTTGCACAAGTTCCAATTGTTAAGCGCCTACTGTATTTGGTTGCACAGGTCGTATGAGTTATGTCGGCGAAAAGTTTCTGGTTAACTTGATAATTTTCGCTTTTGTTTTTTGTGTCTGGATAACAAAGGTGCTGCACTCACCTACAAATAGAGCTACTTAGCCAACGCAGCTTCAAATGCTTATTTCACATCGCGTCCGGCTTGACACAGCAAATTTTCACGACATGAATCTATTTATATATAAACTCATCTGTATTTTAACATATATACATGTATTTAAAATTTTATATTTAATCTAGGTCCACTATTTTGGCAAGCTGCTGTAGATTTGCTAATTTCGTAATACAGTTAAAAATTAATTAATATATTATTTTTTTAATTCTATTGTTATTTCTTCTATAATTGAATTTATTTAAATTGTTCTTTAAATTTCTATTACATTCCCTGATCAATTACATAAAGACATGTGTTTACATATAAGTATATACATACCACTCAACAACTCTTAATTTATGTTATTTTAGTGAGATGTTTATCTACGAATCCAACACCTAAGGGCACCGTCAAAGCACCACACCCCATAAAAACACTCGCAACCACCAAGAACAGACCATTGAGCACTGGAAACTTCCCTCTAAAACACTCACTAAGATATACTTGATGTTTGTGAATATGTTATAAGGCTTTCAAATATTCCAATCTCATTTTAGTTTTGAAGAAATTGCCATACCAAATGTACTTATATATGCACTTACATATCTACCTAAGAATTCCCCATTGACCGTCTCAACAACTTCATTGAGTAAATTACCCCCAGGCATAATTTATTTGTATATACAGGGTAGGCCATTTAAAGTTGATCCATCTGGCAACGCTGTAACTTTTAACAGCGCTGACAAATCGGCTAATGTCATACCGCGTTAGAAGCGTCATTCGAAGACAATTTATACCATGGAACAGTACACTCCAAAAGAACGCGCTGAAATTGTTCAGCTTTATATTCAAAATAACTTTTCAATTGTGTTAACTCAACGTGCGTTTCGCAAAAAAAATAAAGTGAAAAGTGCTCCAGTTAAGAACACAATTAAGTCTTTATACGCAAAATTTGTGAACACCGGTAATCTCAGTAATGCCAGTCATGCATCCAGACAACGCACAAGACGTTCTGATGAAAATATCGAAGCTGTACGAGCCAGTATTGAGGAGACTCCATCGACATCGAGTTATCGCCGCTCTCAGGAATTAGACATCTCTCGCACCACTCTCCGACGCATAATTCATAAAGATTTGAAGATGTTTCCATATAAAATTCAAATGGCACAAAATCTAAACCCAGCTGATTATCCGCGACGCCTTAATTTTGGCAAACAAACAAATGGGTCAACTTTAAATGGCCTACCCTGTACATATTGCTGCATACATATGTATATATAATGCAATATATGTATGTATATATGCATATCTCTTTAGCTGCCTTATCGTCCTACCCTCTATTAAAAATATATATTTTTTCTTCTTATTGGCCTGTGAAGCCAACTCCGATAGTATCATCGAAGTTGTAATTACTCAAGTTGGAAATTAGAGCAAATATATTTAGAGACAGCACTCTTTTATGATTACAAAAAAAAAAAAAAACCTTTTGCAAATGTATGTATGTATATAGTACATATGTATGTATATGACTACTTCTCTCTTATATCCTGCAGTTAGAACTTCAGTCATAAAATGCAGGTTTTTGAATTGATTTGTGGACCAATTTTGACCTCCAATATTTGTTTTTGCTCATTTGGCTTGATGTATGACTTGACTCCAAATATATGTATATTTTTTGCTCGATACCTGTCGGAAGCCATTGGTTTGTCATGAGATAAGTAAACTATTTCCCTTTTATGTGTCAAACAGTCACTAAATGCCCTTAAAACTTTTCAATTAATAAATGGCAATTGGGAAAACTTTCATGACTTGAGGGTGGCTTGTTCATTACAAATATTTTCTGTAACAAATGCAAAATCTAATATGTACATACATACATATATATATATATAGTATGAATGAAAGTACATGTGGGTGTGTTCAACTAGGCAAATGTGGAGCACTAGGTTTGTGACTGGAGGGTGTGTTGGATCAACTTTAGCTCGTTGATATCATATTGGTTTGTAAGAGTGTCATATTTTAATGACCGCTGGAAATGGTGGAATGTTTGGTGATAAATTTAAGTGCATTATACTTGATTAATTCAGTGCTATATCAAATATTATTAAGGTATTTGTCTTTCACCTTAATATTTGGTTTTTTTAACCACAAAAATGTTATTGAACTCGAGCTAAATTGGCAATGAGACCAAGAATAGGAAATACAAGCGGAATTAAACACGACGCTTTCATTATCCGATAGAAAGTAATGAACCAAAGTTTCTGTTACCGACAGTTCCAACGGCGAAATCTATGTTAGCTTAAACTAAAATCAATTCAAACGAGGTTAGATCCCCGAAAGTATAGCCCTTGGCCGATTAAAATCCGGGACAATATGGTTAACGTAGAACCGGCTGCTGTGGGAATTGACGAAAGTAAAATCTATGTATTCAACGTCGGATCGAAGGGTTAAACGAGAATATCAGCGGGCTTATTCTGCAGTAATCCATACGTAGAAGGTAGCTTCAAGCTAAATGATTAGAGTCTTCCAAGCCGAAATTGTTTGCATAACAGAAAGTGCCAAGTGGGATTCTGCTCTAACAAACAAGTCCATAAACGTTCTAGTGGACAACGTTCTAGAACCAACACATAGTCTCACTGCATCATCTGCGGACCCAGTCATATAGGGATAAAAGAAAACGAAAAGCCAGACGAGTTTTCCGCTGGGAACACAATTCCCCTAAGCTATGCGGACCATTCAACTCATTCAAGAGTTGTTTAAATCAATGGACCCTTAAGGAACACCTCAAGCCTTGGAACAATATCAACACAGGGCACTACAAAGTTACTTTGGGGTAGTGTTGATAGTGGACACATCAAAAAGTTTCTACTTCTAAGCAAAAGGGAACGTAATAATATTGTGGAGGTAATCACAGGGCGGCTACACTTAACATTCTTCATCTTCTTCTTTATTGGCATAGACATCGCTTACATGGTTATAGCCGAGTTCACAATGACGCCAGTCATTCTTCTGTTTTGCTATTTGGTGCCAATTAGAGATCCCAAGTGCGCAAGTCCTTCTCAATCCGGTCTTACCAACGGAGCGGAGGTCTTCGTCTTTCTCTGCTTCCCCCGGCGGGTACTGCATCAAATACTCTCAGAGCCGGACAACTTGATCTAGCCAGCGTAGCCGCTGTCTCTTCGCTGAACTACGAGTATGTCAGTTTTGTCGTAGGAGATATACGTAGCTCATCGTTTCATCGACGCGGTTTTCGCCATTGCCAATAGGTATATAGGAATACCTTTTTTTCGTAAACTCATAGCCCCCATTGATCAGATGTTGTCATCGTCCATGCCTCTGCACCATATAGCAGGACGGGGATGATGAGTTCTTGTAGAGATTGGCATTTGTTCGTCGAGAGGTGACTTTAGAACCTTAAGATTCCATCTTCACGAAATTTACAAAAATTTGGTTGAGGATAACGTTAATTTGGTTACCACCCGGCATCCTTGCGCCTTCCTTTTCAAACAACCAAAAAAATTTGTTATTATGACTTTCACTTTATTTTTTCCAAGAAGTCACCCAAAAGGTTCTTAAAAAAAAATAACTCTCTAGAACAGCATAGAATTATTTTTCCTTGCACCTTAAAAATAAATAAAAAAAGATCAGGTGCTATGACAGCCTAAAAATATTTCGAAACAAGATAAAACAAAATGCCACTGTTAAAATATGCAACCAATTTAAATAAACATTAAAGACATTCCCCTCACTTTCTTACAGCGCCCGATCCGCCCTCGAACCTCTCCGTGCAAGTGCGCAGCGGCAAGAATGCCATCATCTCATGGTCACCGCCTACCCAAGGCAACTACACATCCTTCCGCATTAAAGTGCTTGGCCTCTCCGGTGCTTCCAGCTCATACAATCGCACATTCGTCGTGAACAACACATTCCAGCACAGCGTCAAGGAGTTGACGCCGGGCGCCACTTATCAGGTGCAGGCCTACACCGTGTACGACAACAAGGAATCGGTGGCGTATACCAGCCGAAATTTCACAACAAGTAAGTCTCGAAGCAAAGGTGAACTGAGACCTAATAAATGCTACTACTAAATGGAATTGGGGCGAGGGAAGGGTGTTTACTTGTAGAAGTTAATAAAAAGTTAAAATTTATTGAAATATAAACGCTTTGTTGCGCTCTTGCAATTAAAGCTTTGGCACAGTTAAAAGAAAGTGGAAGGTTTTGGTGTTGGTTGCGGGGTTTTCGTTAAAGGTTCTTACTAAAACTGTTATCCCTATCCTTTAATTAATATTTAATTGGAATAAAACACGATTGTGACTAAATTAACAACAATATTTACATATAAATACATACATACATATATACATAATAATTAATCAATGTGTTAACCTTTATGAAATCTATAATCTCTGCTAATACCTATTCATTACGCTGCTAAAAGGTAGAAGGACGCGACATAAAGAGTTGCTGGATATAAAGATTCTGCGAGGTAACAACAAATTTAAGGAATTTGCACCAATTTATCTATATGTATGCGTAGTATGTACATATATCTATACTTACATATGTACTGAAATGAATGTCTTATTAATCATACTAAATGGTACTAAATGCTTTCAATAAGATTTCTGTAGTTTGAACTTGTGGCTTATGCACTGTTATGCCACACTCTATATATGTATATATGTTTAACTAAAGTTGAAATATATGTAAGTTGCAAAATACTGTAAAACTGCACTTTTTGATTTGACGATCGCCGTACAAGAATATTTTGTTGTAATGTTAAGCTTTATTTTTTACAAAAATTAACTCAGTGATCGATGAACAAAGTGAGTGTACAAAACAAAAATAATCGTTTGGGAAACAGTGCTTGCCTGAAAGCTGTTCAGCAAAATATAAATTTATCGTGGGTTGCAATGCTGCTTATGGCAGTTGAGTTGTAATTTTGGAACTGATTGCGTCAATTATATTGGGTAGTCGAAAAAGTATTTTCGTATTTTGTCAATAGATGTCGTTGCAGTCGTATATCTTCACATTGTGTCATATCATATAGTGTTAGAAAGGTGAGATTTTAAGTTTCATTTAACCAAATTAAAATAAATTCTGGGAAGTTGAAAAAAAGTTTCAGCTGTACCAGTTCGTGTAGCACAACAATAGATCGCTCGCTTCCGTTCTGCAAATTTCGATGTGAAAAATGCACCTCGTTCTGGTCAACCTATTGTTGAAAAAGTCGACGAAATTATGGAAAAGAATGACCAGGACCTTCACATAAGCAACCATGATATTGCAAAGGAACTAAACATTCATCTTCAAACGGTTTTGAACCATTTAAAAAAGGCTGGCTACAAAGCGAAACTCCATGTTTGGGTATCACATGAATTGTCTGTGAAAAATTTAATGAACCGAATGCGATTCTTTGCTAAAACGAAATGAAATCGAACCATTTCTGAGGTGAATAGTAACAGGAGACGAAAAGTGGATCAAATACGACAATAATGTGCCAAAAATGACATGGCCTAAGCGTGATGAAGCTCAAAAAATGGTCACAAAGCCAGGACGCTTCGAGGTCCTCAAGGTTATGCTGAGTGTTTGGTGGGATTGGAAAGGAATCATCCACTATGAGCTGCCCTAGCCTGGTCGAACGATTGATTAAACATTTTACTATCAACAAATGATAAGATTGAAGCAAGCAATCGAAAAAACCGCCAGAACTGATCAAAAGAAAGAGCATCAGGACAACGGTAGGCCACACAAATCTTTGTTGACTCGGCAAAAAGTGAGAGAGCTTGACTGAGAAGTTTTGATGCATCCTCCATATAGTCCTGATCTTGCACCATCAGACTACCATTTGTTTCGGTCAATGCAGAACTCTCTTAATGGAGTTAAAGTTGGCTTCAAGAGAAGCCTGTTTAAATTACTTGTCCCATTTTTTCGCCGAGAAACCAGAAAAGTTTTAAACTAATGGAATAATGTCACTAGCAGAAAAATAGCAAAAACTAACCGACCAAAATGGTACATATTTGGTTCATTAAAGTTCATTATGAATATAAAAAAAATTGAAGTTTGACTAGAAATGCGAAAAGACTTTTTCGACTACCCAATAACTTCCTCAGCCACGTCAGCGACCTCTACCCGCCATCGTTTTTGGAAAAGTTGAAGAATTTTTGCTACGAGTCTAGTACTGACACGCTTCATAATCAAAACATTAAACAAAATGTGTCGAATCGATCCGTAAACGATGTAGAGATTCTCTGCTATGTCTGTGATGCCAACACAACTATTTTCAAATAGTAATTCTCCAATATTTTCGATGACATTGTCATTATCATAAACAGAGGTGGAGGAACGAGTCGCAGGAGGCAAGTTTTCGTTGACTTCACGATCTTCACCGAATGCTTTGAGCCACGCATATACTATACTTGTGTTCGTGAGAGCTTATACTTACTCCTCAAAAGACTTCTGAAAATATTTCCAACGATTCCTTAGCCGTGACTCCATAAGAAACACAAAATAGCACTCTTCTGGATCATGACTGCCTTCTACTTGTATTATAACTGTCGATCCAAGTAATTTCTAATTTCTGCACTTATTTCTAAATATTCTCTACGCTCTTCGGCAGCATCTTTATTGATAATTTTGTAGTTGACTCTGACCGTTAAGATATGAACAGTATACATAGAATCAAAAATAATATGGTATTTGTAATATGAATCACAAGGACCATAAATATGATTTTGGTTGACAATTCGAATCTAGCACCAGCTGGTGGATTAAAGCTTCGCAAAGTTCAGCAAGATGCCCGAAGAGCATTACAAACTACTCGTACACGTGGGTAAATTGTTCAATTTGACGTCGACGCATCTCTCTCACATTATCTTCTCAAAAATGGCGACAGAAATTATCGAAATCGTTTCCATTACAAACCGGACATCATATAAAAATAGTGACCAAAATAAAATTAATCCCAAGCATTACTTTCATAGACATTTTTATATTTTTTACTAAAAATTGTCTTGCTAAAATATCATAACTTAAGGTTTATCATTACGAGGTATGACAATTAAGTAATGAGACTGATTCCATAAAAACCGTATATTTGAAAATTATTCTACAACTCTGCCATCCCCTTCAAAGTAGTCCTCTTGGGCAGCTATACAGCGATTCCAGCGCGTTTTCCATGCTTCGTAACATTTCCGGAACGCTTCGACTGGGATGTCTGCGAGTACCCTCGTCACGTCCGCCTGGATGTCCGCAATCGACTCAAAATGGGTTCCTTTGACCACCGATTTTGTTTTAGGAAACAAAAAAAAGTCACAGGGTGACATGTAGGGCGAATAAGGCGGATGTTGCAACACGGCTATCCCTTTAGAGGCCAAATACTAGGACACGCTGAGGGCGGTGTGGCACGGCACGTTGTCGTAATGAAGGATCCAGTTACGAGCGATGTCTGGGCGCACCCTGTTGACTCGTTTTCGCAATCTTTCGAGTACTTGGCAATAGTAGACTTGATTCACAGTTTTCCCCAGTGGACTGGGGGCGCGCGAAGACAACCATTGTGAGCTTTGGCGTTTGGTTTCCGGGTCTAAGAGCGCTACCACCATACACTCTTACAATTTTAGCGAACGTTTCCGAAGCTGTTTCACCCAATCTGGCGTAAAATTTTATCGCGACGCGTTGCTCTTGATTTCGTTTTTCCATTTTCGTGACGAGCACTTCAAACACACGTCTACTCAACTTGACGCAGCATTCGAACTAAACAAGCTAGAGCGATGGTACATATATCAATGGAGAGGGGAGGGATGGATGGGAAAAGAGAAAGGGAATTTCAAGGTCACATGTTTACTACAAGCGCGGTAATAAAATCAGTCTCATTACTTAATTGTCAAACCTCGTATATTAAGCATAATTGTATATTTTTACTAACAACCAGCAGAATATTTCCTATGCATAAATTTATATGTACATAGATTTCACTTATCAAGCATGCAACAAATACTCAAGCCTAAAATTCATACAATAAATAGTTGGAATATGCCTGCAAGCCGCGCTGCTTTGCTTGCTATTGTAACCGCACTTATTTGTAATCACTTAAGACTTCATATATAATCTTCACATGGATCCGATATCATTTCTCACCTACTCATATTCTTATTTCCCTCATTGGCTACTCCATCCAACAACACACGTAATACGCCACACTCGTTAAACAATCAACCAAATCGCTCACAGAGCCCAATACACCCGGCAAATTCATTGTCTGGTTCCGTAACGAGACCACACTGCTCGTGCTGTGGCAACCACCGTATCCCGCCGGCATTTACACCCATTACAAAGTATCCATTGAACCACCGGATGCGCTGGAAAGCGTGCTGTATGTGGAGAAGGAAGGCGAACCACCGGGTCCGGCGCAAGCGGCCTTCAAAGGACTTGTGCCCGGTCGTGCTTATAATATATCGGTACAAACAATGTCTGAAGATGAAATCTCCCCACCGACCACTGCACAATATCGCACTGTGCCGTTACGACCGCTTAATGTGACATTCGACAAGGATTACATCACGTCGAACTCGTTTCGCGTGCTGTGGGAAGCGCCAAAAGGCATTTCGGAGTTCGACAAATATCAAGTTTCATTGGCCGCTTCACGTCGACAATCAACTGTTTCACGAAATAATGATCCGATTGCTTACTTTGATTTTCGCGATATCACCGAACCGGGCAAGACATTCAATGTTATCGTGAAAACCGTTTCGGGTAAGGTGACCTCATGGCCCGCGGCTGGTGATGTCACATTGCGTCCGCTACCAGTGCATAATTTACGTTCGTTCAATGACGACAAGACAAATACGATGCGTATTACATGGGAGCCGGATCCAGCGAGCACACAGGATGAATACCGTATAGCGTAAGCTATTTGCAACTTGTAAAATATATTTTCAGCACTAATTACAAAATTTCTTGACACACAGTTATCATGAACTGGAGACGTTCAACGGCGACACGAGCACATTTACCGAAGAACGTACAAGCACTATACTGGAGAGTCTGCTACCCGGACGCAATTATTCGCTTTCCGTGCAGGCGGTCTCTAAGAAAATGGAATCGAATGAGACTACAATTTTCGTGGTGACACGTCCATCGTCACCCATCATTGAGGATCTAAAGAGCATACGCACAGGTCTAAATATAAGCTGGAAGAGTGATGTGAACTCCAAGCAGGAGATATATGAAGTACTGTATTCGCGCAACGGCACCTCTGAGGTGCGTACCATAGACACAAAGGACTCGCGTTTGGTCATCACCAATTTGCATGCTGGCGCCGGTTATGAGGTGAAGGTCTTCGCCGTCAGTCACGGTCAGAGAAGTGAACCGCACGCATATTTCCAAGCAGTGTGTAAGTATAAGCCAAATCTAACCTAACTTTTATCAAAATATTGATGAAAATGCAATTTACTTCTGCAAAACATACAGTTCCCAATCCACCACGCAACATGTCCATCGAAACCGTGCGCAGCAACTCTGTGTTAGTGCATTGGGCGCCACCTGAGAATAGTGATTTCACGGAGTACTCAATGCGGTATCGCACAGAGACTAAGGAGCAATGGATTAACTTACCCAGTGTGCGCGCCACTGAGGCAGACATTACCGATATGACTAAAGGTGAAAAGTACACTATACAAGTGAATACTGTCAGCTTCGGTGTGGAGAGTCCCAATCCACAAGAGGTCGTGTACACCGTACCACCGAATGAGGTGTCGAATATCATACCCTTGGTGGATTCACGCAACATTACATTGGAATGGCCGAAACCCGAGGGACGCGTCGAATCCTATATACTAAAGTGGTGGCCTACGGAAAATCCGAGCAAAGCTCAAACCAAAACAGTATCTGAGAATAAATCGGGTAAGCGCAAGGTTTAAACTTTATTATTTCTGATTTTAAGCTGCTAATATTTGCAACAGATGAGTCTTCCACCGTGCGTGTTTTGATTGGTGATCTGATGCCTGGTGTGCAGTACAAATTCGATATACAAACCACTTCATACGGCATCTTCTCACGCACCACACACCTCTCCACACGCACCATGCCGCTCATACAGTCGGAGGTGGTTGTTGTAAATGACAGACAAGAGGATGAACGCGACACCATTACACTCTCATACACACCAACACCACAGTCGTCTTCGAAATTCGATATCTACCGTTTCTCACTCGGTGATCCAGAGATTAAGGACAAAGAAAAGTTGGCCAACGATACGGATCGCAAAGTCACATTCACCGGCTTAATACCGGGCCGTCTATACAATATCACCGTTTGGACGGTAAGTGGCGGCGTATCCAGTCTACCCATACAACGTCAAGATCGTCTCTTCCCCGAACCGATAACTCAACTGCATGCCACCAACATAACAGACACTGAAATCTCGCTGAAATGGGACATACCGAAGGGCGAATATAATGACTTTGATGTACAATACTTAACCGCTGACAATATACTCGCACAAAATATTACCACACGCAATGAAATCACCATTGCCGATCTGCGACCACATCGCAACTACACATTCACCGTTGTCGTGCGTTCGGGCACCGAATCTTCGGTGTTGCGCAGCAGCTCTCCACTTTCGGCCAGCTTCAGCACGAACGAAGCTGTGCCAGGGCGTGTTGAACGTTTCCACCCGATCGATGTACAGCCGAGTGAAATCGTTTTCGAGTGGTTGCTGCCAACGAGTGAGGCTAACGGTGTTATACGCCAATTCTCCATCACGTACATGAATGTGAACAATGCCACCGAGATGCGTATACAACAATTCGAGTCTTCCGATGTCACTGGCACCATACGCAACCTGAAGCCGGGCGAAACGTACATTTTCAAAATACAAGCGAAAACATCGGTTGGCTACGGACCGGAACGCGAGTATAAGCAAACGATGCCAATTTTGGCACCGCCACGCCCAGCCACACAAGTGGTGCCCACCGAAGTGTATCGCAGCTCGCAGACAATACAGATACGTTTCCGTAAAAACTATTTCTCCGACCAAAATGGACCGGTAAGTATAATTAATATAGATATTGGGCAGTTTGAGAGCTTACGAAGGAAGTCATCTGCTTACAGAAGCCACAATAAAAGCTATAAACTTTATTATTCTTGGAAGACGTAGATATTACAGTATCATTAACATAATTTTTCGTTGTTTTCTTTCAAGGTTCGCTGGTATACCATCATTGTCGCCGAAGATGACGCTAAAAATGCTTCAGGTCTGGAGATGCCAAGCTGGCATGACGTGCAATCGTATAGTGTATGGCTGCCATATCAGGCAATCGATCCGTATTATCCCTTCGAAAATCGTTCGGTAGAGGACTTCACTATCGGCACAGAAAATTGTGATAACCGAAAGATAGGTTACTGCAATGGACCGTTAAAATCGGGCACTACATATCGCGTGAAAGTCCGAGCCTTCACAGCGCCTGACAAATTTACAGACACAGCCTACAGCTTCCCCATACAAACAGGTGAGTGAGGAAGAAGTAATTTAATACTCAAAATTTTAAGTTCCTTAAAATGTTTATTATTATTAATTTTTTATTATAAAATTATAAATTCAAATTTGCTTAAAACTATACGCTTTACTCTATATTATGTCTTACACAAAAATCTTTGTAAAGATCTACTTATTTCGCCTGGTAAGTATATGAGTGATATACCCGCAAATAATACCGTTATTTATTACTCACTTAAAATAATTGAAAACCCACTAACTACAACTCTATTTTCCACACATAACAGATCAAGACAACACTTCGTTGATCGTCGCCATCACCGTGCCACTAACCATAATCTTCGTGCTGCTCATCACTTTATTCGTTTTTAAGCGTCGTCGCAACAGTTGCCGCAAGGCCACGAAAGACTCGCGTGCCAACGATAACATGTCGCTGCCCGATAGTGTAATCGAGCAGAATCGTCCGATACTGATCAAGAATTTCGCCGAACACTATCGTCTCATGTCGGCCGATTCGGATTTCCGTTTCAGTGAGGAATTCGAAGAGCTGAAGCATGTGGGTCGTGATCAGTCGTGCACATTTGCTGACCTACCTTGCAATCGTCCTAAAAATCGTTTCACCAACATTCTGCCCTACGATCATTCGCGCTTCAAACTGCAGCCGGTCGATGATGATGAGGGCTCCGATTATATAAATGCCAACTATGTGCCGGGTCATAACTCGCCGCGTGAATTCATTGTGACGCAGGGTCCGCTGCATTCGACACGCGACGATTTCTGGCGTATGTGTTGGGAGAGTAATTCACGTGCCATTGTGATGTTGACGCGCTGCTTCGAGAAGGGGCGTGAGAAATGTGATCAGTATTGGCCAAACGATACGGTGCCCGTCTTCTATGGCGACATCAAAGTGCAAATCTTGAATGACAGTCACTATGCGGACTGGGTAATGACGGAGTTCATGCTGTGCAGGGTATATATTTTTGTAATTAAATATAGGCAACGCATTTTGCATTACATATTTGCTTTTTATTGCAAACAGGGCAGCGAACAGCGCATTATGCGTCACTTCCATTTCACCACTTGGCCGGACTTCGGTGTGCCAAATCCACCACAGACGTTGGTGCGCTTCGTGCGCGCTTTCCGCGATCGTATCGGCTCCGAGCAACGTCCAATCGTCGTGCATTGCAGCGCTGGCGTAGGCCGCTCCGGCACATTTATAACGCTCGATCGCATTCTGCAGCAGATAAAGACTTCGGATTTTGTCGATATTTTCGGCATTGTCTATGCCATGCGTAAAGGTATTTGAATTTTGTGTTATAGATTTGGTTGTAAGCTTGTTGCTAAGCTTGTTTTCTGTTTTTGTAGAGCGCGTTTGGATGGTGCAAACCGAACAGCAGTACATCTGCATTCATCAGTGTTTGCTGGCTGTGCTTGAGGGTAAAGAGAATATTGTAGGTCCTGCGAGAGAAATTCACGATAATGAGGGTTACGAAGGTGAGTTCTTTTTTCGATATTTATTGGCTTTTTATGTAATTTAAACTAACCAGCTTTAAAATGTTAATATTTAAATATTTATTTTTTCGGTTTTGGAGTTTTTTTTTGGCGAAAAATGTAAAAGTGTTTGGATCTAATGAGTTAAAAAGTATTAGACTAATTTTTGCTTACCGACTAATTGAAGGTTTCAACGTTGAACTTTCATAGTTATTATACAAATCATAGTCATTCATAAAAACGGCGTTCCTGAAATTTCATTTTCACATTTAAAACTGCGAATGTTTCTACTCTGAATTCAGAAGAGCTTTGTGGGGAAAAATTCTTTCCATTCTTAGAAGTTTTTTCTTTCAGTTTTTAAGATATCGAGCTGAAATTTTGCACACGTCCTTTTTAACCCAAAATTCTGCTCATTTGTCGGAATCATCGATATCGGACCACTATAGCATATAACTGTCATACAACTTGTCGATCAAAATCAAGATAAATACCTTTTTACCACCTTTTATGCTATAAAAAATGCAACCGTGAAGTCTATTATAGATTCGGTGAAGCCGAGGTTAACGTTTCCCGTTGATGAAATGATTACCAAAAATTTAGACTGCGTCACACTCTATCGTAGAACAGATCACTTTCACATTTTTCGCCAATTTTTCACTAACAAATTATGTAAACACTTATTTTTGACGTCAAGACGTCCAAGCAGCTAAGAAGGTGTTGGGTTATTCGCTGTAACTAACAAAAAATACGAAAATTTCTTCTCTTTTACAACTGCGAAACGTGGAACACAAACCAAACGTTAAACACCCCTTCCAACCATGAATTCGCATAAATTTACCTAAAAACTCACACACTCACACACACACATGTGTTACATGAACACACACAAATGCTTTCATTTGCACACTTCATTGGTCGCAACGATGACACTGCAGAGCAACAACAACAGCTGGATGAGAACGGCGAGGTGATTGCAACTATTGAAGGACACGAATTGCAGCCGGAAGAGGCGGAGGAAATCGATAATGAGAACGCCGCCATCATACATGACGATCAACAGCCATTAACCGGTTTCGGCGGCGCGGCACACAGCGCCTCAATGACATCGTCCTTCAATGGTGGCGCTCATATGTACACCGATAGCAACGCCGTGGACAGATGACATTCGATTAGCCAAAACGATAATAACAACTCTGTGGTTATCGTTTTGGTGGATAATAAACCCAGCTCGATGATCTGTAAAGAGGGTGCCATCGATGTGATCAGCATCGGCGGCAATGTGGTGCACAACAGCAATACGCTCGGTGGTAGCGTTGCGGGAAATCATCATAATACAAACGGTGGCAACAACTCAATGAACGGCCACCACACGCTGCAACACCGACGCAAGTCACAACTGATTACATTCAGCGCGTCATCCTGTGATATTAAGAACAGTCTCAGTCATGAGATTATACTGGTCAATAGCAATGGCGGCAACAGTGCGAACAATGGCGGCAGCGTTGGCGTTGGTGGTGTTGGCCACGGGCCACGTGGCAGCATAGTCGGCAGTATTAGCAATAGCAGCGCTGTTGTCATTGGCAATGGCAGCTCGGGTAGTGGCAGCGCCGGTGGCGGTAATGCGCGCCTGAGCTTTGCCGAGGAGGATATAATGATTGTTGCTAATGGTAGTGCTGGCGGCGGTGGTGGCTCAGCTTCAGTTTCCGGCGGCTCGGGTAGCGGTGGCTCCGGTTCGGGTAATGATGGTGACCTCGACGATGATGTCTTCCGACGCCGTTCGCTCGATGTCGACGAGGATGATGAAGATGAAGACGTGGAGGAGGAGGATGATGGCCTCTTCGACGATGTCTATGGCACGCACATTGATGTGGCACATAATGCCAATGACGACAGTGGTGGCGGCAGCTATGAGGATTCACATGCCATGCACAGCTCGTTGGCGGGCAGTAACCGCAATAGTTTGGAGAAGGACGATGATGACATCGAGGCGGATGTGATTAGCACAGATGTCAGCTGCTATGATCAGTTGTTGGGCACAAGTTGTAATACGCGCAATGACGAGGACGAGATAGCGACACTGGTTGGTGAAGGCGAAAGCTATACGAAACTCTGTAAAACTGGTGTTAAGGGCACAACTACATTGAATGGTGTGGGTAGTGGTGGTGTTGGTGAGAACGGTGGCATCATATACGCCAATCCGTTTTTGGGTTTGTAGCATATTTGATTGAATCAGTTGTTTTAGTGTTTGTTTACTAAAGTTTGTTTGTTTTTGTATATGTAGATTTGTAATTGCTTTTTTGTTTCATATTTAGCTTTTTTATTTGATTTATTTTCATATGCCGTTATATTATTGCACAATTTTTTGTAACTTAAGATTGCATATTATTAGAAAAATCATTAGTTAAAATAACTTTTTTTATAAAAAAAAAAATTTTTGTACTTTTGCATAATTAGACCAGATTTGAAACCAAAAATAATAATAGAATGAAACTCATTCGTAAAGGAAGAGAATATAAAAAAATTAAGAGAAAAATAATTTGGGGGTCGGGAAATGTAAGAGAGGGTGTGCTTCAGTTTTTAACGGTTGATCTCATTTTCCGAATTCTTAACAAATAAAAGTAAAAATTGTTAGGTAATAAAAAGATATACAACTTTGAGTTAAATTATTTTTAACATAACCTCAAAATTTATGTGAAAATTTTAAATAACAAAATTTTTTTTTATTTTCCAAAAATGTTTTTCCTCTCCCCAAAAAAGGGGTAAACTGATCTTTTTATGTACCAAAAGTACCGTAATATTTTCAGTTAAAATATTTGTTTGTTTCTTTTTTATTTTCACTTAATATCGGAAAAAGATTCTAATTTTCAACTGAAAATTCTCTCCACGAAATATCAGAGTTCTGGGCTGTGAAGCGAATTTCTTCGATCGAAACGGTTGTTTTAACACCTAAAATCCCCCCTTGCTTACGCTCCCGCACTGAAAAGATGAATATATATGTTAACTATATCCATTGCCACGCCCACAAAACCGTTTTTTATGCTTTCCTTACTTGTTTATTATTTTCTTGGACTTTGAAAAAAAGTTCACCTAGCTAAATAAAAATTGTTGAGTTATGTGACTAAAGTTCAAACAATTTAGAATATTCCAGTAATCATTAGGTGTATTAAGGGGCTCACACACTGCGACATGTTTCAAGCATACACAGAAAAAAAACATATTTTTTAGTTATACGAGATCTCCGACGGCGCTACAAACAGCTCCTCCCCTGCTGAAATGATTCCGGTCTTCTCCCTGTATGATAACTAAAAATAGTCGTTAACCTAGAAGGCTTCTCACAGTGGCCTACATTAAGAGATTACATGGGTTTTCTCGGGTAAAAAACAGCATTTTTCAACAATTTATTTTTCATATAATTTCTTTTTCATATAAATTAAATTTTTTATTAGATTTTTTTATTGTTCCAAATATATACTATTAAAAAAATCTGAAATTTTTGGAAAAAAGATTTCAAACTCGACCATTGCGACGCCATTTCCGGTGACCCCACGAAAAACATGCGCCCTTGTTGGCACGATAACTCATTACAGGTTCATCTAAAATGAACAAAATACATGTTTTAGTTAAAAACTGAATCTTGAACTTGGACGAAGAAAAAAAGTGTGAAAATTTTATTTTTAGCATATATTTAAAAAAAAAATTAAAATTTCAGTGAAAATTTCCGGACATTTTTTTTTTCAAATAATTGGGAACGAAAAAAATCCTTCATCCAAGTCTTTAAGAATTGTATCTCAAAAACTTGTATAAAATTTCATGAAAATCGGTTTAGAAGTTCTCGAGAAATCTTGTCAATCGACTTCAAAAACATAGTTTCGAAAGAAATGCGTTTAAAGACTTAACCTAGCCTCGAGCGCACAAGTTCTCAAGGCTGTACCTCCGAAACTATTATTCGGATCATCTTTTAGATTTAGTACAATAATTTAGGGTGCTGTAAAATTTAAATTAAATTAAAAAAAAATTTATTTTTTGAAGCCCGGAAACCCATATAACAACTTAACATAAAAGACCTCGTACAATGACCTACTATCAAACAAAAATGAAAAAACGACGTTTTAAAAAAAGTTGAATTTTACCCAAAATATTGGTTGTTTTTGGTTCATCAAAATTCGATTTTGAAAAAAAAACATCGATTTTTTTCAAAATTCCACAGTTGGTGTGCTTTTTAACACACAATACAAAATTTGTTATAAATATAGGTTAGGTTCAGTTTAGTTAAACAATATTACTGTTTTTTTTTTTTATAAAATATGTGTAGCCTAATGTAAAGTATTTTAAAATGGTAAATTTGTTTTTATAACTTTACAGTTATCATTTAAAAAAATTATATATGTATGTATGTATATAGATGTAGTTTCATTGTGAATACCCCTAATTGGCAAATTTTAATTTAAAAAAAATGTTTTTTTAATTCCCAACTAACATTTATTAAAAAAAATGTACGCATGCTTAACTGTAATAACACAAAACATATATTTTTAACAAATATGTATTTCGGCAAATTTATAATATTTTAAAATGCTCTCATTTCTCCCTTACAGATGACGAAGGCATCGCGGAATCGGGAATGTAAAAAATACTAACTAAAGTCAAATTAAATACTTTAAACTATTTTTAGAGCTGAACAAATGAAAATATGACGCTTTACGACCTAAATTGATCGATAAGAGTATGCAATATTGAGCAAATAACATATATTTTAGCAAACTAACGGTCACGCACCGTTAGAGGCTCGAATGTGGCAGAGCAACTCAAAGTGAATGGATATCAATATTGAAGAATAAATTAGAAGCGTACTAATTTACATAAGAGATAAACATACACACATATAATATATATATATATATATATATATATACAATATATAGGGAACAGACGGACAACAGTTAAAGTACTCGTACTGCTAAGAATTACAAAAACAACAAAACAATGATGGAACATTGTGGCAGTAAACGTAAAAGAAGAATCTCGCCAACAAAGGAACAAATATTTAAAAAATATTTATACTTAAAAAACAACAACAACAACTTAATTAAATAATTAATTAGTGAATCTGCGAAGTAAAGCAATGTGTAAAGTTTTTTTACATCAAATGTATAATATAATAAATACTAAACAATAATGCTATACTTATACATATATTATGCATAATTAAGTGTGCAATTAAAACTAACAAAAATATTGCATTTGTCTAAGTGAATGTAGCGTTAGCAAACGGATAATTGGCAGCAACAAACGAATTTTTGATTTTTTTTGTTTTTTTTTAATGAACTTTTTTTTTAAACCATAAACACTGTTTAGCAGCAATTTTTTTGATTAATTTTAATTTTTTTATAATTAATTTTAATTTTTTTTAAATTAATTTTAATTTTTTTTTGATTAATTTTATTTTTTTATAATTAATTTTATTTTTTATAATTAATTTTATTTTTTTTTAATTTTTAAATTTTTAAACACTGTTTAGCAGCAATTTTATTTAATTAAGTTTATTTTTTTTAATTAATTTTATTTTTTTATAATTAATTTTAATTTCTTTTAATTAATTTTAATTTTTTTTAATTAATTTTATTTTTTTATAATTAATTTTATTTTTTTATAATTAATTTTATTTTTTTAATTTTTATTTGTTTTTAAATTAATTTTAATTTTTTTTTTTGAACTATTATAACCTTAATTTATTTTTATTAATTTTGATTTTTTTCATGGCGCACAAATGTGAAGTGTTTATTGCATTTTATTAATTTTAATATTTTTTTTTTGTTTTTGCATGCCTAAAGATATTTGTACAAGCGCAATGTTGAGCTATTAACTAATGTGGCAAATTTATAAATATGTATATGTAAATGCTTGTAATGGTATATGTAAATCTTCTTATTGTATGAAAGTTAGGCAATATGTATTTTATATAAAACATTTTTTTTAATGTATTGTATGTATATTTAAAAGTTTTGTAAATGTATTTGTAAAAAATGAAGTAAACAAAACTGAATATTTTCAAAAAGAGCCAAGAACAAGTTACAATAGATTTATATTTTATGTTGACATTAATTTAAATTTATCAAAGTTTAATTTTTTTAACAATGTGCAGTGTTAAGTATGAAAAATTTATGTTTTTCCATTGTAAACAAACCGAAATAAAATATGGACCACAAAATTTATAATTTGTTTTTTTATTTCTTATTTGCGTACAAACATGAAAGTTTAAGGTAATTTTTTTTATTTAAATTACAATATTTTTCGATTCAACAAACCTTTATTTTTTAATTCTAATGTATTAGAAATATATTATTTTTTGTAACGAAATTTTTATATTATTATATACTTTTGTATTATTATTATTTTTAATGATTTTTTTAATAAAACTTTGTGTGCTTAAATCAACTTTTTATCTCCTAAAATGCAAAATAACGTAACATCACTTTTCATACTTGCAAGTTTACAGGCGAACTAAAAGCAATATAATAAAAACCACTCATATTGAAACAAAATTTGAGTTTCGCTTATAAAATGATTACATATTGGCTATATCTGACAGCGATATCTGAAAATTTTATGCTACATCTATGGAATATGACGTAATGAATCATATAATCAGCAATTTCGATTCTTTTGATGATACGTTGTTTTGCATTTTGGGTGACGTTATGAAGCCTCACAACTGAAGAGGTTATATCCACTTGTAAATTTCAAAACATTGATTTATTTTTTGCTTATAGAATAAGCGATCAAATTGAAAGGTGAATTTTGCCCATTTCATTTCCTTCAAAGTAATCCCTTCCCGCAGCAATACACTTATGCCATCGAATTTTCCAGTCATCGTAGCGCTTGGATAAAACCTAAGTCGTGCTGGCCATCAGAGCCTTCTTCGATTAAGCTTTTATATTCTCAGTTGAGTCAGAACGATGTCTTCGGAGTGGTCCTGTGAATTTGCTGAATAGCCAGAAGTTACACGAAGGTAAATCAGGCGAATGTGGTTCCGGTGTGCTGTGTGGTGGTTGCGGCACGATATTGGTTGAAAATGTGACGAAATGATCACGAAAAACCAATGCGGTGTGAGATGGCGCACTATCGCACTTCTTTGTTCAATAAATTCAGACATAGTAAAAATCGAAGAACTCACTTTTAGAGCCCCACAAAGCGACGCGTATCTCAAGTACCAATGAATATTTTGACTTGATTTAGCATAGATGTCATTAACAGTACTGCCAACTTACAGAAAAAGTAATTTACCCACTCGAAAAACACGCGAAGTATAAATTAAAAATTCACCTTACAATTTGATCACAATTCTCTTCCAAAAGTTTAAGCGCGTTTTTATAGAATCGAAGATTTATTCACACGAACTTCCAAGATATATGTACTATATTTGTCAATACAGTACAAGTACAGTTCGAAGTAATTTTTTATAAAGTAATTTCGAGTTTTTAATACACTTTGAGGCAAAAATTAAGAAGAAGAAACCGATTTTTAAGCAGAAATGTCTTATTCACCGCCAGACTGCTTCTTTTTTGTATTTTTCTAGGAGATCGGCTACGATAACAACGGAATACCAATTTTTTCAAATAAAATCATGAATAATTGAAGTACAGTAAATTCACTAAAAGTACATTATTTTTCTTTTTTTATTAAATAAAATGTCCCTTAAAATAAAATTTACAAAAAATTACTATTTTTTGGCTTGCAAGTCGATAGAACCCCTCAGTACCGTTATTCAAAAGATGTATTTTACAAAGCAACCCATAATAAAAGTAAAATAAAAACAAACGAAGTGTTCCTCAACTTTATTTTAGGTTATTATAAAAAATGTAGGAAAAAATGTTATTTTTTTATTTTTAATCCGAATTGAATAAATAATATTTTACATTTCTTTTAGTAAAATTTTATAGATTTCTTTTAGTAAAATATTATTTATTCAATTTGGATTAAAAGTAAAAAAAAAAAAAAATATTTTTTCCTACATTTTTTATAATTTTTTTTTTATAATTTTTAATATTTTATTTTTTACAGATATTTTTTTTTTTAATTTTTTAAATCTTTTTTTAATATTATTTTTTTTAGAGATATTTTTATTCAATTTGGGTTAAAAGTAAAAAAAAACATTTTTTAATATTTTTTAACAATTCTGAATCAATTTTTTGACATTTTTTAATATTTGTTCTCTTACATTTTTTATATTTGTTTACATTTTTTAATTTTTTTTTTAATTTAAAAAAATGTTAAAAAATTAAAAAAAATATGAAGGATACATATATATGTACATATGTATATTAATATTAAAAAAAAAATTAAAAAAAATTCATATTTTTTTTTTAATTTCATTTTTTTTTTTAATTTTTTAACATTTTTTTTAAATTTTTTTATTATTTTCCTAAATTTTTTATTATTTTTTACATTGTTCTAAAAGTTTTGTGTCATTTTTTAAAATTTTTTTAGTTGAACTTTTCTAACTCGAATCACCGTAATTCACAAACCATAACTATTCGAGTTATGGAAGAAAATTTGTTTGAAATTCGACTTCTATTGTCAATTCAAGAGTTCGAGTTATGAAGAACTTCGAATTATAGAAGTTCGAGTTATGGAAGTTCAACAGTATTGTTTTTTTTTTCATTTTTAATAATTTTTTAACATATTTTTATATATTTTTCACGTTTTTTAGTATTTTTTCAAACTTTTTTAATTTTTTCTCCATTTTTAATATTTTTTTTTAATTTTTTATTATTATTTTTTTAATTTTTATAATACATTTCAATATATTTTTTCACATTGTTGCATACTATTTTTAATTTTTAATTTTTTTAATTTTTTAGTATTTTTTTTTTTAATTTTTAATTTTTTTTTAATTTTTATTTTTTATTTTTTTTTAATTTCTTATTTTTTTAATTTCTTATTTTTTTTCATTTCCTATTTTTTTTTAATTTTTTAGTACTTTTTCATATTTTTTAATTATTAAATATATATTTTTTTTAATTTTTTCACATGTTTAAATTTTTTTTCATATTAAATTGTATAGTTTTTTAAACACAAATACACATGTGCCTATTTTACTCACATATTTAAACAAAAACATGCAAATTTTTATAAATCTTGATTTACCTCTGTTTTTATTTAAATTATATTTTTCTTAACAAATTTCATAATACTGGCTATAAAGAAGATTTTAAGGACTTTTGTATGTATGTATGTTTTCATTGGTAACTGCATTTCCCAACGAAAAGAAAAGGTGCGCGACAATATAAAATTCTAAACTAACATGAAAGGGCTAATGAGACATACATACAATTCAAAAATATACACAAACATAACTTAAAAAATTATACAAGGGTGACAAATAATTAAGAAATAATCTGATATTATCTGTTCAATGAACAGTTGAATGTTATACCGATTATAAAAAAGCAAATAAATTATTTATGGCATTAAAAAAATTATCTGAAAACAATACAGCACAATGAAACCCATGAAATTCCATTAGGATGTAAGCAATGATGAAGTTAAACAAAAGAGTTAATTTTTTCATAGAATTCTTCGATTCGATGAACATTTTTCCTTAATTTTTTTTTCTTATATTCAATTCATTGAGTGAATGCACACAGACATACATATGTTAACCACATTCATATATGTATGTACATAAAAAATTTAATAAGAAACTGAAAACCTTTTCCTTCCATAAATTCCAAGTCTAAAAACTAGAATAATCAACAAGGTGACAACCAATCCCACTGGAGCAACTGTAACCCACATATAAAATTTGTAATTAATTCAAAACATTTACAATGAAATGACAGCTGCAAATGTGAAGATAGGAAAATCAAAGATTAAAGTACATAAATTGAATATGTACATACATACATATGTGTGCGTATGAAATGACGTAGAGAGTTATTTATGTTTAGAGAGAGTAGTGAAATGAACAATTTGGTGCCAAAATAAAATGCAATGTACCGTTAGCGCTTAAAATACAGCATAAACGTCATAGAAAACAAAACTTTAAATTTGTAAGAGCATACATACAAACATAACCTCTAATCCTTTGGAGACCACAAGTAAAAAGGTAACAATGAAACATCAGATTTGATGCATATAGTGATGAAATAAAGTTCGCCAACTTTTTAAGAATAATTAAAGTGTTCACAAGTTTTTTAAAAGTTTTTTAAAAAGTGATTGTGATTTCCAGTATCCTTATATTCTAAATACTTTACCTAGGAAGTGTATTATAGGGACTATACCACTTGCAAGTCAGAAAAAATGCGGTTTTTTGTGATTTTTCTTAAGAGGCATTTTATAAGATAATCCATTTTGAGGTTGAGTTGTGAATGACTGGCGCATGATACTCGTGATGTTTTGCTCCAGGGTCTGAATCAAAACGGGATTGTCCACATAGACTTTAGACTTTACATATCCGCACTGGAAAAATTCTAACGGCGTGATATCACACGATCTTAGTGGCCAATCGACCGACCTAAAACATAAAATTATCTGTTCGCCGAAGTGTTCTCTTAATAAATTCATTAATTGATGCGATGTGTAGGGGCTAGCTTGTTGAAACCAAAAGTCGTCAAGATCACAAGCTTCAATTTCAGGCATCAAATAGTCGGTTATAATAGCGCGATAAGGGTCGCCATTGACGGTTACGTCCTCACCGGTATCATATTTGTAGAAATATAGACTGAGGACAAAAATTGTTTCGAAAATGTCGGATGTTCTTGGAACTTTTCAAGAGCCCATTGAGATAAGTGATGTCGCTTACAAAGGTCGAGCGGCTTCAGTGGATCTAACCTCTTAAGCAGTTGAGGAATAGGTTCTTTGCAAATAGTTATATTTGTACAAATTAAATCAAAATAGGTATCAGAGAAGGTGTCTTTCCACAGAGCACATATATTGAGAGAGCTAGAGTCCAAGGTCTTTTTCTGCGCGGATGGTCATTTGACTTGGGTAACAATATTTTTCAGAAGCTATAATGTAACGGTGCTTACGTACCTACCATATTTGGATATGGACGTGATGCGCATGACGTATGCCCGCATTATATCACAGAATATGGTTGCAATTTCACGGTTACGAACCTAGAAAGTCGGAAATCAGAACAGCCGCTGTTATATCATATAACAGAATTGTTTTTTCTTGAAAATTTCGCAGAAAAATTGTTACCACCTATTTCAGCCTCAACCTAACCCATGTACACCCGAGGTCGCTTATATGAAAAATGTATAAAAATTTATTTGTGGTCTCAACAAACTTGCCATAAGCATACCATATATTTGAAAACACTTCCCGACTGCAAACATATGCAAAAACTATAGACCAAAAACTCGAAAAGTAGTGTTCGACTCGGCCCACAAACACAACTCAGCGAATATAAATGCCAAAACGACTGAAGCATCCCTAAACTTATACTCCCCACAGCCTGAAGAAGCTGAGCACCAGCTTGTAAGCGCTATTAGACTGCAACTGCTCAGCTGTGCTTGAATGTAGCATATCTCTTGTTCACAACAAATGTAGAATATCGAAGAAGTCCCGGAGGAAAACGCATTTTATAGACCAACTGCCAACGTTTATCTGTTCTGTAGATGTGTGTATGTATAACTCGTTGGTTTAATGAGGAATAGTAGTTACTACTTTATAGTAAATGCTCACTATGTTTTAAGCAAAAGTACTGAACGTTAGAAAATGCTTTTTTTCACTAACAACAAAAAAAATTAATTGTAAATACAAATTTATATGTCCTTTTAGCTATTATATATATATACAATAGAGTATCAAAAGTGAATGTTTCATTTTTGATAATTATATGTTTAAAGCAGATATGTAATCGCATATTATATAAAGTTTAAGATGTAATGAACTTTTTTATTTTTTTATTTAATTTATATAAATGTAATTATTTATATATATATTTAGTATACGTTTAGCAAAAGATATTTAAACAATATTATAAAGGAATAAAAAGTAATAACCACAGTAAAGCGAACTTTTTTTCTTGTTAACTAAGCTTAGACATAAATTGCTTGGCGGGAGCCAGAACGTGATGACATTATTGCATAATTGTCAAATGAGATATAAATATTATTGAACAATTCAGTTGAAGCTGTCGCCACGCTTGCCATGCCGCCATCGAGTATATACTGTTATGAGGAGACAGGAAGTTATTATCAATTTCTATATACACCAAGCCCTTGGGAGAGTCCGAGGCACGTATATACGTTAACGGATTTCACAAAATATATAAAAAGAAAATAAATTTTGATCGGAAATTATACCTTTGTCTTTGAAAATAATTCGTGTCAAATTTCGTGAAGATAATACTTCAAACAAAAAAGTTTTCCATATAAGAACTTGATTTTGATCGGTCAGTTTACATGACAGCTTTATGCTATAGTGGCCCGATCTGAACAATTTGTTCGGAAATTATACCTTTGCCTTTGAAAATAA
Organism: Bactrocera zonata; assembly: GCA_037783105.1. NCBI lineage: Eukaryota > Metazoa > Arthropoda > Insecta > Diptera > Tephritidae > Bactrocera > Bactrocera zonata. The sequence goes on from JBAWJQ010003699.1 coordinate 316,453, forward strand.
TCCATGTCAAACTTCGTGAAGATATTACTTCAAGCAAAAAAGTTGTCCATACAAGAATTTTAATTTGAATAGTTTAGTTTGTATGGCAGCTATATGCTATAGTGAGCCGATCTGAACAAATTCTTCGGAGATTACACTATTGCTTTAGACAATAACTCATGACAAATTTCATGAAGATATCGGCTCAAATAAAAAAGTTTTCCATAGAAGAACTTGATTTTGAACGATCAGTTTATAAGGCAGCTATAAGCTATAGTGATCCGATCTGAATAATTTATTCGGAAAGTGTACCATTGCCTTTGAAAATAATTTATGCCAAATTTCGTGAAAATATTACTTCAAACAAAAAAGTTTTCCATACAAGAACTTGATTTTAATCATTGAGTTTATATGAAAGCTACATATGAAAGATTTATTGGGGTGATAAGGACGTGTGCAAAATTTCAGATCGATATCTCAAGACTTGAGGCACTAATTTGCGTATATACAGACGGACGAAAGGACTGATAAAAAAAAAAGTTAAATCGACTCAGCTCGTCACTCTGATCAGTTTTATATACATTTTATAGGGTCTCCAACTGTCGCTGGGTGTAACAAACTTCATGACAAACTTATATACCCTGTTCAGGGTATAATAAACGTTTTCTATGCAATTATTGATGTAACGGTTGCCGCCATGAGCAAACCCCACGCCTCGACTCAAGAAGTCGTTGGTTAATTGGAAATCAGTATGTTCGGTTCGATGGTGTGCAAGATATTGAAGCCCTTATGCAAGATGCAGACGCGCAACACACCGCACTCCACTAAAAATTTTGAGAACTGAAAGGAAACCGTGCTGTAGTACCGTACATTAGAGGGCAAAATTTAAAAGAGCTTACCTGCACGGCGTGTTCGTGTGTATTGCTAATGCATATGACGATGCGACCGTGCATTAGTTCCTCCAATTGCGGCACACCTAGCGCATCCAGACGCGGTTCTGACAATTGTGCAGCGACAAATGGCACATTAAGGCTATGTGGCACGCGCACATGTGAATACTCTACGGCGCTGCGCAAATCCAGCGCACACATGTCGGTGGACGCGTGATGCAGGAGATTCGTGAAGTCTTTGGCGCTGATACGCGGACACATCTCGGCTTGCAGGTGCGCCAGCGTAACGTCGGTTGTAATATCCTGAAAAAAATAAAAAATAAAAAATAAAAAATAAAAATTAAAAAAAAAATTAAAATAAAAACAAATAAATAACAAAAAAAATAGAAGCAAAATTAAAAAATAAAAAATTAATTAAAGAAAATAGAAATTATAAAAAAAATAAATAAAAAAATTTAAAAACAAAAATAAATAAAAAAAATAGAACCAAAAATTAAAAAAAAATTTAGTTATAAATAATTTAAAAAAAATTAATTAAAAAAAATATAAAAAAAAATTTGGAATTTAAAAAAAAATAAAATAAATTTAAAAAAAAATTTAAATATTTTAAGTTTTTAAAGTTAAAAAACAAAAAAAAACGAAACAAAAAATAATAAATAACAAAAAAAATGCAACAAAAATGAGTAAGTATAAATTTGTTTTCTTTTTCGTGTTCATCTTACAAATTCTGTTAGAGGTTCCTCGCGTAGCACATGCAGACGATGTGAAACACTCTTCGGTGTGCATTCGTACATCTTTTGTGATTCTAAGACACAATTCTCCATTACGATATCCGGTAAATCGGAAAAGAGTAAAATGCATTCGTTAAAGCCAGAGCTGAGCAGCGTGCTCTTTAGCTGTTTTAGTATAGAGATGCCGATGAATAGCGGATATGAGCTATCACCCAGCATGAGCTTGTCCCAGAGGTGCATAATCTTGTGCAGCGGGAAAACGTCTGCAACGATAAGAAATATTCAAAAAGAAAGAAAATAGGAGGACAAACAAACTTACGTGAAAACATAGTGAGAAACCAAGGTATAGCGAATAGCTCCGGTATAAAATTGATGCTTGATAAATGCTTAGCCAAAATTGGTTCATGGAATGCTGTGAGTTGGGAAAATTTGCACAGATATTCTTTAATAATCGCCGAATTGTCTCTAAGGAAAAACCACTGAAGATATTTCGGTATAAATTTGTATAGACTGAGGAACGCCAACTCTAGAGAGGATTAACAAAATAAATTTTTAATTATTGAACTACAAAAAAAGCGCTAGCAGTCACCTTCATTATTAAAGTTGAGATATAAAAATGGTGCCGTCAGTGAGTCCAAGCCCTGCCAATACACATATTGGGGATGAGCAGTCACCCAGGCTTTTAAAAGCCGTTTCAGCTTGCAGTGACCCACCGGCGACGATAGTAACTCATCATATTGATGACAGCGAGGTATGTCCACTTCGATCTGTTTATAAGTAATTCAATTAAAACATATAATATTAAACATTTTGACACACTCACCTGACGATCGGTGGAAGTCGGCGTAAACTTGTCGATTTTCTCATAACTGCCAATCGGTATTACATCGAGCAGGCAAGCCCAAATGGGACCACGCAAATATGGTGGTATATCTTTGGCAGCCTCCTTGCGTATCATGTCACTCGTATAAGGATAACCCTATAATGGAAATATTGAAATTGTAGCTACAATCACTACCTACACATATTTACACCGATTACCTTAAGTAATCTCGAGAAAAGTCGCACACGATAAAATTGATATTCAATATCTTTTTCACGTATAACCAGCGGCAATTGTGCCATACTAGCGCCGAAATTGTGTGGAAACTTCGGTGAATGTATTAGGGGAAAATATGCCATGGCTGGTAGATTGCATAGCTTTTCAAAGAGATTATTCAATTTTAGTGGCACCACGCGATCGTCCATGAGATAGCTCTGACTGCGTTTTGGTCCGACAATTGCGCCATTGAGGCAAACTATTTGCGGTATGGCTAATATTGGCGCTTCGCTGCGAATGAGGCCTTCTTTTTTCAATTCACTCTGGACATCGCCGCCAGCTAATTGCCACCAATAGTAAATCTGTTCAAGTGGGCAACGCAGTAGTAAAATGCTGGATTTGGGTGGTTCAGTATATGCGTATGTAGTGACATCTTTTGAAAAATATGGATGTGACAAAAGTTCCGTTGGCAGTGGGCGTTTTGATGGTGCAACATTTAAGCAGCTTTCAACCAAAGCACGCAATTCTCCGTTAATTTGCGCATACCGTTCCAGACAGTTGTGTTCCCGTGCGATTTTTTCAAATACATTTTCTACTTGCAAAAATGAAAGTATTTTACGCGTTATATTCGAGATTTTCATGCCAGACCAAAAGGTTTTCTGAAGTAGGAGTTCAGCCACAATCATGCCCAGAGACCAAATATCGCTTTTTATGTTATTTTTCGCACCAAGAAATCTTTCCGGAGGCATGTAACGAACATTTCTGTCGATTTATAAAATTGTATAAAAAAGAAATATCGATGTGCATTTATTTTCTTATTGCTTACCCGATGGGAAAGGGCACATAGTCTCCACACTTCGTCATATGATATAATCCGTAGTTGAAAATTTTTACATTATTACAGTCGTCTAAGAGTATATGTTTTGGTTCCAAATTATGTACAACTAAATTTTGCTCTGCTAACTCTTTAAGTGCACAGACAATTTGGTAAAATATCCGAGCAATCAAAGAATCAAGTAAAGCAGTGCGTGATTTGTCCTGCAAGGTGGTGCCAAAATATTCGGATACAACGATTGTACGTTCTGTATGAAAAAGAAAAAAATTGTATTTTCTGATTTGTCTTTGAAGGGGGCGTAATCTGCATACGTACCATGTTTCCCACGCACAAAATCTAAATATTGACACAAATGCGGATGTTTCAAATCCTTGAGTCTTTGCGCGCGTCCCAATATTGCAATCGAGTTTGGCGTCAGAGGTAAACCATTGCTACCACATACATCACCAGGATGTGTTTTCGCAAAGAAAGTGATTGCAGCCAAACGAGACTCAGGTTTACTTGATGATTGATTCATCTCATCAGAACTCAAAAGACAACGTTCAACCACCAAATTTTGTATTATTCTACCAATACTACAGCAACAACATTTTATTTAATACTGCACTGTCCATACATTGATTGATATTTGTTCGAAAAATAAATATAATATATTAAAATGCCGTGCTAAAACAATTTACTGAAAATAATAATTGGAATGCGGCAAAAATTTGTATTTGTTTATTTAATCAGCTGATGCCCGAGCGAAACACAGATGTGTTACATTAATTTTGCAGTGTTGTTAAGTTTTTATTTAAATAAAAAGGATGTTACAAGCAAATTAGGTCAAAACTGGACCATGTTTCAGAAAAGCCGCTTTGCTGATAATTATTCGGATGAGAAACGGATTTATTAAAACACATAACAAGGATAATATAATTAAAAAAATCCTTTGTTGATATTTTCTCCTAAAATGGCAAGGCTAAAACTCGTTAAGATAAATTGAAAATTAAGTTAGCTGCAATTCTTACTCGCTGTTTTTCACTCGTTCTTTTCGACCGAGGCATGCTCTACGACTACGATATTAACATCGTTCTTTTTCGTCTTGAATTTCATCGCGTGCACATGTGTTAATTCTTTATAAAAATTGGTGGCGCTCGAAGACAATTGGCAATGGTAATTATTTCTTGACTGAATTATTTAAATTGGTGCCTAATTTTTTGTTGATGATACCAGATGACGAGACTGAGTTTTGTGTTTTATCGCATTCTTCTTTGTATTTTTCATTGAAGTTTGCAACACAAAATACAAGGCAAATGATTAATCGGCAACGCTGAAAAAGTGCTCATGTCTTTTATTCACTAAAACTTCATTATGTATAATATTAATTATATATTTTTTTCGCTTATAGGAAAATGTAAGATCGAGAATTGAAGGACGCATTATGAAAGTTTCCTGACATATTTTTGTTAAAAAAAAAATGGAATGAATGAAAATGTATCAACACAGTTACCTAATAAGGTGTAACGGATTTCGATGAATCTATCTTGATGCAATGATCGCTTAAAATGGTACGCAAGCAAATTACGCTTTTTTAAAGCTATCTTTATCTGATGAGAAATTGCACAGACCTGTTCTGATATATAATGATAGAGATGCATATCTACTGATTTAGGAATTAAATAAAATTATGTTCAGTTGCATAAAAGCAAATATTTCAAATATATGTTTTATATTTTTAGATACTCATGAAAACGGTAATGGATTGACGTAGTATCGCAACACTGAAGGACAACCAGTCGAAAACGGTTAGTACTTTTGTATTTAAATTTTGCATATAGTTTTTTTTGTGATGAAACTCTGCTTCCGAATAAATTTTGTGGATTATAACAACTCAAGCTCAACAGGACTGAATTGTTTTAACACTATTATATTTCTCTATCAACTGGGAATCCTTTATAAAAGATTTTTTTATATTTTCAGATCATTCATTTGTGATCATCGAGAACTCAAAATGGTGTATTCTGGATTTTGAAAAAGGTAATTTTTAAAATCAATTTAAGTAATTGTAAAAGTAAATGATGATAAAACATGGCATTTCCTTTTGCGGTTTCCACCGGAAGTTTACTAATGACGGTTAGGACGTCTGATACTTAGTATTCCATAATTCCTTTTTATTTGATGTTCGACAAAAACTTAATCTTATGTTTTTCCTTTTTCAGGTACCATCATATTTGGAAGGCCCGCGACTAAGATAGAAATGAACTAAAGGTGTGTGTTGTACCATGAAATGTTTGTATTAGATTTTATATGATGATAAAACACGGCTTTTCCTTTTGCGGTTTCCACCAGAAGTTCGCTTATGATGGCTAGGATTGTCTGATTAAACAAAAAACTTATTAGCACATTTTTTAAATATTAAAGGCTAATAAATTGTTTTCCTTCAATTTCAGGTTTTGGATTTCAAAAGTTGAATTTAAATAAAATAAATAAACATACAAATTTCGTTTGTCTTTTCAATATTAAGAATGAGATAGGAAAATACATGGAATATATTCCATATAAAATATTAAGGTTTCATTAAAATGTTCTGAAAAATATCAAAAGAGAAAGTCTAAGAGGGCAGATATGTTGTAGTAGCGACAAAACATTCACAGATTGTGAGTTGCCGACCTGCCGGCTTGACCATATAAATGGTGTGGTGGGTACGAATTATTCCATCCAAAGACTGTCAATTCGATATCATTCCTTCAAATTTCTCCAGGGCTATTTTCGGCCGCTACAATAAACACATCAAGGTGATGTTCCTTCGGTGGGGAAATCGTAGTTCACGAATTGCACATAGTTATTGTTTCAACGGAATATCTAATCCCCGTTAGGATGGTAAGGGTCATTTGTGTTGTCGTCGACGTCATCTAATGGGTGGCCCAAGATTTGACTCCAAGTACGCCATTCACGGGAAGGGAGTCGGTGAAGGTGATGATGGCTCCGCTGTGAATGGCGGTCAGTGCCTGTCGAATGTCAGTTGCATCCGAAGTCAAGTCTGTACTGTACGACGTCGTCGACGTAGTCAAGGAAAGACCCTTTGATGCTCCTAGGAGGAAGAAGCCAAGAAGGAGGAGTCGGAGTCCGAGGAAGACGACTACATGGGTTTCGGCCTCTTCGACTAATAACTCAACATATGCTTTTTTTTCACGGGGTTAAATCGCCGAAAAAATAGCCCTTGGTCAGATAAAATCCGAGTCAATTCCGGTGCGTAGAACCGGCTGTCGTGGGATATCCCATATTGCCTTAAAACCATGATTTTTACCTAAGCAACATACATATTCTATATCCATTTTATGTTAGCAGTCCATTAAAAATTTCTATATTTACCAATAAAATTTTGGAGAAAAATTTGCCCTGAAACTAATAAAATAACAAGATATTTTGATTTTTTTATATTTATTTATTGGTTCTTAGTTAGAACTTCATCAGCATTTAAGCTTCGACTTGGTGACGAGGAGCACTTCCGGGCTTCTCAGCCAAGAAGTCAGCGAATTCCTGGTATGGGGTAGCACCCAAAGGCATTTCCTTCCACAAATCGGGAGTCAAGTATGCGTATGTCTTGGCGATGGCAGCGTAGGTGGCCTTGGCAAAGTTACCCAAGGTACCAGTTGAACCACGAGCTGATGTATAACAATCCTCAATACCAGCCATAGTCAAAAGTTTCTTAGGGACTGGAGCCGAGACAATACCAGTACCACGAGGAGCTGGGATCAAACGCACGGATACGGAACCACACTTGCCAGTAACCTTGCATGGCACGGTGTGGGGTTTACCGATCTTGTTACCCCAGTAACCACGACGAACGGGCACAACCGATAATTTAGCCAAGATGATAGCACCACGGATAGCGGTGGCTACTTCCTTGCTGCACTTAACACCAAGACCAATGTGTCCATTGTTGTCACCGATAGCAACAAAAGCCTTGAAACGTGTACGTTGACCGGCACGGGTCTGTTTCTGGACAGGCATGATTTTCAATACCTCATCACGAAGAGCTGTGCCCACAAAGAAATCGATGATTTCGAACTCTTTAATTGGCAAAGAGTAAAGATAGATTTCCTCCAATGAATGGATTTTTCCATCACGCACTAAGCGACCCAATTTGGTAACTGGAACCCATTCCTTGGAGTCCTCCTTGCCTCCACGACCACGTCCACGGCCACGACCGCGACCACGTCCACGACCTCCACGGCCACCACGAGAACCAAATCCTCCACGGAAACCACCACGGGCTGGAGCTGCGTCCGCCATTCTGCAAAACAAATTGATATTTTTATTAGTCACACATTTGAGGTTATGTTCTGCGAGTGATGCTACTATAAAAGAAATCAGACACCTTTAAGCCATCTTTAAGTTACTAAGCAGATGCTAAATAACTTTCTGGAGGAAACCGCAAAAGTAAGATAAGTTGTATCATCACAGATCACTAATATTTTATAATCATATTTTATTAATATTATTTGATGAAGCCACGTGGGCTTCCATACGACAAATTTTTTTTTCACTTTACATATATAATAAACAACTATGGGTTTTATCTATGATTTAATTAATTAATTGAGTAATTTTTCAAAAGATTTTATGTTTTAATGGAAACTAAAATTAAATCCGAAACAAAAAATTATGACTTACCTGTAGTTAAATCAAGTAATATCGGTGAAGGGAAAAAACCGAATGAACGAGTCAACGGATTTCGATTTTTCAGGAACCATTTTGATAAAAATGGCGAATTGAAATTAATCGCTCGTTTTGTATCGAGCTCTTATAGGGTTTGTTCCGAAAGTCATTTTCATAATTATTATTTATAAATTGTAAAAATTACAAAATTAAAACAATTTCTTATAGCAAAATTCGTAACTGTCAACTAACAATTTCCTTTTCCACTACACAATTTTATATCTGCAATGTTTTCAAAATCTTGTTTTTTATGTACTAAATACAATCCATATATTATTAAATTTTTTTTGCCATTATGTCATGCCCTGTATCCGAATTAGTTTGTTTGTGAAAGTAGCTAAAATTTTGGGGTTGAAAAAATATAAAAAAATTCATTTGAAAGTAAAAAGAGTTTAATCACCATAAATAAAATAAGGTATTTATTGTTATATCGGCATCCCTGTGATAACCTATCACACAAATGACAAAAGAAAATAATCGAAAACCGGTATATTTATTTGTGTTGTATTAATAAAAAATTTTGTGTAAATTGCTTAAAAATATTTATTTCATCCTCATAATATCATTATATACATAAAAAATCGCTATTGTACGAATGCAACTGAAGATATTATACACATAATAAACTATAAAAGAGAAAATAATAAGTTTGCAAAAGTACCGAATTAGCAAAAATGGCAATCACTGACACTTTGCATTACATTACCATTGGTAATCCCGTGAGCAAGGCTGTGATTTCCAGCACCACATCATTATTTTCCCGCGGAACGGTATGTGGATCGTTCTTTCTTTGTTTAAATTGTATAAAACTTCCCATATATTTTATTTTAATTTAGACTCCGAGCACTAGTACGCCGTCTGTGAAAGCTTCAACTGAAGTAGTCGCCGCTAAAGTTATGGGAAGCGTAATTCCTCCACTATGGAAATTGGCAGGACGCAACCACCTTTTTGTGCGTTTAGCAGGCTTAAGCGGGGCTTCTGCCGTAATTCTCGGTGCAGTTGGAAGTCACAAATTGCACCCGACACACGAGAAGGATGAGATGAAAACAATCTTTGATACAGCCAACCGTTTCCATTTCTTCCACTCATTGGCTCTTCTTAGCGTACCGTTGGCTAGATATCCAGCTGTGGTAAGAAATAAAAAAGTTATTGTAGGAATATTTATTTATAAACTAATTCCGAATTATTTTAATTAAAGACTGGTGGACTATTATTGGTCGGAACTATATTATTTAGCGGCACTCTTTATTATCGTGCATTTACTGGTGATAAACAGTATGCCCGTTTTGCGCCATATGGCGGATTTTGCTTAATTGTCGGCTGGCTAACGTTATTGCTTTAAATATTGGAATACTTACTGGAAGAAGGATGCAAGCAACAAATAAGAACGATTTTGTGTTACATAAGCAAATATGAACTGCAATTCAACTAATGTACACATATCCATGTATACTTATACTTAATTTAATAATCGCAGAATTAAATAGTCTTTGTTATGAATGAATGTCATATGATTTGAAGTGTTTGCGAATTGGCGTAATCGAAAATTTCCATAAAATTGATTTTTAATGGTCATGCTTAGATAACAATAATGTGTACAATATTTGACTATGAAACATATGGATAGCGCGTAAGTAATTGAATGTATTCATATAAACGCGCGTCGAATTGGCCACAACACATTCGCAAAGTAAACATTTCCAGAAAAGCGAAATCAGCAATAAATACATAAGTGTAAGAAATATGCGGGCGAACGTTATTCAAATTTGGTAGCTAAATTAGTTGTAAAAGTTTTAAATATAAGAAGTGTAAATATTCTGTTGCATCGTAGGAGAAAAATACGAAAAATGAACGAGTTGAGCGGAAAATTATTAGAGACAGGTCTAATGTGATGAGCATCGTAGAGGTGTACCATGGTGATATGTTTTAGTGAAAAAACGTAAGTTTGAATGATAGAATGAAATACGAAATGAAAATATTTTTAAATTTATTTGTGTTTCTACTCATATTTAAATAAAAAAAAAACATTCGCTTAAGCAAGGATTTAATATCTGGATAGCATATGTATCGAACATGAGAACTCCTAGCAGGCGGCAACTTTGAAGGAGATACCAACAAGATCATCATAAAGGGCTAGCCCAACAAAAAGTTTCGCAATGTGTTTTTGAAGTTAACAAAACATATAACTTATGTAATGTCATTAATGATAATCCGTGTCAAATGTAATCATACGTCTGTTTTTTCATATTAAGCATGTTTCGTTTTACCATTTGAGATGAAATAGTAGTGTTAGTTTTTAGCAAAGAATCGTAAATATTAAAACCAAAATTTTAATGCTTCAAAACATTATATTAAATGCATGATTTAACGGCTTGAAGGGGCTATACCAGTGTGACACTTTCCAAAAAAAATTTTTTTTTTTGCTTTTTCGATAGTTTATATATTCGAAAATAGCGTGTGAAAACGGCAAGGGCGTATGTTGAATAGTTTTTGAATGGCAGCGTTCTAAACAGCGACCGCTCAGAGGTGCAAACATATATATACATATAAGTGAAACTTTAAACGCGTTTTTCTCGAAACGACATTTTTCAAAATTGCTGACATCATAACTCAACGAGAAATTGACCGATCGACTTCAAATTAAAACTGGGTATAGTTGAATACATTTGCTATACAATGGACTACGATCTTTTTGATAGGTTGAAAACTGTCTATTTGGCATTAAAAAACGACCATTTTTTTCGGAAAAAACGATTTTTTTTCAAAATGACGCCATTTTCTTAATTTTTAATATTTCTCAAAGATCGTAGTTCATTGTATAGGAAAGGTTTAATAAACATTTTGATTTTTTTTTGTTTCAGCTACTCATTCGACCGGAATCATGCCAGCAGTTGAGGCACTTTTTTCCGGCACTTCCGCAGACAGCACATAACTCCGTTATTTTTCAATCTTAAAAAAAAAAAAATTAGTATAGCTAAAAATATGCTTTATTACGTCCATAGAACGTCGAAACATTCAATCTAGTATTTTCTTTTAAAAAAATTCACGAAAATCGCCTAATTTTTCATGCGTCACACCGGTATAGCCCCTTAAATTGCAGCTCTGGGATCTGATCACGATTATCATACTTATCGAATAAAATATCGACAGTTTGTGGAGCAGTGTAGTGTTTGAAAGCTAATTATTAAAGAAAGCAGGAAATGTAATATTTACGAAAAACACAAATTTTAGAAATAGTAAAAAGAGTTTCAAAATTTTGTTTTATAATTGTTTAAAGCTTTTTGTTAATAAGAGCAAAGCCAGTGTGAATTTTTGAAATTTTTAGTTTTACCTCAATCGATTTAATTTGTAGAGAAGTTTTCAAGATCTTCAATGAATTCTTCCTCTTCAATGTAGTCCTAGGAGTCAAAACGCAAACATTGCATATGAAGAACTCGTTAAACCGTAATAAATTAACCAGTCTCCGCATGACTACGTGTATCCACTAATTTCAAATCCAACATTTTAGAGAGTTGCCACAACCACAACAAACACTGTTCAGACTAAATTTTAAACCACATTATGCAGTTGCGCCTGTTATCAATTCTGAGAAATGCACTATAATTTTGAACAAAACCAGCTAACAGCTTTAAATATGTGTATTTACATACATTTTGGATTTTATTCAACAGCCAAATACGTTGACATGGGGTTCCCCGTAATTTGAAACAACAAAAATGAAGTTTGTTGCAGAGATTTGGTTCAAAATTCAACGTTATTTACTGCTTTCGGCTTGACATGCACATGCATGAACATAACAAACGGTAGTTATGTATATACATACATACTTATGTATGTAAATATGCGTGGAATTAACACCAAGTCAATTTTGTGCGCCACCGAAATTTCGTATGAAGCAATTAAAAATATTTAAATCAAGTTTCTAAGCGCAAGCTATGTGAAGCCAAGTTCATAAGCTGCGTTTTCTGTGAAATGTAATATGTATGTAACCAAAACCGAATATTCTCAGAATAGTTGCATACTGAAGTATCAGTTGAAATTTAGTTAAGCAACACACCTGGTGTCACTTCTGAGAATTAAACAAAAAATCGTCTGTTTTAATATTTTGAGAATATATACATACACATAGTTAATGAAAAAATAAATAAATAAAAAAAAAATCAAAATAAAACTAATTTTAGCGAGTTATTCACTAATTCTGGTGACTAAAAAAAGTTCTCCCCTGTGATTAGAAGGTTATATACAGTTAGAATTTTCAAAAAATCGATTTTTTTGTATTGATTTCTTAATTTACATATATTTAAGAATACATATGTACAGAATGCAATGGAATTTGAAAAGGCCTTTCAGAGTGCTATGTAAAGCGCATTCCAAAATTTAAACGCGTTTTTCTCAAAGTGGTGTTTTTAAAGTCGGTGACCAACTTGGAAACGGCTAAACCCATTAGTTTCAATTTTTAACACGAGCTTCTAAATATATTTTTTGTATGTAATACAAAAATTTTTTAATCAATAAAATTTTTTTTAAACAATTTAAGTCCGAAATTTTGGTCAAAAATCGGTTCTTGTTTTTTAGAAACCGCCATTTTGTTAAACAAATTTATTTTGCTCATTTCTCTTATTAATTACTAGTTTTAACTTTACTTTAACGAAATCTGTTTTTTTTTTAATTTCAGAGGATCCAGTTCAGAGATATAGTGGTCATCGCAAAACGTCTGTTTTTGAGAGGAGCTTCCGGATCCAGTTCAGAGATATAGTAGTCATCGAAAAACGTGTTTTTGAGAGGAGCTCCCGGAGATCAGCTCCAGTTCCTCTCCAAATAAATATTTTTACTAATACTAAGGCTTAAAAAATACCATAATATGTGTCCAAATTTTTGTAACACTAAATTGAAACGTTTTCTTAGAAACAATTTCAGAAAATTCGCAATTTTTGCCCTTTTAACTGTATATAACGCCTTAAAGGCAAAAACAAGTATATATATATATATATATATATGTATATATATATAAACAGTTATTAATCTCTAAGGTACTATCTATACAAAAACTTACGATTGTTACAAAAAATTTAAAATAAACAAATGACAAATATGAAAAAAATTTCTAATATCCCTAGCCGAAAGACTCAAGCTGAAAGCAGCTCGTTTCGAAATTAATGCTTATTTTATCTAATAAAAAAATATTTTTACCTGTAAAAATTACATTTATCTTACATTCAACAAACTCTAAGTTCGTTGAATAGGAAAACATAAACAAAATTAGCAAAAAATAAAATCCAAGTGATGATTTTTCTTCGAGTTACAACTGCTACCGATTTTAAAAATGTAGGTTTGAGAAAAACGTGTTGAAAGATAAAATTATTGAACTGAGTGGCTACACTTTAGAAGGCTGTCACTTAAAAAATCTTAGAAATTTTCTTTTAAAATTTTTTTTGTATGTTATTTTAGAGATACTATAAAAATAAGTATGAAAAAATGTATAAACACACATACATATATATGTATGCATATAAATGTTTTTTAGAAATCCACCACTAAGTAAACCGTTTAAAAATATCGAAAGCCAATATGGAATACACTAGAATTTTCACTTTTGATATCATATTTTCACCTAAATGTCTATGCATGTATGTATTAATGTATTTCTTTACCTATAATACCAACCTACATATAGTTTCAACCCGCTTTTGCTACACTAAATATAAATAAAAATAAATCTAGTTGGCAGTAACAAGCACCTAGTACTTAAATGACAAAACAAATGCTAAATTGAATTACTAAATAAATCTCAAAATTAAAGTACGCCTATGTACACATGTATAAATAATAAAAACAAAGATTATAAGCTAGCGAGATACATAGGCCAGTACGTTCCAGGTTCGAGTGATTACGCCAAAGAAATACACACACACACCTCGCAAGTTGTACATAACGGTGCGCGGCTACAATGTGCAATACTTCGCATCTCGTCTTTGTGTTGATAATCTCCTCAACGTACCTGAGAGATAGCTAGTAGATGCGGCGAGTATATCTAATGTGAAAAACAATATCATTTTACAATGTGTCCCGAAATAAAGTGCTTTAATGGGAGGGAAAACGGGGAGAAAGAACTGAAATATATGGTATATAGCATCCGGAGCTATAGTCAAGGTTTCGTTTGGATGTTACACTTGTGTGACGCCTTTTCAACGAACAAACCAATAATCCAAATGGAAATGAACCTGACAACTTTATTGCGCACTTCTAGAAAGTGTTTAATAACGCAGCCATTGGACGGACGCGATGTCAAATAAACACGTGGATATATAATGCGCCGTTGGAATGTTATGTTAATACCTTATTTGCCGTTATTTTCCATTAAACTGGGTTCTAAACCTGATAATTCTCTTACGGAAACATAAAGTCGTACGTGGTTGATTACGCAGTGACAAGTGTAATGGATAATATGTTTAGCCTAAAGTGCTTTAAGAGGCATGGAAAAAGAAAACTGAATTTGAAATGTAGAGGTTTATACGTAATGATTATCATTAATTAAGAATAAAATTTTATAGAAATGTAAATGTCAGATTTTGCTTATGATTCTATATGACTAAAACTTGAATAAAAGCAAGGTTACATGCATTTGTTTAGAGTTGATTAAAAAAAAAAAATAAATTTAAAGATTTAAAAAATAATAATTTGCTTTAAAATTCGACAATAGCACAGCTAAAAAGCAAACTTTTCTTATTTGCTGGCAAAATCATTACAAAGTTACGTATACGACGTGTACAACCTGCAGTGTTTTTAGATAATTTGTAACTGTCGAAAATGATTACTGTTGCATCGATTTTAAATACTTAAACTGTCAGTTTCAAGCCAAATAAATACGAATCCTTTCGCTAAAAGCGTCATAATAGTTCGCTCGTCACTACCAGCTGACCATTTGCAGCAGAAATCTCAATTATAGCACACCACTGCCAACTATAGAGTAGCTGTGAGGTGAATTCGAAAATATCGGTCGCGTGCCAATCTATTTCTATTTTGCATTCGCAAATAAGCACAACCCCCCGGAGTCACTCATAAAATGTAAATTTTAACCTAAATGCCATAGGTAATATGAGAAATATAGTATAGCATGCACTGGAATGAGTCGTATATACCAACAAAACAATAATATTGTTAGCGCCATCTGTACTATAACCACATAGGAAATACTCGTAAAACGCTAAGTCGCGCGACTTGTTGCTAAAAATGATAAAGCCAAGTTGTCTCCTCAAATTCCAAGTGAATGAGCGAGCGTCTATTATGCGCGAGACATCCACCGGCTTGTTTAAATATACAACGCAAATTTTTTATGGTTTTATGATCGCAGCTCAGCGCTAAATAGCCTAATAATATATGACAGATGACACTGCTGACACTGTTGACAACGACGAGGGGGTGGTGTGGCGTTCTACTGTTGTGAAAATTGTTATGTACCTATATGCCGTTATATATACGTTTTTATATGTATATGATGTCGTACATAGAAAGTTGTTGGTGCGCTGTTTTTGAAAAAACAGAGTAAATAACAGAAACCTCTAATGTCATATTTTAAAATGACAACGTGACATATTTGATGGAAAATTAAAATAGTTTTGTTGCTAACTTAATCTAAAAAAGTTGTTTTTGTAACATTATTCTAGATTTCTAAAAATAACTAATATTTGTCGAAACTTTTTAAGGGTTGGATTTAATGCTAAAAATTTTGGATTCTATCGGATTCAAGTATTATATTGTGCGATCTGCTTCAACAGTCAAAATATTCATTGGAATATTTAAATTTATGTATGATATATAATAAAATAAATATGTAAAAAAATATGTATATATGTATAACTAAATAAAACAATCACTTTTATAAATTAATAGAAGGAATAGTATTTTTTTATATTTTTTTTTGACATCTAACGATATAGTGGCTACCGGAAAGCGACTGCATATATACTGGATTTCATGATTTCAGGCCACAAAGGAGTTCCAGGAAACGATGCAGCTGATGAGATTGCCAA